>JALBCR010002337.1:0-600000 GCA_030710515.1 Abscondita cerata
ATTTTCTTAAGTCAAGATAAACTTTTCAAGAGCCTTTGAGAGCACCACTTAAAATTTTTTCTAATCTATTGATAACGATTGCTGTAAAATAATTGGATGTAATTATAAATACACAACCGACTAAAGTGAACTTTTTTTAAATATAATTTAGCAAGGCGCGAACGTCTTTACCATTTAAAACAAGAGCTTTCGACGCCCGCATTAAATTATTCTTTATGTTTGCTTTCTTTGGATGTAATAAAAAGTTATAGGCGCATTTCAGAAACAGGGAACCGAAAAATCTGTACACAATAAAGAAGCTCCCGCATTACATGTCAGATGATAGTCGATATCACAAGTTTGTATCATAAGTTGAAAGATTTAAGGAAGTGACTTGCTCATGTAAATACATTGACTTATCGCCTGTCAGATTTATAAAAGTTCCATGAGTTTAGTATTTGTTATCTTCAGATCGCATTAGTGGTGGAGATAGACCAAAGCATCAAGTCCGCTATCTAAAGTTGATGCAACTCTGGCCAGACTAATTGCTGTAAAATATCACGCAATCGGCTAGATGCTTTTTATACTGTTATGAGTGAGACGTACATTAATCTAACAAACTTCTTATGTAGAAAAAAATTGTTTGGACAGTTGTTTTAATTAATTTTTTTAAAATATCGGTCGTTTAATTATTCACAGAAGCACTTTTAATGTGATTTAAAAACATTTTTGTCACACTGATCTGAGTTGTTTGTATAATTTAAGGCGTCATGATTAGAATCTAAGTATCGTTCAATTACCTTTAGTGTACAAAAAAAATGTGAACACCCTCGTTCTGCTTATGCTTCATGCTTATCTTTACACGGTGAGGACATAAAGTTTGGAATATTGGATTTTTTGGATTTCTGTCAAAAAACGCTTGGACAGGTAATTTGATTTTGGTAGAAAGAAACATTTTCCAATTGTTTATAATTTTTTACCCTCACTTTTTACGTAGTGACGTCATCAATTATTTTTAAATAAAAAAAACCCATTCTCTTTAACAGAAATTGATAGACCCTAAAATGCTGATTTCAAAAATATACACATTGAATATTTTAGATTAAAACTTCTTGAGATATTAATTTTTAAAACTGTAACTGATTATTAAAATAATAAATAAATGTCATAAAAATATACGTAATATCAATAATCTAAACTGTTGTTGGGTCTTCTTTCACCGAAATTCATCAATTATATATCAAATCAATTGAAACAACTTCAAAGTATCAATTAGACGTCAAAACATTACCGTATTTGAAATATAGACTTAATTGTTTTCTGACAACATGATTTAATCTGCCTACTTGTTATTTAATCTTAAAAAATTAATATCTCAACAAGTTTTGTTCGAAAATATACAATATGTATACTTTGTAAATCGGCATTTTACGGTCTATCAAGTTCTGTTAGAAAAAGGGTAAAAACATTTAAAGCAATTGCAAAAAGTTACCCGCTTTTTGATAGTTTTCACAGAAACCGAAAAAATCCAATATTCCCAAACTTTATATCCTCACTGTATATAAAAAATGGACCGTGATTTGTTCAGATACTTAAAATTTAAAAACGACGGAACCAAATTGGATTATTCTTTGAAATTGCTTTACACAGTTTTAGGCAAAAAAGCAGAAAAAACTCAAAGGTGATGTTTCATCATTTAAATTTAATTTCGGGTGGAATCGTGAATGCTCGAAGTTAACTCAATCAAAAGAACTAAAGTTCGCCGAGTCAGCTAGCCGCTTAATAAAACGTGATCATCAAGTACTTATAAAATAACCAATAACTTGTTGAAATTATTGTTTTTAAGATCATAAGATTACCATTTAAAATTATAAACAACTAGTAGTAATTATTGCATCTTAATCTTGTGAGGCGAGAATTATTTTTCCAATTTTCCGACCAGTCGATACTACATTTTAAATTGCCTTTAAGATGATAAGATAACAATAATGATCTTTTACACTCATTTAAGCCTTGGTAACTCCTAAATAAGTAATGGTAATTATGACCGATAAGATACGAGAAAACCACATGACTAACAGAATTTGTTTTATTTGCAATTTTACCAAGAATCTCTTGTATCGTTTCTATCTAGATATACTTATTTTGTTTCATTGTGTAAGACTTGTTTAAAGTGGTGTACTGTGAAAAATAAACTCACTTTCATATGAAACGCATCAGCCAGAAAAATCGGCAACCGCTACATACGTTGACTCATCACGGCCCACACCTGTTTAATCGGTAATAAGTCAGGTGGTCAAAGTAAAATTTGCATCTGTGTTTGATGCATGCAAATGTTTGTAGTGGGTGGCCTGAAATTATTCAACAGACATACCTAGCAGCACGGCAACTCCAACACGCTCGATAGTTTTCCGGATGGACCTACGCCATCGAAAACGTCGAAACCACGCCAATACGACCCAACAATAAAAAACGCAATACTGCAGAGGAATCATGCATCTCAACGTATAAATACCGTAGTATGAATAGTGTTAAATAGACAGTATCGACAGCAATATACATAGTAGTAAGTCGGTAACATAAACTGTATAACCAAATTTTTATTTAGTGTGTCATGTGTGCAAATAAATACGTTTGGACAAAGTTACCGATGTCACTTTCTTTGGTAGTGACCGGCTGATCATCTAGCTGAAGGAATATGTAGTTTCATATTTCTTTATTCGGCTTTGCTTTCTTTAGGGTGGTTGGTTGAGCACGGTAGGGATGGATACAATCAATGTCCGTGTCACCTGACAATGACATTTCCATTAGCGTGGTTAGTTGAGCATTGACAAAGAGATGGTCACTATTCTCGTTGCTCTTAGAACAACTGGTTTTCCATCAAGACAACAATTTCTGTAGTGTACTTGTTCTTGTTTTTTTGTGTTACATTTTTTACATTGGGGTTAAAGTCTGGGTGGGTGTGCTTTAGAGTCGGGAGTTTTTAGGGTAATTTTGATCCTCCGTTTTAGCCAAAACTTTTTCCGTGTGTATGTGTGAACATTCCTCTCTTTTCTGTGTTTGTGGTGTTATTTGTTAGTTGTACTACATGGGTTTAATGGTTTTCTTAGCCTTTTGGACTTTCCACGTTTAGCGACTTCTTCTATTAAAACCGTAATATTCTTAATGATCCCTTTTTCTCGTTGTTGTACCGGGTGTCCCATTAATAACAGTTTGGAGAATTTTTTTTTAATAAGTGACCATGACAAATTGCTGGAAATTATTTCCAAGCTCGTAGATTGACCGATAGGGGACGCAATTGTTATTGAAATATCTCCACTGGCCCAAATCGCTACTTGATACCTTCTTTTAAACCAAAAACAAAAATGTAAGTAAATACCGCCGCGTAAGCCGACCCGCGGTCGCCGCTGTACCCATTGACCGTTAGATTTAAAAATCAAGTCAGCCATGAAAAAAAATATTTTAACCAAAAAATATTTGTAAACATATAAACAAAATATAAAGATGAAACACATTAAACTTCAATAACATCTAAAGTGTTCAAACTAACGATCATCATTTTGAACACACTGTTCCAACCTTTCACTATTCGATAAGACAGCTACTCTCACTTCCGCTCTAGAAATGCTGCGAAGGTCTTTCACTCTGCCCCGTAAGTAAATAACAAAACAAGTTAAATCAGATGACCATCAATAAAAGTGGAGGAGACTTTTCATTTAAATAATGTCAAAAAACAGTACCTCACAGACCATGAAAACAGAATACTTCTCCTAATCCACCTATCAGGAAATAACCAATCAAGAAATACCCAATCAAGAAATCCCCGAGCAGCGTAATGGGCAGGACAACCATCACGTTGGAAAAACATTGTTCTCCTGGTTTCTAATTGCACATTTTCTAAAAAAAATGCACTGTAGACTGAGGAATTCTTAAGCATCTGCAATTTACCCCAACACTTAACTGAGAATTGGACTCTACATACGCCAAAACGTTGATCACATTTTACTCAGTTTTTCTGTTACGAATACTGGAGTATACGGGAGGGAGAACACTGCCGGTAGTGCAAAAACGATTTGCTAAACGAATAAACATTCTGCTGCCACACCGGCGTCTTTCGATGCGTACAGTCTAGCATCTATAGTTGCATTTTGCATATACCGGGTGTCTACTTATATTTTCCCCTATTATAACTGCCTATAACTTCTAAACGGTTCAGGATAGAAACATGATTTTTCACTGAAATGTTGCATTTTAGTATAAGTTTTCTTTGAATACATTGAATTTTTTTTATCAACTTCGACAACGTCATAACAAAAGTGGCGGATTTTTGACAATTTTTTCAATTACTCGGTCATTCGCTAACCGATTTTCAAAAACTTTGCATCGCTGGATAGGTGTCAGTTCTTCAAACTACAAAAAAATATACCGGGTGTTCCATGAAAAAAGTTAACAAAAAATTGTCAAAAATCCGCCATTTTTGTTATGACGTCCTCGTAGTCGATAGAAAAAATTCAATGTATTCAAAAAAACTAATACTAAAATGTAACATTTCAGTGAAAACCGCATGTTTCTATCTGAACCGTTTAGAAGTTATAGGCAGTTAAAATAGGGAAAATATAAGTGAACCCCGTATATGCAAAATGCAACAAATGCTAGACAATGCACATCATCATTCCGGTGTGTTTTGCAGCACATAGTTTATTCGTTTAGCAAATCCAATATCCTCCTCCCTCTCAGTATTCGCTAACAGAAAAAATAAATAACAAAAATATCAACTGCTGCTTGAAGCAACAAAAGCATTTAAAAAATACAAAATGAACTTTGCAAATATACAAATAACACGGCAAAGTAATATTCTAACCAGAAAACTGTTTAATTTTGACATCAACTTATTTTTGTTTCCATAGCTTACTTGATTTTCAAATCGACTGGGCTAATGGGTACACATATACCGCGGCGTCCGCAGCTTGGCTTCTGTGGCGGTAATTTACTTATATTTTCGGACATATTTCTGGTTTAAAAAAAGGTATCAAGTAGCGGTTTGGACCAGTTATTTCGACTTTTTCACTCTATCTAAATATGTGAAAAAGTATGAACAGTTCCATTCAAATTTTTCCAAAAATTCGACAAAATATACAGGGTGTTTTGAAATTCATGTGACAAAATTCAGGAGGTGATTGCTGGTATGAAATTAAGATGGGTCTTTCCTATAACATAATTTCCTCAGCCCGCCCCTTTCGAGATATCACCCTTAAAATGTGGTGACTAAAATTAAGTTTTTAATTTTTTTCTAAAATTTCAGTAAACCTAGAAACTCTGTAATTTTCGTGCACTCGCAAAGGACTAACCACGGGTATTTTTTCAATATTCCTGTTACATCATATGGGGGTGAAATTAGTAACCCTTACTTTATTTCATATTAAAACTTTTCGAGATTAAGTTTTGTGAAATAAAATTATAACTTAAAATCCTTGTTTTATTTAAAAATTTTTTTTTCTTAAATTTTGTTCCCAAAACCAATAGCTGCAGAGGAAAAAAATTAACACAATGATTTACAATTGTTTCCTTGTTTGTGATTTATCATACTTTGGAGTAATCGAGATACTTAAAAGAAATTGTGCAAATCGCTTCGCAATAATAACGTAAGAATGGGAACAGTAGTTTTGTCCAAAAGTAGGCGCCGTTTCAAAAGTTATTAACAATTTATTAAAAATTTACCGCGGATTAACACAAATTTTTTTATCAATTCTTCTAATCTCTCTCAGTTTTATATCTATTGCTGAACTTAATGCAATTAAAGTTGCCCAAAAGCTAAACAAGATGACACGTGTCTCGTTTCAAAATAATTATTAGTTTTGTTATAAGAATTTTTTAAAAATGAAACTTTGATGCCTTATACGAAATCATTTTACAGAAATATACTTTCGGTAAATTTAAAGATATAGTAATTATTTATCACTTCCATAAAGAAATTATATTTTGCAATTTTTAGTCACTATTGATGAAAAAAAATGAGTTTTGTTATAAACAATTGAAAATATTAGGCAAAGATGATGGAGGAAATGAAATAGAATAAGTGGGAATCAATTCGTATTAAAAATGTTATTACAAATTTCATTCAAAATTGAAGAAAATTATGTGACATTCCAGTTTCCAAAAATATCAGTTTACTTAAAGGAATATAATTGTATAAACCTACTCAAATACGAGAGCGGGTCAATAAGTCCGTGACTTTTTGAATTTTCCGCCTGTTAAGTGAAATGGCAGCACTACTCCTGTCACCAAGCAACTGTTAGTTGATTCCTGTCTAAATTTGAACAAGTTGGGTCATTTAGTTTGTATTTGGCGGCCGTTGATAGCAGACTACCGCGCGTTTAAAAAGTGAATTTCGTGTGCTCATTAAGCATTATTTTTTGCGGGAAAAAACCATCACTCAAACCAAGGCTGCTTGATAAATATTATGGGAATCTGCACCATCCATTTCCATGGTAAAGAAGTGGTTTACTGAATTTCGACGTGGCCGTACAAGCACGGAAGATGCCGAACGTTTTGGACGCCCAGTTGAGGTCTCTACATCCGAAACAACTAAAAAAATTCACGGTATGGTTTTAGCCGATCGGAGATTGAAAGTGAGAGAGATTGTGAAAGCCATAGGCATCTCACATGGCTGACCGGTTTCACTTTTAATGATCACTTGAGCATGAGAAAGCTTTCCGCCAGATGGTTGCCGCGTTTGCTCACAAACGCAACCGTGAATTGGGCTACGAATTGCTCCGTCATCCGCCCTATTCTCCAGATTTAACCCCAAGTGACTATTTCTTGTTCCCAAACTTGAAGAAATGGCTCGGCGGAAAGAGATTTGACTCCAACGACGAAATCATCTCACAAACAAATGCTTATTTTGATGATCTCGACAAATCATATTTTTCGGAAGGGATAAAAAAATTGGAGAAACGTTGGACTAAGTGTCTAGAACTCAAAGAAGACTATGTTGAAAAATAAAATAACTTTTTATATAAAAACATGTGTTTCATTAAAAAAGTCACGGACTTATTGACCCGCACTCGTATTTCAGCTACGTATTTTGCCTAAAACTGTACCTACATCATTTCGATTATGTGCATTTTGAACTAAGAAAACACTATGTATTGTCGTGAAAATATTAAAACACTTACACTTTACATATTATTATAATACAAATATTGTTATGGAGTTAAAATAAAATATCAGACATGATCTCATCAAAGTGATAATAAACGGAACTTCCAAGTGGTTTTGTCATTCTTATCAACATTTACACTTTATCTCATCTAAGACTTTTAAGCACATCCCAAATGAATAAATATAATACTAACCACCACTCAAAACGATCGAATTACATCGAAATTCGAACGTACGGAAATTCCAATATGAACAAAAACGTGTTTCAAACGAAAATCCAGCTTTATGTTATCTATCAATTTTTTATAAATTTTCTGATTTCTGAAATTCTCTGAAAAAGAAGTAATTTGAAATTAACTCGATAGTCGTCTTGTAATTATCAAACTATTTTTAGACGCATTTGTTAATTGTGGTGGTTACATGAATGTTTTTCGGTAGTAGCGCACTTGAAGTTCTTGCTTTTTATCGTTCAGTAAAATACTTTTGAGATTAAATAAAAACACATAACAGAAATAACAGAAGTTAAATTAGTTTGTAATAACATTTGATGTACCTATTTTTATCTCGCTGATTATCTTTTATCGCAAGTTTACAAAAGCCAGATGTACATTTCCATTAAACATTTTATCACGATTTAAAGTTTCCTATTTACAATTTGTTTTAATGGTTATTTACAGCGTTCTTATATACCTATATGATAGTATTTATATCTAAACTACACACACTGTTTACTAACAGTTACTCATTGTTGTAACGAGAATGTGGTCTCCACGAATGATACAACGTCTGTTGATTAAATATTTAGGCATTCAAAAAGTTGTTCGAAAGACATTTTAACATTTACCAATCAAAATCATCAATATAGCTAAAAAATGCCATTAACATAAAATTGCGAAAATGGACATTGTTGTTTTAAACAATTTACGATATTTCACAATAATTATTATTATTTATTTATTTATTACACGGAATACATCCTTTTGAGTTTAATAAAAAAACAAACTGTTTTAACGAAATTTCAATTTCAAATCATACGTCAGACAATTGACGTATTTTCCACGTAAGTATAACATCAATCAATTCCGTCATACTAAAAAAACTAGAATACTTACTCCTCAAAAACTTTTGTTGTATAATTCTAGAAACCACAATCATCACATAAAAAATAACAGTAGCCTAAAAGAAACGTAAGATAAGGACACAAAAGCAGAAAATGGTTAGTGACTTACTATAAATGCGCACGGGTACGTAATATACATCAACTACAACAAAAAGTAACGCACACGTTGTGTTATAACGTTGCCCCACCCGAAAACTTTATTCGTACATTATATAAACAAAACCAAAAATCTCAAAAGTTTTTAATGTTCTGCCAAAATTACTACAAAATTTATATTTAACTGCTCGCATTTTAAGAGTTTCTTGGCGACTACCATAGACTACGTTTCTACAACGTCATTATTATGGTATAAATAAATAAATATAGTAAAAAATAAAGAAAATTAAACAGGAAAACACTTTTTCGTATCCCCAACAACTGAATTTGTCTTCTTGCTATACTACAGATATGATTCAAAATATCGAATTTGATCGCATCATGTATTTCTATACAGGGTCACTGGTAATTGGATACATTCCTTTGGAGATCTGATAGAAAAAGGGGTAAGGAGTAAATTTAACCCTAATATGTATTATACAAAACTCAATGGATTTTGAGATATTTCGATTTTCAATTTTTCTTAAAAAAGTTGACGTTAAAATGTTAAAATGTAATTTTAAAAAATTTACGCCAACTTTGTGGAACTTTTTTGATGGAATACTTGCCCAACACTATGGTCGTCCGTATGAAATAAAAAATATCCCTTAGCGTTTCCATCATGTGATAATTTCAAAGAAAAACTAGTACAAAATATTTTTTTAAAATCAGATATGATAATTCTTTGAGGTTTTTCAAATAATTCTCAACACTTCTTGCGTACAAATTGTGTTAAAACTTCCTTGTTGCAATAGCTATCGAACAAGCTGCGAATCTTACAACAAATCCTTAACAGTTCCAAAAAATAGTAAAAATGAAGCAGTCGACGGAATTTATTTAACTGCTGTCCACCATTAGACCTTGTACGTTTTCCATGTGAAGTGGGCGGATAAACAACTGAAGGTAGAATATGACGTATAACTTTTTGACAGTCTTAAGTTCATATTTGAAGTTATAACTAGTTGTATTAAGTTCTTTAAGTTCGGTTTTGCAGATTTTCGTTGTTATTGTTGTTTAACTGAAATGGCCGCTTATAGCAATGCAGAATACGCCGACATCTTATTTGTATACGGATATTGCGATGGGAATGCTGCAGAAGCTCGTCGGGAATATGAACGTCGCACACCGAATGTTCATGTATCTGTATTTAGTACGACATATCTACATGTCGCAGAAAATGGTTCAGTGAAACGTCGGCGAGTGGACGCCGGTGCTCCTCACGTATATCAACCAGATGATGAGGAAGAAATATTAATCCATTTTGAGGATAACCCAGGCACTTCAACTGCTATCCAGGGCTTAGATGAAGGTAATCCTGGAAGGAGATTAGAATTTTGCCGCTTTATGTTAAATTCAGATGCAGAGGATGAAAACTTCTTAACCAACATTTTATGGACGGACAAATCTAAATTTAATCGTGAGGGCATAACCCATTTTCATAACATGCACTATTGGGCGGAAGAAAATCCACATTTAATAAGGAAACTAGTTTCCAAAGAAAGTTTTCAGAAAATGTATGGATGGGAGTTGTTGGCCGCTATTTAATAGGGCCTTACTTTTACCTCAACATTTAAACGGAGAGATCTATGAAGATTTTCTAGAAAATCACCTGCAGGAGCTTCTAGAAGATGGTCCTTTAGCCGCCAGAGCGCGAATGATTTTTCAGCACGACGGTTGTCCAGCGCATTATAGGCTGACCGTACGAAATTTGCTGAATGAACGTTTCCCTAACCGTTGGATTGGAAGAGCAGGCCCAATAGTTTGGCCAGCGCGAAATCCAGATTTAACTCCTCTGAATTACTTTGTATTGGGTCGTATGAAAGATATAGTATACGCAACCCCAGTCAATACAAGGCTTGACCTTAGACAAAGAATAGTCGACACTGCCGCATTCATACGGAATACATTCACCACCAGAGTGGCAAAAACAGAAATAAGAAAACGCTGCAGTGCGTGTATACGTAATAGGGCTCCCATTTTGAACAAGATTTATAAAAATTAAGTACTAATGTACTTATTGTTAATTTAATTTACAGCTGACTTCTATGTATAAGGTCTAATGGTGGAAAGCAGTTAAATAAATTCCGTCGACTGCTTCATTTTTACTATTTTTTTTGGAACTGTTAAGGGTTTGTTGTAAGATTCGCAGCTTGTTCGATAGTTATTGCAACATGGAAGTTTTAACACAATTTGTACGCAAGAAGCGTTGTGAATTATTTAAAAAAACCTCAAAGAATTATCACATCTGATTTTGAAAAATTATTTTGCACAAGTTTTTCTTTGAAATTATCACATGATGGAAATGCTAAAGGATATTTTTTATTCCATACGGAAGACCATAGTGTTGGGCAAGTATTCCATCAAAAAATTCTACAAAGTTGACATAAATTTTTTGAAAATTACATATTAACATATTAACATCAACTTTTTTAAGAAAAATTGAAAATCGAAAAATCTCAAAATCCATTGAGTTTTGTATAATACATATTAGGGTTAAAATTACCCCTTACCTCTTGTTCTATCAGATCTCCAAAGAAATGTATCCAATTACCAGTGACCCTGTATAAATAATCTGACCTTATGAAATATAAGTTAATCTTACCTGAATATGAAATTTTTAGACTTCTTGTAAAAGGAGCAAGTATGTATACACAAAATTACCACTTGATTATAATTTTAGAATTTTTCTGAAGTTGAAGAGTGGAAAAAATTATCGTCTGGAGTCGACGTTTTCAATAAACATCTCATTGATGATCCTACAATAGAAATCCCGGGATTTGATCAAAAAAGAAAAATTTGGTAAATCGCATAAGAACATGTCATTCAAAATGCAAACTCTATGTTGTTTAAAAGGGGTGTGATTTCTAATCCAAATTGTGACACTGGAAACATATTGTGGACGATTGTCAATTAAGAAAGTTTAAAGGAAGGTCTGAAGTTAAGCAATATATTGCATTCTCTGTCCTGATTATCTGTTTTTGCATTATTTTGTTTGCTATTTCTTTATCCTACAATTTTTTTAGTCATTGTCGTGACCGACGCTTGAACCGGCCCATTATATGTGATCATGAAATGGCTGTGACGTTATAGTTTATGTTCTTATTTACCTTCGATAATGTTTACACACTTAATCAATACTATTACATATGAACTAGGTGGGTAAGGGTTGGTATGTTTAGGTTTTAGTGATTTACCAAAACCTTGAAGCAAATGCTTTGCCAAGACGAACCAATCCACAATTACACACGGTTTCGTAACCTCACACTATACATGTTTATCTTTTGGGGCACCATACGTCAATAATCACAATACAATAATGAAATTGTACCATACGATTAAACAAACATATAAAAATAGTATCCGCTAACATACATTCACGAAACACTATGAAAAAAAGCATCATTCATCACTTAGAGCCATAAATTTCATAAATAACTATGGACTTCTAATAACATGTTGAATAATTTTCATAATTTTTTGATGATACGTATTTAATTATTCTAACCTACACGGTTTTATTCTAATAAAATTAGCTGTCGCTGTCTAGAACGAAACGTCGGTATCTTACATAAAACTAAGGCTATTAGTTCTGCTATTTACCTCCTTCCAGAAGGAATATACACAACATTATCAATATCAATAACTTTTACCTTAAGATTAACTAAATGTCGACCAAAAACGCTTTTTTTTTAACAATTTGTTACATCCACACTATGAAATATCTCCAGTAAGACAACTCAATTTTTTTTCTAATTTTAATAGCGGTCAAATTATCGGTATGAAGAAAGCAGGTTTTTTTATTCGTAAAATTGGAAGAAAGTCAATCTTTACCACAATACCACATATATACCAAGTCAGTTTTGGTGTCAAATGAAATTGTCTTTAGTGACGAATCTAGGTTTTGCTTTTTTGGACAAATTATGGCCGAAGAACGGTACGAAAATCTTGGAAAGAACGAAAAAAACTCAATTTTGTCAAAAGACGTCACACAGCCGTAACACATGATGTGATGATTTGGCTGCGATATGTATTGGACGAAAATCACCTCTTGTATTTATCCTAGGAACATTGAATGTTCATACGGATGGTATTTACCAACATGTTAAGACAATTCCACACACTCTGTAAACATTACGCAAAGGTTCTCGCAGCAAGACCAGTTGCAAATAAGATCACCTCACTTATCACCGACTTAACACGTGTGAGATGTGATGGGTGGACGTATTCAACGGTTGCCGAGATTTCCTAATAATTTAGATGAATGAGATACCACAAGAGAACATGTACCATCTGATCTTATAGCATTCCACAAAGAATAAGTCACGTTATTTTTTTTCGAATGTTTCGTCGTTTTGAATTTAATAATAAAGCAACTTTTACCAAAACAAGTTTGAAATTTGTAGCACCCATTATAAATTCGATTAAATTTCTTCAACTAACGTTAATACACCTTTCTCTTTTATCAAAGTATAAAATCCGCTGCGCACCACGCACCTCCCGCTATTTACTTTCCCCTCAAAATCTAAAAACAAAGACGTTGTCATTTCGGTATCTCTCATTTGTCAGATTATTAGATCCATTTTGGTAGCGTGTTTTTTTGAGTTTGAAGTTATTATTAGAGGCTCGTTTCGCAAGTTGTTTCCAAATCAGTTCTAGCATTTTCTTGTAAATGTTAAATAACAGGAATTTTTACACCGCATCAAGAAAAGGTTGGCAGCATTACAACGAAACTAAAGTGGGCGAAGAGGAGATGTTTCTCCTCTGCGCCGCGCATCAGATTTCATAATTTTGCACATAAGAAATTGCGATTGGTTTGCCTTTTTTATAGAATCTTTTAATATTGTTGAGGTATAATGTTACAACTGCATTTTATTGCCAGATTTTACCGACGTTTTGCCCCGACATATAAGGGCTTTTATCGGCATTAATACACAAGAGGTTGATTTTTACTGGGGGTAAACAATTATGTCAGATAAATATGTGTATTTATATGGACAATTTAAATTATGTATTGTACGTATGTATCGAAATATCCGTGTAAAATGTCAATGTCTTATGTTGACACATTTTTTCTATGTCCCTTATGTCGTTACTCATAGTAATGATTTGAGGCGTACTTGAGTCGAAGTACGGTTTTGAGATGAGAATCCATATTATAAACGGCACTTTGCCTTGAGAATTACTTCATGAGCTGTAGCTCAAGTCACGAAGCAATGAACCTCAAACATTGTTTTCAGTCATTTGCTCTAGTTTTTAAGTTTAAGTGTCTCATACCAGTGCACGATTTTCGATGTACATGGCACTACTACAAATAAGTTTGACATTTTATTGTATTACCGACAACGTTTGAATTTAATGCACAGTCTTGTAATAATTATTTTTTGTTGTTAAAGAAATGTGTAGGTTGTTATATTTATCACCAAAAATGCAATGTATACACTGTCGACTTTACCTAGGCATAAATCAGCTAACTGTCAATCTGTGTTCTAACACCAAAATAAAAAACTCTAGAAATTAAATTAAACGTGTTAAAATTTCCAACAACCCATTCTTGAGTATTATCTTCGAGATGCGTCAAAGATGCGACTATAATAAAGAATTCAATTTTACAACCAAGACGATCTCGACTAAGTACTCCTCAAGCTTAAGATTGAGATTTGACTGTAAGTATGGCCATTAATTCGAGAATAATTTTCTAATAAAATCAAATTATGTTGCAAAGTGTACATACTATATAAATTTTTCGTTTTTTCAACATAATCGTCATATAACTTATTTTTGGAATATATTTATAATTAAACCACAAATAATAAATTAAAGATTATTTGCAGGTTAGGATTGTTGAGGTTGGGATGACAATGATACACCAACTAAAAAAATTACAATTCTGATGAAAACAGCAACATTTCAACAGAAGTTTCGGGAGTGATATGGTAAAAAGGGGATGGTTGTTCGAAAAACTTATGAAAAGTGTATTATTGTATGGGGCGGAGATATGGGGATAGAAAGAGATGGAGACGTTGAAAAAAGTACAGGAAAAGTATTGGAGGTGAACCTTAGGGCTGGAGAGAGAAACACCGGGATATATAAGTGGGGAGGAGGCGAAATTAGAAAAAATCAGGGTACAGGCGGGGGAAGATAAGAGAGAGGAAAACATAATATTAATGGAATGTTGGAAAGAGGTGAAAAGAAGCAGAATAGAACACGGGCAGGATGAAAGGAGAAGTTATTACAAAGGATGGGTTATTCGACGGAAGAAGTGGGGAGGAGAAGGGAGAAAGGATGGAGTATGGAAGAGGAGATAGTAACGAGAGATAAGGATACGCAGATGCAAGAAAGAAGGGAAAAAGATAAGAGAAGGTAAATACTATGAAGGGTATGGAGAGATAATAACTGAGAGGAAAGCGAAATATTTAATGGAAAGGAAGAGTTTAAAAAGCAAACAAATAATAGCAAGGTTTAGGTGCGGTAACAAGGAAAGGAAAACAAATATTGGAAAGAAGATGAATGGAGGAAATGCAGAATGTGTGGAGAAGGGTGGGAGAACTTGAGGCATATGATGGAGGATTGTGAGGAGATGAGAAAAGAGATAAGAGAAATAAAGGTAATGCTGGGAGAAGATGGTGAAGGGAGGATTAGATAAAGGAGGTGTTAGAGAGGGAGACAATTTTAAACGGGAGGGTTTAAAGGGGAAGGAGGGGGAGAAAGAAGAATAGTTTTGTTATAGGTATGATAATGTAAATAAGATACTCAAATCATTTGTTAATTTTAAAAAAGAACAAATAAATTATTTCATTCATTCATTCAACAGAAAAGGCAAGATGATCAATTATGTTTGTCATGAACATCTAAGCGGTTAAGGTCCTGGCGAACCACTTATATAGTTATACTTTGTAGTCCAAGATACACTGCTGTATATTTTTTATACTGTAACTCCACTGTCGAGGCGGTAAAAACCCGGAACCCATTCATTTCATAAAAAAATTTTCACAAACAGAAAAATCGTATCTAAAAGTTACACATTATTTGCATTCAAATGTCTTATATGAAGACATTTTGCAAATGTAAAAACATAAACATTAAATATAGTTATAATAACGTGCTTACTATACGCAGATA
Source organism: Abscondita cerata (assembly GCA_030710515.1). NCBI lineage: Eukaryota > Metazoa > Arthropoda > Insecta > Coleoptera > Lampyridae > Abscondita > Abscondita cerata. Next base: position 15,515 of record JALBCR010002337.1, read on the forward strand.
ATATGAAAATCTACTAAAGGATCTGCTCAATGAGTGATACTAGTATTCTACAGGACGATTTAAACAGGTTTTACAGCTGGTGCGAAAGCCACAAACTTGTCTTTTAAAAGGGTACTGTGGTTTCCTATACCAAAAGCCGCTCTCCTCTTTTATTTCCGATAAAGTTTATAACGCACTTCTATCACGCAGTCAACAAATGAAAAATCTAGGCATCATTTTTAATTCTTCTCTTTCCTTTACTGTGCATATAGAATCAATTTGGATAAGGCATATAAAACTCTTGGCTTTACATATAATACGCTACAGTAAAGCTAACTTGGATCAAAAAACGTTACTGCTACTTTACAACTCTCTTATTCGTCGACGCTTTAATACGGTTCTGTTATATGGTCTCCTTCTACTCAGCGTGATATAAATAGTCTAGAGCGCATTCTGAGAAAGTTCCTGAAATATCTGGATTTTCGTACTAACGGCATCTATCCACCTAATGGTTTCTCACTGAACTTGTTACTGAGAGGGTTTGGATTTGTTAGCCTGAAAGCACGAAGAAATTATCAGGTTGTCTTATTCTTATCTAAACTGATCAACGTGCAATAGACAGTCCCGATCTACTTTCTTTTTTATTTTGCCAAGATTAGGAACTAGGTATCGATCAACTTTTCATCTATAGATACCTCACACCAATATGTTCGAAACTCAGCAATCAATCGTATTTGCAGCGTATACAGGGTGGTCCAGGTTATAGTAGCAATAATTCACCATTCGATACTCCATCCAAAAATAAATCGATATATTATCTTAATCACGAAAGATGGTGAGAAAGAGATAAAAATAATTCCCCTCTTTATTTTTTTACGAATTATGACTTCAGTTGTATTTTTAATAAATGATCTCTGTCTTACCGACCCTGTGTTCGACAATTACAACGATCATAACCTGTCATTTTACTTGTATTAATTGCTTTGGATTATCTTGTGTTTTGTCATTAGTTAAAGATATTCGTAAATATTTATTTTGAATTTACAATGAAGTCAATTGTACTACGTAACATATCCAGATGAAAACTACCGTAGCTGCGATAATTTGACTGCAATGTGAATGGTTTTTGTTAATATTTTTAAAGTAAACTCAATAATAATAAATAAATAGTTTTGTTTCCATATTTTATCTCTTAAATCGCTTTAGTAAATTAAAAAATTTCTAACCTAGAAGTTTGTAAATTTTGATAATTAGACGGTGACTATCAGTGTCACGTTTATACGATAGAATGGTTATAGTTTTTGATTTGACTTTAGTTTTTAATATTAAATCATACGAATTTGCTTGATGACGTAAGGCTCATCTTTCCTGATTCAGATAGTACATACTATAATTTTTTTCAAAAACGCTCCCCAAGAAAGATGCAGCTCTTCAAAGTTTTGTTTTGAAAATCACAAAATCCATAAACAAAGTGCATATCGGCGTATTCTTGATTGGTGAATCAAAAAGGCATTTTGTTGTTTTTAACGTTAGAAAATACTGACAAGTGTCATATTATCTCCTACTTCATAATGGTTACTTCCATAGGTACCATTTTAAAAGTGTTTTAAACTTTTAAATTCATTTATCTCGTAAACCGTGCCTCCAATCAATATTTTACAAAAGTGACTTTCTTTTCTAACTTGATCTAGAAACCCAACTAAATAATGATTTTTAAAAAAATAAGCAGTGGCGTAGAAAATGGGGAGGAAAAGTAACACCTCCCTCTGTATTTACGCCACTAGACGGTTTTGACAAAAGTTACTTTTGTCAAGTAATGAGTATCTATTACATAAGTACTTCTACCAAATTTTGTCAAAATCGCTTCAATGACCTGAGAGTTATGACAAGAAAACGATTTTCAAACTAAACTTTGAAGGGCTGTTTTTGAAAAAAATCAAAAGTATGCATATCGACTTATTTTTCGATAGACTATGGAATGGTTAATTATTGCTACTATAACCGTGGACCACACGGTATATAAACAGTCAATCTCCTTAGACATTTTTACTGCTCACCAAGAAAATATCAGATGTGTTTATCAAACGCCATCAGTATAAGAAATAATTCATTTATTTATATTGTGTTTTGTACATTGAATTTTGTATGTGTCTTAATTTTTAGCATAAATACTGATGTATTTAATATACGTAATTAGTTCATCCTTGCATGGCATTTTGTTGCTGATTCATGGATGTAAACAAATAAATAAATAAATAAATAGTCGTCAAACCTTATTAAAGCAGTTCAATAAAATCTATCTTTTAACATTTAAATGCGTATATAAAATGAGATGCAAAATTATATCTTAAATACCACGGACAGTTAGATGTTGAATATCTGTCCGACACCAAGCAAAATTATATCATCTACAGACCATCTCTATCACTAAGTTTTTGATGTAGTTTAAATGTTAGTATGTCGTGTTAAGGGTAAGAATATATCAAAAATACCTTTAATTAAATTAATTTAAATAATTGTAAACTACAAACGTAAGATTAAATTAATACATAAGTCGTGCATACAAATATATACTTATTACGAGTTTACATTTGGTATCCGTTTTTCAGTACATTTTGCAAGTGGGTCGACAACGTAAGAATAAAACGACTGAAGAGGAAGGATCATGAATACGCAAATTGTTTTTTAAGTACCCACAATCGAACGTAGGCGCGCAAGAACGAATTAAAAGAATAACGATAAAAATTATAGAATAAGTGTGTGGTTGAATGTGTGAAATGAAATCATTAACTCGCCCCCAACGTATACGGTATTGAATGTAGAACGGAATGTTATCTATTGGCAGTGGCGTAATCAGAATTGCATGAAGGCCCATGCGATGGAGACCACAATGATTTATTATTTTTATCTTTAGCTTAGAAAAAAGTGGTGTAGATTACCTGAGCCCCTAATGATCTTCCATTACGAACTTCGAGCGCGTAAAAAAACTCTAGATCTGTAGTCGCACAGCTTTTTACGCGTAACCAATAATTTCCGGTATATTGTCGAAATCTAATTTTTTCCACATTAAACAGGAAATTTATTTCTATTATTTTATAATTTCGCGATACTCTAAAACAGCTTAACTACTGCACTGATACGCAGCGATACGAAGAGAAAAACTTTTTTCTCCTTTTTTAAAGCGCAAAAGAAAAAGTGGGAGGCGACATAATAACAACCCCATAGGCAATGATAAGCAGAATCTGATAGTTATGAGAATATATCATATCACAATAGCATAGCAAAAATGATTATGAGAGATGTTCCTTCCTATATACAGCGCCAACTCGGTAATGTGAATCACGCTCTGCCGGTTCTTACATTTGCTTCTTTACAGACTGATTTATACATTCTGATGCAAATACATTATACGATATTCACATAAATCTTGCACATTACATTAATACGATACCTACTGCTTTTGTGTGTCTATTAATTCGGTATTTGAAAAAAAAACGTGTCCCTGTAGAGGATTCAGTTTATCGAAGTGAGTGTCGATTGCTTGAATTGAGCTAAAATTAAAATTTGATAATATTTATGGCGCAATGACCGTAAAACCCACAACTAATAAATCACCAAACTAATAAGTAGTTATACGAAAAACTTACAACAATTTGAATTAGTAACAACAGTTAATCGCTATTCATTATCCGATAGGCGATTTAATATGATATGTAAGATCATAGTTTCAAGTGCTTTAGAAAGATCTATGACGTCAACTTAACTTTTAGTAAAATTGAATCGCTGAATAACTTTATACATGTTGAAAACGTCCGCTTGTAGCTAGCTACTGCACCTTCATATTTCTAAACAATTGAAATTGTATTAGACAAAATGCGGAGGATTCCAATTTGCATCATTTTATAATTCTTAGTCATAAAACTTCATAATTTTATAGAGAGTTCGCCAAAAGTTGCGCTTAATAGTGTTCATCTCAGTGATTCTGAAATTCAATACTCAGTGTGTCGTATTTAAGATGAAGACACTCCTATATTTATATTTTAGTCATTTAATCTGAATGTTTTCATAGGATAATGGGGTTACATTTTTTAAGATACTTAACTGAAATATCATTATTTTGGTCTATATTCAATTATGACAAGTTTATTTTTTAACAATTTTTTTAAATAATTTCGGCGATATTTATCAATAGACCTAATTCAATTGTTTTTAAGAGAGATGACAGATTTGAATTTTGTTTGAGAAAAAAAAAGAGATGACAACACCCTGTACTCGGGCATCAACAGGCACCCGCAGTCTGCAAATGCTTACTTTCTGCTCTAGCGACAAAAAATATTATTAAACGAGTCGGTAAAATGGAGAACTTGCCGCAACACGTATTAGTCATTTTTGATTAGTAACGTACGAATGATGTTTAATTTAAATTGGGTTTACTTTTCCAATCTTACCTTTAGAATCAATCAAAAAAAAATAAACAAAAAAAAACATTTCGACACATTATCGTGTCTCCTTAATTAAATTAACTGAGGAAAGTGACTGTGTAAATCCGGGTTATTACTGATGTACTTTCGGTTTAAGTAGGCGAAAAAGTATTTAAATACACCTCTCTTTTAAGAATAAAAAAAGAGTCTATGGAATTAAAATTAAGTGAGTTATGGTAAAACCTATGTCGGTCCATACTTTTTCAGCGAAAACAACCCCCTAATTACCACACTAATTAAAATTATACGTTCCTCTCTTGCAATTATCTGTATTTATGTTCAATTCAATTGCAGCTTTTTAAATTTCAAACGTTTTGCCTTTGCATACATTTTTTTGTTCAATAAATATTAAGTGAGATGTGGCCGTTTAAAACCTGTATTTACGAGCAAACTTAACCTTCTTTGAGCCATTTAAACACACTCCTATTCAAAACTAAAGATTTCAAAAAGATTGAATTTATATAAACTTAAATGGTATATAGGTGAATTTTTTATCATCAAAAATAAAGAAATTGTTTTGTTTTTAGGAGGGTTTTTTAGTGTTTTTTTGTTTTTTTTTTTTTTTTTTCTCCTCAAGGAAGCGTTCTGAGCCCTGTGCTCTTTTGAATATATATAAATAATATCACAAATACAAAAAGTAAAAGAATTTATAAGCTTTCGCTGACGATATAACATTACTCTCTGCCGTACCAAACCTAGTTCAAGACTTAAAACTGATCTGCAACAAGTTCAAGATTATTTAACAAACAATAAACTAATACTAAATGTTGATAAAACGGTTATAATGCAATTTTTCGCTACGGCAAAACCAATACGTTTCAAGCTCTTTAATGTGCATAAATAACACAAATCTCAAACAAGTGTCTAGTTATAAACTGCTTGATGATTATATTGACTTATCACTAAACTTTAAAATGAATATAGAATATGTTGTTAAAAAATTAAGTTCTACCTGTTATTTATTAAAAAGGTTCCGACAAATTATTGATCAAGAAGCAACAGTTACTTACTATCATTCACATATTGAATCTGTTCTACGATATGCTGGGGTAACAGCTACTCCGTTAAACGATTATTTCTTTTACAAAAACGTGTTCGATGCATGTTTGGTCTGAAATGGAATGAATCATGCGTGGAAATATTTAAGCAGTGGCGGCTTGTCCATATGGTCATTTGGTCAATGACCTCCCAAAAATATATAAAAAATATTCATTATTACGTGTTTTATTAAAATAGGTAATTAAGTCGCAAGTACAATAACTTAAAATTTATCGACCGTCGTTCGTAATTCATCCTCTTCAACTTTGGGCTGGCGGTGCGAATTGTCCTCATTGAATTAGATCTACCCGGAAAAACTCGAAAAACGTGCAGCGCCCGAATAAACGCGAATGTCCGAAACAATAATCAACTTTGGGTCATGAGCCGGATCCCGCAGTTTACGTTGACTTCGTATAGGGTGTACAACTACGCTCGATTTTTGATTCGATTTTCGCGTGTTTTAAATCAATTTAAGAATTTATATTGATATGTTTTACTGTTGTGTTGTTTTGTAAAAATACTATTTTTGATTCGCGTGTGCATGCGCTATAATAGAAAATGTCGGTAGTGCAGAAAATTAAACAACTAAAAAGTGCTAACAAACTTAATTTTACAAAATTAGTTGAGTTCAAGGCAAATGGTCGTCCTTTGCCAGAACTAAGTTTACGACAAACTAGCAAAGACAAAAATAAAGATGTTCATCGAAACTTTCGCAAGGTAATGTACGATTTAGCTAACTGGATATGTGGTTGTGAAGTATCAAATGTATTTTACTGTTTTGTTTGTTTATTATTTTCTAAAGACTCGTCAGACTCGCTATAGTGCAAATCCGGTGTAAGAGATTTAAAACATTTAAAAGAGAAATAAAAAAACATGCTTCGTCTGCAGAACACATGAAATGCTCGGTAAATTTTGCAACCGTAGGAAATGTTGATATTCGTACACAGCTAGACAATGCTTATAGAAAATCCCTTAGAGATTTTAATGAGAATGTTTCGAAAAATCGATATATTTTGAACAAAATTGTAGATTGTATAAAATTTTGCGGTGCATTTGAGTTATTTACATTTTTTTAAGTATGCCTATTTTTTAAATTAATTTTTGACCTCCCAGTATGATTGACCACGAGCCGCCACTGTAATTTAAGAAAAACAAAATTATGACTTTGCCCCGTCTCTATGTGTTTAGTATGCTACGGTTTGTGTTTGTTAACCATAGTAAATTTGACACTTTAAACAAGTCACATTCTTACAGTACTAGATATGGCAGTGATTTACAGTACGAAAACCATAGGTTAACTCTTTATGAGAGAAACCCTTATTATATAGGTGCTAAATTATACAATAAACTCCCACAACACATAAGGACAATAACTTCCTTACAATTTTTTACAATGAAAATTAAAAATATTCTGTTAACTCATGCATTTTATTCAGTAGAAGATTTTATGAATTACATGTCTTAATAAGAAATGTTAATTATTTTGTTTGTTACACTATTTACATTTTTAACTATGTTTAACATCAATTTTAGGTATTCTATTTAGTTCAAATAATATTATGTATTTTTTTTGGACGTAGGTATCCTATGTTATTTTTGTATAATCTTTGGATACATAAATTACTATTACTCTGCTCAAAACAATTAGAGGAACACTATGAAATATGAAAATATTTTTTCATTGGATAAAGGTACAAACATGAAATTAATAAAGTACATTATTTGTGGTTATTTATTTATTTATTCCTCATGTCGGTAAAAACAAATGAATAACGCTGACAATTAACTTTTCAAATAACTCCGCGATGTAAACAATTGAATCTTGTGTTTATTTTTCAAAGTTAAACACTCGTTAGATAGAGTTAGTATAGTGTATGGCCTCCACGACATTCGATGACAGTTTGGCACCTTCGTGGCATGCTCCCAATAAGATTCTGGATTTCCTCTTGCTGGATATTCTCCCATTCCTCCTTCAGAGCATCTCCACGTTGCTGCAGAGTTTGTGGAGTTTGATGTCGGTTCCTGACCTTCCTGTCTAGAAGATCCCACAAGTGTTCAATAGGCTTGAGGTCTGGGCTCACCGCTGCCCACTCCATTACCACAATTTCAGTCCTCCTCAGGAAATCCTTGGTGACAGCCGCAGAATGTGCCCTGGCATTATCCTACATAAACAGAAATCCAGGGCCTACTCCAATGGCAGCAAGTACTACATGCTCTTCCAGAACGTGATCAATATACCGGACAGTATTCAGTCGCTGGGGAACAAGTACAAGGTCCGTACGATTGTTGTACATAACTCCGGCCCACACCATTATGGAACCTCCTCCAAATCTATCAATTTCCTGTACAGCCTCTCCTTTCTCCTTGCCGTCCCCACACCCTCAATCGACCATCACAACGTGTAAGACGATACCTGGATTCGTCCGAGAAGAGCACAGACTCCCACTGGTTCAGGTTCCAATCACCATGGTTTTCAGCATACGTACGTCTTGCTGCCTTATGCCCATTTGTTAAGCGTGGTTTCTTAACTGGCCTTTTTGAACGAATATTCTCTTTCCTTAATCTGTTCCTTATGGTTTGATCTGAAACCCGGATTCCGGAAGCCATTATATGAAGGTCATTCTGCAGGTCTTTTGCAGTTTTTGTAAGCTGTCGAAGAGCAGAAAGAACAACGTATCTGTCATCCTGGGGGCTTGTTTTAAATTTACGGCCCTGGCCACGTCTCCTACAATACTGACCTGTCTCTCTGTGCCTGTTGCGTAACCTGGACACCACGGAAGGAGAAACCCCAAGCTCTCTAGCCACTTGTCGCAGAGATTGACCTTGTCGTAAAAGATGTAGAGCATGATACACTTCAAACTCATTTAAATGCCTCATTTTGTCAGAGACTTCAATAAACAAGGCAATAATCAACATTCGTCACTATAGCAACATCAGAACCAATTAGAAGTGGCCAGTGCCTTCCAAAATAAAAAATTTCTCTATATTTGTTATTTGAGGTAATTTCTCTGTATTTAGGCCATGGATCTTTAAAATTTGTATCCAATGATAAAATTAATAATTCAATTTACATATTGTCCAACTTTCAGCATGACAGCTTTAAAAAACAATTACTTATTCAATTTATTACAAGTGTTCCCCTAATTGTTTTGAGCAGTTTATTATCAATGAGACTTTTAAAAATCACTGTTATTTTTTATAAAGATAGTCGTTGTTAAGCATTGCAATGTTATAAGGGGTAGTTTTAGTGGTTAAAAAGATGCAATGTGAAATTAAATTAAAACACTATCACTACTTTTTTTATTAAGTCATCATGGGCTGAAATATTTTGTACATAATAATGTTCCAAAGCATAAAACAATCAGTATTTAACATTATGCAAGAAATAAAATCAAAACGTTGCTCACTTTAAGCTTTAAAATATACTTTTACAGGTTGTGGCATTTTGGGGTACTTTTACCCTTAAAAACAAAAAAGTGGTCATCGTCATAATATAGATTTTAAAGTGGAGTGTAAGACCAAATCCCAAATTTTCACGCACGTCGATACCTTTTGAAAGGATTGCAAGGTTTTGCCTTATTTTAAGCTTCATTTCCTGGACTACATCACCAAATCAAATTTTTTGACGTTTACTTATTTGAAAACGTAGAGTGAAACCAAGAGCAACCAAATAAAATAGAATGAAAAACGCTCAGCATTTACAGACCCCTCTGTAGTTGGTCTACGTGCGGCAAAATTGTGTTGTTACATTTTTTTTTTCAATGTAATATTTAATTTGTATTCCTTCATCACAAATGAATGAAACAATATCAACTGAAGCACCTATCTATAGAAAAGAAAACACCATAAACTAGTCAAAAAACTTTTTACAGAAGAACTGCTTCAACAGCTAATCTATCATCATATTGATGTTTATAGCTTAGCTACTGAAATACGTGTTCTGTTAAGGTTTTTTGCTTTTGGTGTTTTTTTCCTACGGTATTCCTCCATGTAAGGAAATTGCGTTAAGAAGGTGACAAATATTTTAATTTCGCAAAACCATGACGTTAATTATAATTACACAAAAGACAAGATTATAGTTTCTTAAAATATCTTACTATATGTTTACAATTTCTTATCAATTCAAAGTTAGCATTTACGTTTTCGTACACTGCCAAGCCGTAGAATGTGAGTCATGTTAAATGGTAACAGACAAGATGTGAACTCGTGAACTCATCATTTTCAAGTTCCAACCGTAGAAAAAAAAACTCAAATATCTTACCGCCGTACTTTTTCAACTGTGGATATTATTTTTTAATCGTAATCCCACAAAAACTCATGATAATAAAAGATAATGCATACACGCCAATCGGTACTTCTGTGGTTTCAAAAATATTTAACCGACAATTTGAACAAAAAAGATCAATTCCGGTATAAATTTTGTAAAGTTTGTATTTTGCTAAGTACATTTGGGTTGTTTAATGAAAATTTGTTGTTAGCAATTTGACGGGAACAACTGTCAACCCTTAAAAACGCGATACCGAGGGTGGAACGTTTTCAGGTTGATAGTTTTTCAAGTCAAACTGCTAAAGAAAACAGATTAAATTTAAACAACACAAATTTAGTTGAAAGAAAACACTGCACTCGTTCGATAAAATACAAACCTTGTGAGACCTACAGTCTAGCTAGATCAACCACAGAGCGATTGGTTTGTTGTTTTATATATCAGAACCCGCTTCCGAACCGCAAGTGGAAGTAAAAATCAATATTCGAACTCGAGTACACTTTACTTAACAGATTAAAAAACGATCTTTTCAATTTATATCAGACCATATTAAAACTAACTGTAATTCTAACTTTCTTTAATCATAAACATCCAGGTAAAACTCGTAAACAAGCACCCGTGTGGTGCAAATAAACAAACAGAAAACTACTTTAAAGTCATTTAATTGTAATTGTTGTTTACATTTTATACTATTTTTATTAAACTCCAAACGTCTTAAACAAGAACCAAGTAAAGAATTGGCAAAATTTTGACTAATGTTTATCAAGCAAAGTAAACTTGGTTATCTTAAGAATAAACATAACCAAATTTAAATCTACTCAGTCCCCTTTGATAAAGTTTACAACTTCCTTAGTACCATGCCGATTTTGACGAATATGGTGATAGAGAAAAAATTACTTACCAACTAGAAGATACTTCCTATGACGACCCCTAATGTATCTATTAATCATTATTTTAATTGGTGAAAATTGTATGTGCTGTGCAGAATCCAGCATTCTTAGGCACTTTGAAAATTAAAGAAAATTAACTAAAACGGTTTTTCCACTAGTACTCTAAATAGTCATGTCTAAAGTTCACAATAACTTAAACATAAAACTATGCGTATTACTTATAATAAGATTTTTCACTAAAAATAAAAATGTAAACGATCAAATCTCATAGACTGAGAACGAATGAACCTCATCGAGGTGTTTAAAAGCATTATCAGCATGCATGTTTGTGATAAGGCGATATGTTGGCGATAATAATAGAACTTTGATATGATCTGTTTAAACGAACATTCACAGTGAAATTTCATTTGATATTTTTAACATTATTAACGTTACAGAAATTGCGTATGCAAACCGCGACCTATCAATTCAGCGTATTTTAGATAATACTCTAAACAGTCACCATGCAGCTGAAAATACGACAAATATCTACCGATAAGTTCTAAGTTTGAAATATCTAAACAGTTAATTTTGAACTAATTAAGCGATAAGTAATAAATTCCATAAGTAGTGGTTATCATCAAATAAGCTCGAGATAAAAATCTTTTATCGTGGTTATTTGTGTTAAACAACTTAATCTTGATATAATTGAAATTTTCGAGAGCAATCTTCACTATTAAATAATACGCAATGCGACATAATTGTCTCCATGCACGATACTGTGTTTTCATGTGTGTGAGAACGCATGAATCAGCTAAGAATTTTGAATTTAACGCATTTACAATTTTTATCAACATATATTTCCACATAGTTTAACAGTCAAATTAGGGAAATATAAATGTAAAGATTAAATATGAATTTGAAACTATAAACAAGTTAGTCATGTATGTGTGATAACAAACAAAACCGCTAAAGAGCGACTGCGAAAAATTCGTTTTTTCTCTTTCCTTAAAATTAAAATTGCAATTACCAGAAAAGTTTTCTTTTTTTAACGTTATAGATTAATATTATTTTTCTTCTCTAACTAAATAACTAACAAACATGGGAGTTTAATTCCATGTAAGATGTAGTATACATTATTATAATGCCTATAGTAAATCCAATTGCCACGGAGAAAGCAAACTTTTAAGGTGTAAAATGATTTTCTAGAATAAAAAGTTTGGACCGTTATGGGTAGATGTCGGTCGGTTGCTAATTATAGAGTATACAAATAAAACACTTTGAAAATTTAATATTCAGTACAATCAGTGTTAGTTTAACTTATCATTGAAAAAGGTCAGATATTAGAACCATTTAAACATTATACATAAGTTGCTGACAGATGTGTATGCAGTTTACAAAAACAAGGCGGCGCTTAGTTGGAGCCAATGATTGAAGAATAATCTGTAAACTGCTTACACACTCCTGAAAAGACCCAAAAGGACGAAACAGATATCGGGCGATTCTCGTTTTTTTGCAATTGATAATTTCTTGCAAATTTTCACAGTAATCGATTTCAGATCGTTTCTTAAGGGTCCTATTCAGCTTATTAGAATTGGCCGTTATAGTGTCGTAGAAAGATGTAATTTACGGGGTTATTATAAAACTTAAGAAGTTTATTTCAAGAACAAATTTATATAAAAAGTTAGCTCTATTGCGCTAAAATAATATTTTTTTTGTTTTGTTTTCTAAAAATAGTTATGCCATTTTAAAGTTACTAAAATAAGCCTACTTTCTCTTGGTTGTTACAAAGTTATAAACATTTTTATTGAAAAACTGTTCTTTTTGTAAAATTTACAAAATTTTTGCAACTTTTCACATTTCATAGTAATCTTAGTTTTCCGTACATCAAATCTGTTTGTTTTAAACTCCTCACTTGTATGCTGGGGATATTATCCTTATACCCCAGTCAATATGTTAATATTACTATAATGGTATGGAATTATAATTTTGAAGTAAACGGTCACCCATGGATTAAACGAGGGGGCTTTAGGGGCTATAGCCCCAGGCCCCGTGCTATAGGGCCCGAATGTAAACTCATTTTTTTACAAGGACATCTTGAAGACAGGAACTGGGTATACGTAATAAAGTTGCTATACCGTGCATATCTTTTTCTGACACAATTTGGTACGATCCCGAATGTCGTAATTTTTTTATTAATAAAATTATTGTTGATGTCATTATTAATACGATTTTTATAAAATGAGGTTAATCTTTTTTCAAAATGTTAAATTTACTTTACAAAATTGTATTATAATGATAATAAAGTTAATACAAAAAATACTGCAATCGGAATCGAACCCTAGTTAGAAACCGCAAAAAATAATAGGCAACAAATTAACTAGTTCATCCACGAAAGCCGATTAATAAATGAAAATCCATTCGGTTAATAAATAAAATTTTACAAAAAATAACTTATTTTACTAATTTTTAGTAAAATATGCTTTGAATATTTACTCTTATCATTTGTTTTATTTTATCTATCCAACATAATATGTTGTTATATTGTGTTCGAATTGTGCCAGAAAAAAGATACACGTTAATTTTTAACTTAACATAGTAAATGCTTATGTCAACTTTTCCGTGGGACACACGGTGAAATAGGTGCATTGCTACTTTATTTAGTTTTTTTAAAATTTTTTTTTATTAATCATTCCAAAAGATAAACAAAAAGATATGCGAATACATTTTCGCATCTGTGAAACATAGAAATTGCGATATTCTTATTCTAGAAATACGAAGTATCGAAATAATGAGAAAATCTAAGTTGTCGGCACTTTCTTTGTTGTCAATTAAAAGTTTTTTAGAATTTTTAGAATTTTTTGACATTATTCATAAATGTTCAGTATCAAAAACACGAAAACAATTACTGTACCTTTTTTGTAATTCCAAATAAACCTACATATGATTACGTAAATTATATACTTAGTTTCTATCAGTAAAACCAATTATAGGGGCGGGTGGCCCACATTTTGATGTAGCCCCAGTCTCCAAAAACCCTAAGTCCGGCGGTGTAAACGGCCAAGAAAGAAATGAAATACAACGTATTAAATTAAATTATGAAATCAAAATTGTTTATTTAATTTTTATTCTTTCCGCAAGCATTTCAATTTGTTCATGAATGTTTTCATGAGTATAGAACATCGATACATTCGTTTTAGGAAAAATTTTCTTCTTCGGAAACAGGCTCTTGATTACAGCCACAGTGACATCTATATTTCTATTTACTGCACTATTAATATATTATTTTGTGTGAAAACAAACAATTATTGTAATGAATTGTTGTTATGGATATTTATTCTATTATTTCCATATTCAATTTGATTATTGCTTTCAATTTAGTAAATAGTATAGTACTATCGGACGGGACCAGGATAAAAAACCCTTGGTAGCAGTGGCGTAGCAAGGATTTTGCCGCCCTGGAGCGACTCAACCCCTGGCGCCCCCCTCCACCGACACCATCAATCATTATACTGTCTAATCTTTTATAGGCGAGTTGATAACCATTGATAAATGAGTCTAATGTATAATAATAAAAAATAAAGAAAAACATCTACAGCTATATATTTTTTAATATAGCTATAATGTCAGTCATAAAATGTAATGTAAAAACATGAACATAGTTACAAAAACAATTCACATCTAACTGGCTTAACTGATCTTCTTTCGTGACTTAGCACTCGCAAATTCTGTTTTTGTGTCGTCTAAGTTAATGTTTCTGGCTCCGCTGCGTTCTATTGAGATGGTTGCTAAGAAACTCAGACGCTCTTGAGACATGGTGCTGCGAAGATAGTTCTTTATCAGTTTAAGTTTTGAAAATGATCTTTCTGCACTTGCGGTTGTAAAAGGTAATGTCAAAAAAATTAAACAAGCATTCACTACATCCGGAAAGCTGGGACCAATTTGAGCACGCACTATCAAAGTGTCTGCAAGAACCCGTACACTTTTGAGTATTTCTATGTGACTTGAAAAACAAGTTTTTAGCCTTACAAGCTGTGGACCTGGGTTAGGAGAGGCATCATCTAGGTAGTTAAATACCAAAATTTTGCTTGATTCTAAGATTTCTTCGTCACTTGCTTCAACTAGAAAAGAAGGCTTCAGACATTGGAAACTTGTAGTTATGTTAGTAACAGCCTCAAAACGCTCAGTCAGCTGTGTTGTGCTTATGTCAAGGCTGCGGTTGAACACCTCAACCCGGAGTCTTGTTCTTGAGTTGTTCTTGAGTCAATGAAATGTGGTACAACTTTCCATTTTAAGCAAAGCTTAGTTGCATCGTATTTGACTGTTTGCCACTCAGTTCTAAGTTTGGTGATTTTTGTTTTGAGGTTCAAGAGCATTTTTGTTGCGTGTTCTAAGTCTTCTTCGGGATTTTGAAGTTTTTTGAATATTATGTCCATAGTTTCAATAAGAATCAAAATGACTGTAAGAAACTGCTCAAAATATTTTAAAGTGATTTAGCTTGGTTTACTTCTTCTTGGTCGTTACTTTCTAACGTTAGGAAAGAAAGTACTTTCATTATGACAAAATAACCGCAACGAAGGGCGTCGACAGCTTGATTTCTTGAAGTCCACCTTGTTGGACATACTTTCTTCAAGGTTTTTTCCAACATAGCCGATTTGGTCAGCAATGCCCATCTAGATACGGCTTTAAAAAATACATATAGACTTTGAACATTGTCAAAAAAATAACTGATTTCAGGAGTGTTTGTTACTGAGTCGTTAATTACCAGGTTAAGTGCATGAGCACAACAGTGAATATACTTAGCTGCTGGATTTTTACTTTTTATTCTTGCTTGAAGGCCTGAATAAATACCACTCATATTATTGGCTTCGTCGTAGCCTTGCCTTCGAACTTTAGATATATCTGAGTATTCTTCTATAATATGTAATACAACATTTGCTAAGTACTCTGGTTTCTGGCTTTCTACATCTACAAAGCCACCAAACGCTTCTTCTATAACTAGTTGTACTGGCCTCTCATCTTCACCCGTTTTTATCTTTACATAACGAAACACTGTACTCAATTGATCGATTTTCCGTATATCTTGAGTTGTATCAAAGATAATAGACACATAGAGGCTTTTCTTCATTTCTTTCTTTATTTCGTTTTTATCTCATTGGAAATTAGGTTAATCAGCTCATTTTGAATTTGAGGACTAAGGTATTTAACACTAAGTTTGGGTAGCTTAACTAAATCTGCTAGAACCTGGTCATATCTTGCTAGCATATGTACTATCTCAAGGAAATTTCCTTTCGACTGAGTTGCATCATTATACAATCTATGCTCTCTCAGTCGTAAGTTATTTGTTGCTAACGTAATAATGACGTCCACAACTCGTCTTAAAACCTGTCTTCAATAATCAGTGGCTTTTTTAATCTCTTCCAGATTCTCACTATCAACCGTTACGCCTAATTGCCAGCGGTAGTATATTTCACATGCAATTGCATGACTTTGCGAATCTTCTTCATGATCTTTTATGTTTCGCCCTAAATGTGTTCAATCAGACGTACCTTTCGTAAACCCCACATCACTATATGATATATTGAAAACCCAGCAAGGCTGACAATATCAATCATTGAGGATGTTTGAATAGCATAACCAATTACGTTTTATAGTCAACTGGTTTTCTTTTTTCTTTTGGAAATACCATTTCGCGTCAAACCCCCTATTTTTATTTCTGTCATCTTTTTCTCTTGGAAACGGCCCTTTAGGCTGATGAGGGCATAACTTCGCAAAATTGATTTTTAGCGATATTTAGATCACTTCTGCTGTATACTATTACGACACCGTACTGGTTCCAATAGGTAGAGAAGCAACACTTTTTCTCACTACAACCCAACTGATAACCTTACTGCTCTTAAAAGGCCGCCCATTTGCATTGAAAATAGTATCTGCCACCACACGTTTCCCTCACTGAGAAACTCAAATGAATATGAATAGGACCCTTAAGCCAACGCTTAATTGACGTCAATGTTCGAAGAATCTACTTTTTGTAAACTACTTAGACATCGTCGGCAATTTTTTTATAGATTGATATCAACTTTATTTTTGGTAGAATGATAATTGAAAAAAGAATTAAGAACTAACTACATGATGTAAATTCAATAGTTTGCTCAATAAACATTTTGTGTCCGATGAGGTTTTGGGCAGTTTGTGTGTTATCTGAATTACGTTATTGAAATTTGGCAATTATAATCAGTGTTATCTTTGCCACTCAAATAAAAATAAATCTTCATAAAAATGCATTTATCGTTCCTATAGCAACAAAAAACACTGACAAATAGGTATTGCTGAATTGGCATTAGAGAAATCTTTACAGTCAGTAGTGCAAAAATATATAAGGTGTCCCATTAAAAAATTCAACAACGTCATTTGATACTTACAATTGGCATAACTACCCACTGTTTATAATTGCCAAATTTCAATATCGTAGTTCAGATAGTTTTCGAGATATAAACTGACCAAAACCTGTATAATTAAAACGACTACACAACTCTACATCAAATGAGTTTACTTGTGTTTATTTTTACATTGAAACTCTTCAAGCAAAACAGATACAATAAAAAAAACTAAAATATTCTCATCTCAAAGTGCCACTTACAATTGACCGATATCAAATTTAACAAAACCTTTGCCATTGCACAAAAAAAAAAACTATAAACAAGCTTTATCATAATTGTAGGGCTTTCAAGATAACTTATTTACTCAGGGACAGATCGTCGACCTCAAAGCAGAATTTTTTTTATGTATTGTAATCTCATTTAATGCGCTGAAATAAAAGAAAAGGTACCGTTACCAATACGTTCCGTTTCAAGTTGTATATGTGGTTTGTATTCTGTTCCGAAAATAAGTCCCTCGCTGAGAAACTTTGGGACTATTCAATTTTTACTAAATTAAATTCATGTCTAATTTCACATTTTCTAAGCTATCTATCTCAAAAGATACTTAATTTAGCATAAAGAACTATACAGGGTGATTCAGTTAGAAAGTTATCGAGTTCCTAAAATTCATGAAATAAAATTTGGTATATGACCATAATCGACTACTCTAAATCTAACACATTTTCAAAATTGCCGCACTTGGTGATATACCGGAAAATGACACCATCTTTGTTTTTTTAAATGAAATGACCATATCTGAATTCAACTTTAAATTTTATAATCAGTACTATCATATTGTTAAGACATGTGTCATAGTTTTTGACATTTGTAACATTTAATTCGAAAACTTAAGTTTACAGGGGACTCTTAAAAAATTCAATACTTTTGAAGCTAAAAATGATTTTTTGTGTACAGTGAAACCTGGTTAAGTGGAACCTGGATAAGTGAGAAAGATCTATTATTGAGAGTTGCAATGAGATCCCAGTACTTTTTCATTGAATTACCTCTGTGAATGGGACTTTTCAAACCTGGTTAAATGAGTTTTGAATTCTAGAATTTTCTCGATGTTTACCTCTATAATTGGGACTCTGTAGCTCAATTCCCTGTATAAGTGAAACAAATTAATCAGGTTGAGACAGGTTTTGACACGATTGTGATCAAATTTAATCTATCGAGAAACAGGTTTCAGCAACTAGCAATCAAGTACAAACAAACATAACCGATTACTTTACGTCGTAAACTTTACCGTGTCACCTCTGCTTGGGTGAAAAATTGTTTTTTTTGTACGCGCAAATGATTTTGGTTCGTAAGAGTTCTTTTGAATTGGAATATACTATAGTTTCAAATTATTTCATTACGTTGCAATGCACGTGTGGTTCATGTTCATGTTTGTCGGAATATTGTTTTTGGTCATTTGATATTTTTTTAATTCAGTTGATGTAGAGAATCGCTTATCGTCACGTACACGCAATTAGAGTTTTGATGAAACTCTTATTTCAGTAGTTTTCACACTCGATTTCTTCAAATTTAAACATCGCATGTCGCATTTTGTTTTGCTATCTCAAAGGTTTCTTTGTTTGTTCCCTGGAAAACAGCTCGGTGGCTGTCGCCTTTATCAATTAAATTAAGGATTTGTTTTGACTAAGGGAATAACACACGGGTTGTACCCACGGTCTAATGTCTGAGTAGTCGGTTTTGTTTGTTATTTCTGAGAAATGTTAGCGCAATAATTTTTTGTACTGCTCTTCGTGTAAGAAATGATAAGAGGGGAGACCTTCGTATCTTTTGAGTGTTAATAGATTTCAAGTTAGTTTTTTAAGCAGACTCTCGACGAGTGACATGTACTTATTAGACAAGTATCAAATAGCGCGCATTTATGTTGTTTTAAAACAAAATTAAAACAACCGCCTAAGTGCCGTAAGTGCCAAAAGTGTACGTTTAATTACGCGCAAAATTTTCGAGGGTGCGAGTGCAAAGTTAAACTAAGTGTGTATCCACAAAAAGATCTCCGTCTCGCGACCGTGCAAGAGACTATCGTTCGATTAAGTCTGTAATCAAAATAACCGCCCTGCGGATGATGGACTATCTCTTAAGTACGCGAGTTTTTGATACTAGAAAAATGTAATACCGTAGAATGCATTAGATACGAGATTTTCGGATTAATACAAATGGTTCCAAGTGGATTATTCTTTGAAGAGTGGATTATTGAAGAAACCCTCAACTGTAAGTACTCTGTTTATTTACTTCCGGGCTTTGGGGTGTAAGTTCGCATTTGGTGAAATAAATTAGACAGCGTCCAAGGTATTTTTATTTTTTAAATTTTAATTAAATGTTTGTATTAAAATCATGTTCGATGGTACAGAATGATCGAACCGAGTCCTTGAGCATGTT
This sequence comes from Abscondita cerata, assembly GCA_030710515.1. Taxonomy (NCBI): domain Eukaryota; kingdom Metazoa; phylum Arthropoda; class Insecta; order Coleoptera; family Lampyridae; genus Abscondita; species Abscondita cerata. The sequence goes on from JALBCR010002337.1 coordinate 34,956, forward strand.
ACGTTCGAGTTGATGTTAAATTAAAAATTACGTATTTGACTAGGCCGCAGACTCGTTTCGTTTATATACCAACATAATGTAATAGTTTTAGGAACACGGTTAAAAATCTGTTCCTTCGTCCGGTACCGGGGTCCGTTTGTACATGTGATTCTTTCTTTTTTAGTTGTTATGATACAAAAAACGGTTTAGGTTTAAGACGCCGTAGAATAACCCGTGTAAAGTTTAAAGTTAATACAGAACCGGTACTAATTGCATCACGTGTTTACGTTTCTCCCTTTTCTTTGGTAAACATTTGATTTAAATATGTAAAAGATTAGGGTGGCGCCTAGCAACCCCGACTATGACTCGAATTAAGGACATTTAGTCTTCGTTAAAGGTTAAGTGAGAGACAATTCTAAATCCACCCCCTCGCCGATGAGCTAGTTTGAGCTTTCGTTGTGCTGCGTACTTGATTTCGTGGTGTAACAAACGTATTGTATTGTTATTTTTTTACGTATATAATACATAATGTATGTATGCACTACATGCATTCATACCTATATTAAATAAACCTCAATAAATGGTACAAAATTCTTGGTCCCTTCAGATTCCAATTAACCAGGTTTCACTGTATTTGTTTCTAAAGGTTCAGCTGATATATTATTAGAATTAAATCAATCCTAAAATTGTGTATTTTGAAAATATTTTAGTTACACTTAGAGTAGTCGATTATGGCCATATACCAAATTTCATATTGATGAAAGAAAGTCTATAACTTTCTAACCAACGAGCTACGTGAATCATCCTGTATCTATGTGGGTAGGTTCCCCCATCATCCAAATTCTACACCATGTACTGCACCTTTATCTAAATCTATTAATTTATAATTTTAAGGTTTATTTATTTATGCTAAAGTTTCAAAAATTTCATCAAACCATGCACCTTTGTGATTTTTCTCATAAATTGAATACGCAGAAAAAACTGTCAAATGTATGCAGTAAATAATACTAATTGAATATTGCTTTGAACATTCATTTTTTGCTACTTATACATAATGAAAGTAGACTTTTTATAACGGTGGTCATGGTGTAAAGGTGTTGTTTTCGTTTCTAGTAAAGAAAGGTACTTTCAATTTTAATTAGCTGCATCGCAAATGATGAAAATCTGTATTACCGACTTAAGTTATGTCATTTTCCCTTACTTTCTTCACATCAATCACTAAAATATCTCCACCTATTTAAAAGCTAATTCTTTGTTTTTATTATTCGTAATTTTTGTAATTTTGATAGTATTTACTGACATGAGATCCGTTTTCGAGAAATATACAAAAACTTCCGATGAAGTTTAAAAAAAAACTGATATTCTTTTGTTTATTAGAATTGTTAAATAAATGCCATGCAAGAACAGCTTATCTTTTGTTTGAACAAAATGTGTATAAATAATATTTTTGAAAATATTCTACATAAAGGAATAGCGTTTAAGGTTAGTTGCCCTTTGGCTACTCAAATTTCATTAAAATCTGACTAGTTGTTTTTGGATGTCGTGTTTAGATGAAGTACTAACCCTAATTCGCGGCAAAAGTAAAAAAAGAGATATTCAAATTTTCAGTCTAGAAACCGTCCCATAACTGCCCATCTTATTTATAAGCGTGGAACAAAAATTTTTAAATTTTCTCTTATACAGGGTGAGTCATAACCCGAGGGACGACAAGTTACATATTCTAGATCAAATTCCAAGATGTAATTGTTTTTATTCAAGTACACTGTAGTCGTATTGAACATATTTTGTAATACTTTTTCATTGTTGCAACTACTTATTCCTGTTGTTCATTTTCTGTTTTCTCATTTGTTGTATTTAACAATACATACGTCAAGGAACGATTGCTAAATTGGCTTATTTCGTTTACATCACATCTAATAAACATACCGCGACATGAACCGTACTTAAAAATTCCCGATTGAATTTAAAAATCTATTTCGTTGGCTAGTAGCAAAATTTCAAAAAATAGCGTCTTTCGCTTGACCCTCGATTCGCCCTGTACAAATAGATTAATTAATGACAATATCGTGGAAATATTAATTTTTTTCTTGACACTATATTAAACCGATTGATTATATTTCATTTAAGTACGTACTTATTGAAGTAGTGTATAACGTAGATAAAATAATCAGTAATATATTTATTTGATCAACAATGCTGTTTTCTATTAAACGTTAATAAACATTTAAAAAATAAATCTAACACTTTTGTGTGGATTTAATTGCGGACATGTTGCAGATAAAGTACGTTTTGAATAAATTAAACTGAAAAGTTTAAGAAAGCTTAAGTTTTTTGTTTCTATTTTGTGTGGGGTATACTTTTGTTGTCACAGAATAATAAATATATTCATACTATTATTCTATGGTAATGTGTGTCTTATGGACTATAAAAACTTTATTATATGATTAAGCACGTCGTGTTTAACTTAAGAAAAAAACTTAACTAATCGTGAGGTTTAAACATTCAAAAAAAAAAAAAAACTTGAAAAAGTGTGAACTTTCTCTTCATACAACCATTACACTTACTTTTTACTACTCCGTTACTTATAATTTCTTCTTTAACAACGTATTTAAATTTTTTTGACAACTGTTTATATTAAAATAAAACAAGGAATGAGAAATATATTAAAACAGAAACATGTTGAATCGGAAATGAGTTTTTTTCTTCCAATTTAGATGTAGGTAATTAAAATAAATTCTTTGTGTTTTTGTGTCGATTCGGCTACCTTTAACGTGATTAATGATTAAAAGCAAAGAATGCGCCAACAAATTACGTAACATAGACACAACTTTAACCGAAAGGATCAGAACACCCAGTATGCAAACGAATAGTGCACAAAGAATAAATTATTACATACTGAAGTGAATATGGAATATTGTCAGTCGTTTCGTGTTTTTGTTGTTATCACACTGTAATATCAGTCGTTCCCAAGGTTCTCGTAATCTCACTGAAATAACATTGCTATCTCGCGTATCACTGGACCTACCCTGTTTACACCCCTAATTGGCATATATTTCTTTTTTATGTAACGCTTCAAAGTTAAAAGGTGTAACTAGAATGCTATTACGCCCGAATTAATATTGCCGTTTTTATGATATGATTCCGCCGAAATGTTTCTGAAAACATTTCGCACGCGCGAGATAAGATTTTTCATAGATACGGCAGCAAAAAATTGAAATTCGATAGTGGGCATTACTCGAACTGTTTGTTACGAAAGCTTTGACCACTATCAACGTCGTAAAAAATATTATCTCAAAGAGTTCGTGTATAATATTGTATCAAACTTATTCTAATAAAATACGTTAAAATTATGTAATAGGAAACAGATAAGATACAAGGTACAGTTTCAAACAAACTACTTTGTAAATAAGATGCGGTTGTTGTAAACTATAAAGAAAGCAAATTCCACCATTTTAAAAAAAAACTGACTTTTGGTATCATTTTGTTATTCAAGAATTCTTTAATCGAACATGTATACTTCCTATATTAAAAATAGTTTTCAGAATGTTTGCTCGTGATCTTCACTTCGCTTATGCATCCTGCATACCGGATGTTTTGGCCAACTCGGAATCTAAATGTATTCAAAACTATCCGAATATACATATGTAACGTTATAATTTCAACGCATCCTGTATATAATAAATCTTTTAGAGCGTTACGCGAAAATGCTCACGTCCTTCTTCTTTCATCTTAAGCCCTATCCAGACTCTCGCAGGCGACTTCTAAATGCTCTCGGTACGAGTCTTGACGAGCTAGCCATCCACACTCTTGATTTGTTCCTTGATTCTCTCGCCTGATCCCCTCGCGCCCTTTGACTCTCGCCCGAAAAAATGACACAAAGGCGAGAGTTAGTGAGGCGAGGAAAGACGAGAGACACGAGCGTACCGTACTCACTCTCTCAGTCGCGATCCCTCGTCTAGCCTCGTGGAGAGTCTGGATTGGGCATTAAGGAAGCGAGTGCAATAGTTATTTATCGAACAAGTGTATTAATGATGGCGATTAATAATCGCTGCGCTCGCTCACTTGTTAATTATTGAGATTATTAATCGCATTTTAATATTCGAGTTAGTTACAATATTTTTCAGTCGACATATTTTAATGAAATAAAGAAATCTTTAAGTTATAAAATTGTTAGGTACTTACGTCACAATTCACAATAATTGAAAGTTCAACTAATAAGTATTTTTAGGCAATACTTACAGCTCCCGCCACTACCGGCTGCGTTAGAAAAAATTATCAGCATTAAAATCATTCATTAATAGGGTTCATTACTGAATGACTTTTTCTGATGTTTTATGCATTAACAAGACCTATAAATATATAGTCGAGTGAAAAATTATTTAAAAGCTGATATACAAGGTGTCCCTAAAATGTCTATACAAAACTCGTAGTTTTTAGACAAAAATAAGTCGATTTAACAAAACTTAGCTTAGTAGCTTAGTGAAAATTTGCTTAGTTTTGGTGCAATACGGTCCTGAAGTTGCAATTATATAAATTTTGAACAGTTTAAGCAATTTTCCAAAAAATTTGGAACGTTTACACAGTTTTATAAGCCAGAAAATGTCATATTAAAATTCTAATAAAAATGAATCCATTTGGGTTTTGTAATAATTAAACATTAAAAGAAAGTTTATTTATCAAATGTAGACCACAAAAAAGGTACTCCACATAAGATTAAATACATCACACCGAAAATCGCATTTTACTAATTGATAGTATTATTGTTGTAATAAAAATTTTTAAATAATTTCGCCAATGGATAAAAAAATATAATTCGATGTTGATTTTCAAAAGATGCTCAAAATGTTCACCATTTTCGAGAATACTAAGATTTATACGACGAAGGAAATTAAAATTAACTCTTTGCATAGCTTCCTGGCCGTCTCTAAGGTTATTTGTTGCGTCTTGAATACGTTTTCACAATACTTCTTCATTATTTATGGGTGTCTTGTAAACAATGATTTTTAGATTTCCTCAGAAGAAATAATTCAGAGGATTCAAATCTGGGAAACGAGGTGGCCACGGTTCTCCGTCTATGGATTGATTTTATCACAATATTGATATTATTTTTTCTGGTCCATAAAACTGTGTACGCGTACCAAAATTTGTCAAATGAAGTATTTGACAGTTTCTGATGTAAATCGCAACAAGCAAATGCGGTAACTAGAAGTGTCATCCGCGGTTTAAAATATTGGCCGAATCTATAGAAATCAAAACAAAAAAAATCATTTATTTATCTTCAATGGTTCAAAAGTAAATATTCTTTTAAGAGGAAACTTTTTTTAATTTCTCGCTTTAAATGTTACATATGTCAAAAAGTATGACACATGGCTTGACAATATGATGGTACTGATCATAAAATTTAATGTAGAATTCTGATATAGTGTCAAAATAGGGTCATTCCATTTAAAAAAAAAACAAAGATGGCGTAAATTTCCGGTATATCCGGAAGTTCCGCCATTTTCAAAATGTTTAGTTATTGGTAGTGGGATCAAAAAAAGTAAGAAAAAGATGGGTGGAGTACTTTCACGAGCTACTAAACAAAACAGAACTCCAAGAGAAAGAGAGAGAACACATAGTAGTGGAAGATGAAGAAAGTGAGGACGAAGTGGAAGTACCAACGGAAGAGGAGATAAGAGCAGTGATATCGAAACTAAAAAACAACAGAAGTGCAGGAGAAGATGGGATACAGGTGGAAATGTTAAAGTATCTACAGACATAAAATCGTGACCCGGTTTGTGTGTGTGTGTGTATGTTCGTCTTCTCTTCCGAAACGGCTGAACCGATTTCGGAGATCGATACGTCAAATTGTTCAGAAGGTCCAGCCGCTGATCTTAAGCGGGGTCACAAGTTGACCTAACCTTTGACCTCTGACCTGGAGCGGTGACCTCACGTCTTTAATTTCAGGTTTGTCTAGATTAGGCCTATTTTCAAATGGGTTTGGTTACTAGTGGAGGAAAAAACTGTACGAATTGGTCATCGGTATGATACAGAAGATATGGAAGGAAGAAAAGGTGCCTAGATCCTGGAAAGTAGCACTAATTTGTCCGATTCACAAAAAAGGGGATAAAACAGTGTGTGAAAATTATAGAGGGATTGCGCTTCTGGATGTTTGTTACAAAATACTCGCCACATCCATAAACAATAAACTTGGAGGATATGCAGAGAAAATGTTTGGGGAATATCAATGTGGCTTCAGGCGGAATAGATCGATAACGGACCAATTATTTGTTCTGAGAGAAATCCAAGGAATTAGTCAGGAATTTAGATTAGAAACGCATCTGATATTCCTAGACTTTAAACAAACATATGACAGTGTAGAAAGAGAGGAATTGTATAAAATCATGACGGAGATCAAATTCCCCAATTTTCCGGTGAGATTGGTAAAAATGACCCTGAATGATACCACGAATAAAGTAAAAATTGTAGGCGAGCTCAATGATAGTTTTGGTGTAGAAGTATGACTAAGACAAGGAGACCCGCTGTCACCAGTACTATTTAATATTGCGTTGGAAAGTACAATACGAAGAGCAGGTTTATGCAGTTTCGGTACAATATTCAGAGGTAGACATCAATGCCTGGCTTTTGCAGATGATTTGACGATCGTGATACGCACAAAAAGGAAGCTATAGGAAACTACACAGAAGTTATTAGTAGAGGCAAAAGAGAATTGGACTAGAAGTAAACGAAAATAAGACAAAATACATGACATGGAATGATAGAAAGTTTGAAGAGAAGAAATCCATAAGTATCACAATCGGAAACAAAATCGTACAGTTCGAAGAAGTATGCACTTTTACGTACCTGTGGGAACGTTAATAACGAGGAAACCAGGGTGTGAAGAAGATATTAAAGCACGAATGGCTGCTGGAACGAGAAGTTCATTTGCATTGAAATCGATTCTAAATATAAAGGTGTTCGCTAAAACAGTGAAAACAAGAATATACAGAACAATTATAAGACCATCGGTTATGTATGGAGCTGAGGTGTGGACGATGAGAAAACGCGAACAGCTGATGCTAGAGGTGTGGGAGAGAAAGATACTGGAGGAAGATATATGGTGGAAAATATGTGAATGTACAATGGAAAATAAGATCAAATCGGGAATTAGCTGAGCTATGGACAACCCAGCATAGTTGGATGTATCAAGGCACAGAGGCTAAGATGGTTGGGACACCTTGAGAGAATAAACGAAGTCAGAACGCCAAAGGACATTTGGAATCTGAAGTTTGGAGTCACAAAAAGAAGAGGCAGACCAAAAAGCCTTTGGAAAGACGAAGTGCTGGAGGACATAAACGAAGTTGGTTTGGGATACTGTACTAGGCCTGTAGTGCTATTAATTCATTCATAGAGTAGTCGATTAAGACTATATACCAAATTTTATATAAATGTAATTTCAGGAATTCGATAACTTTCTAACCGAAGGGCTACGTGAATGACTCTGTATACCATAGACTTTATAGTGAATTTGTTTTTTAGGAATAATTCGTGCAATAATGTTTGGTAAATTAACTGCAGGGTAAATTTTCCTTCAAAGTACAATTAAAATTGGTACACTTCAATATATTAATTAAAAATGTGCATTAAGTTTAGGTGCGAGAAAGTTAGTGCGGATCACCGTACCATTTATTTTACAAAAAAAATTTTTTTTATAACAGCTGTTTTGATTATACTTGAAAATTTTTTCTGCAGATTTTTGTCAGCTAAATTTAAAAACAATATGGTTTTTTTTACGTAATATATTTAAACATTATTAAAAACGTTTCAATTTATGTTTATAAGATCCTTCAGTTTAAATTCTCATCGTAACACAATATAGATACTAGTCGAAACTATTTTATTAATTATATTAACGCCAATAAATTAAAATTTTATTAAAATTCGAAAAGCCAAATACATTTTATGTCGTTTCGTTGTAATAATAGTTTGTTATTGACTAATAAAATTTAAATTTATTGACGTTAATATAATTAGTAAAATAGTTTCGACTAGTATCTATATTGTGTTACGATAAAAATTTAAACTGAAGAAGCTTATAAATATAAGCAAAACGTTTTTAATAATGTTTAAATATGTTATATAAACAACATATTGTTTTTAAATTTAGCTGATAAAAATCAGCAAAAAATTTCAAAACATTTATTTTACTAATTAAACAAAATTTTCCCTTAAATTAAATGCAGTTCTGAGAAATCAAATTCAGAAGTGAAGCCGTTGGTCTTCAAGTTGACCACATACAAAAGCGAAACTTCATATCTGCGAACTGCAATTTTAGCTTTGATTGTGGACAGACCCTCAGTGCAGTCCGCCACCTAGAGTGATAACAATGATTTCTAAAGAAAATATAATGAGTCCAAAGTAATATTTACTGAATTAATCACTTTAAAACTTTCTCTTGAGAGTTGCGCAACTGAGTGTTTATTATACTGTGGTTTCACTTTGCGCTTATTTTGAAACATTCAGAACATTTTACTGTTAGAGTGCTTCTATTTTCTTATGAACATGACGTCAGGAAATACAAAAATGTTCAACCTAAAAACATCTGTCATCATAAGAGCCGTCAGATTATAGTATTATTTATTTCAAACAACTGTAGTGGAAGTAGTAGTGTAGTGGAAATGATCTTGCAAATCTGATTCTAACAAATTTTTACACTAAAGTATAAGAACAATCAAGAAAGAAAAATCATGCTTCGTTACGTAATAAGTACAAATTTTTTTTTCAATTTTGAAAAAAAGAAACAGGAAAATTAAACGTGGGTATTGCAATTCAAACTTTTTTTAGAAAAATTTTCACTTTATATGTCAAATTAGAAAATTTTAATTGATTTCAATACAATAAATCATTTTAAATCTTAATATTTTTAAGTCCCCTTAAAATTTTAAAACCGATTTTGAGTTGTAGTTGTTTTTGAACGTGTTTATCGTAAATTAAAGTACTGGTACCCTTTAATTAAGAAATTTACATTCGTGTGTGTTATATACAGCAATTTGAATTAATCATGATAAACGTGTCAGTAATTGGCATTTTTGGAAGATACCTCTGTTTCTTATTAACGCATCTAAAGTGGCACAATTACTCCTATCTCAGAATTATAAACTTATTTAAACATAATAAATTAATTCATATTTCAACATTCCTCAATTTTTTTGTGTAATTTCATCTTAATACATACCTACATAAATTATGCATAGTTTACTTTCTTTCTTTCTTCTAAGATCACCATTTATTGAATTTTATGGAAGCAAATTTGATAGTTTTAAGTTAAAAGTTTAAGCTGATTTAGGTACAACATATGCGTATGTTTAGATTTTTTACTAATGACGTCAGTAACTGAGATAAATAAAGGCTTATTTCAATGTATTATTAATTGAAACGGCGGATCCGTTATCGTTGGGCCAATCACCAACATGAGGTAATACTGATCAGAGAATAAATAAGCGCCTCGAAAAAGGACGGGGAAACAACTTAAACTGGAAAAGAAGCAGAACTAATAGAATAAATGGAAAAATATAAGACACAGTTCAAGGGAATAAGTAAAGTGAAGAAGAAAGAACGGGGACTTAAGACATTGAACAAAACGTACACCCTCAGGTGCGTAGGAAGACCATCCGGAGATAGAGCGAAACAGAGAGTCGGGATCATAACAAACAGAGAACTGGAAGCCAAGATAACCAACTGGGAGCCCATAAACCTGAGGACAATAACGGATAACCTAGAGAAGAGCAAATAGGTATAATTCAAATATAAGCACCAACCGAGAACGCAGACTTGAGGGACAAGCATGAATTCTACGACGACCTTCAAAGAACGCTTGAAAAAACAAGCATGTAATGATAATTGGTGATTGGAATGCCCGCATAGGACAAGATAAAAACCAGGGGTATGGAACAGTAGGATAGCACGGAAGAAAAAAACTTTAAATAACAATGGGGAAAGAATGATAGGTTTGTGCATCAATATCCAGCTACTAATACATAACGTATGAATCAGAAGGTTGAGAACAGACGAGCATAATAGATTATATAACATACACTAGAAGCATGAGTTACGCAATCCAAGACGTGAAGGTAATAAAGGTAGCAGAAGTCAGTACAGACCACCAACTACTAATAACAGATGCTAATCTGAAACCGCCTCCTAAAGAAACAACAACAATACATGAAAGACTAAAACTAAAAGAGCTGGAAAACAAGAAAAAGGTAGGAATGTGAAAACAACTAGATAGAGAACTAAGAAAATATGTAAAAAAAAAACAATTAAAGCCGTAAAAAAAGAATAAGATAAAAGAAAAAGGAAGCCTGGATTAAGTTCAAGAGAACAAAAACAGTTGTAGACAATGAATTATACCGCCACAAAAGACAAGAAGGAAAGAAAACAGTTAAAAGAGCAAAACTTGGATGTGGGAAGAATTTGGGAAAAAGCTAAACGAAAAATCAGAAACAGTTCTGTAATGTAGTCAAGAAACTAAAGGGACTAGCATAAAGCAAATACGATACATAAGGAACCAGCAAGGAGAGCTACACATTGAAAACATGGAGAGACCATTACGCGGAGAAATTTAAAGAAAAGATAGAATAAGACCAGACGAAACCCCAGATGCCAGAGAGGAAATGGTGGAAGAAGAAATAGTGCAGAAGAAGTGCGAAACCCTGAAAACACGTAACGGAAAAGCAGCAGGCGACGACAACATACCACAAGAATTATTAAAAAAAGGGAAAATGGCAGTAGAACGATGGCAAATAAAAATAATTAAAGAAGCTTGATACAGAAACAATACCACAAGGAGTGAGAAAGGATTATAATAGCGTCCTTACACAAGAAAGGGGAAACAATTAGCTGCGAAAACTATAAAGCAATTTGCTTAGCACCAGTCGCTCTCAAAGTATACTCAAAAATCTTAGAAAAACGCCTAAGAACACAGATAGAAGACAAGCTCAAAGAAGAGAAAACAGCATTCCGGCCAAACAGGCAAACACAGGTCCACATCAATGTGCTCAGGGCCATAATAGAAAAAAAAACATAGACAAAAATTAAGATACATACCTAGCTTTCCTAGACCTAAAAGCAGCGTTTGACTTAGTGCCAAGACAACATATATAGAAGGCACTAATTACATTAGGGACCAACCCAAAACTGCAAAGAACAATCAAAAGTATAAATAACAAAGTAACGGAAATAGTAAAAATAGAAAAGGAGGTTATAGAGGGCGACAGCCTAAGACCGCTTCTTTTCGTAACCTACATGGATACAATAATAAAACAAGCCAAAAATCAAACCAGACGAACCAGACTGGGGCAAAACAATCTAACCCAAATAGACACGAGAGACCTAATATACGCGGACGTCAAAAATGGAAAAACTGTCTACAAGAGAAAGGGGTGGAATTAAACAGAAACAAATGCAAAAATCCTACACGTTAAAAAAGAAGAAAATTAAGAAAACATAAAAGTAAGAACAGATGAACAACCACTAGAAGTAGTAGAAAAATACGAATATAAGGTAAAAAGAAACTGAGTACTAAAACAAAACTACATTTATACAAAACCACCTATACACCAACACTTAACTATGGGTAGAAACATGGACAATGTTAGACAAACACAAATCAAAAGTGACAACAGCAGAGAAGAAGTACCTTCATAAAATAGTAAAAAAACAAAAGAGATACGATAAGAAAAATAGAAGCATCAGAGAAGAATTAAACCTGTAGCCCCTAGTAGAGAAAATATAGGAAAAATAACTAAGCTGGTATGGCCACCTAATCCGCATGAAAGAAAAAAGAATACCCAAGAAAATGTTCAATTTAAGATAAGAACGAAAATGGCAAGAGCTGGAGAAAATACAGGAGAAATACTGGAAGTGGACGTTAGGACTAGAGAAAGAGACACCGGGGTATATAGTGGAAGAAGAGCTAGAAATAGAAAAATAAGGATACAAGCAGGAAGAATTGCAGTAAGGTATGAAGAAAAAATGGGAAATAGGAAGGAAAATGAAATACTTTATGAAGTTTGGAAAGAGATCGAGGCACAGAAGGTAAAATATGGGGCAGAAGAAAGAAGAAAATACTATGAAAGAGTGGGATACGCGAGAGAAGAGATAAAGAGATTAAGAGAGGGGGGGAGAAAGATGGAAGAGGAAATAATTGCAAGAGATAAAGATACTCAGAAGCAGGAAAGAAGGGCAAAAATAAAGGAAGGAAAATATATCGAGAAATACATAAAAATAATGACAGACAAGACACCAAGGTACATAACAGAAGGAAAAGGAATGAATGAAATAAGAATGATTGCAAGGTTCAGAATGGGTAATGAAGAAAAGGAAAATAAATATTGGATGAGTGATGAGGAGAGATTATGCAGGTTGTGTGGGGATGAATGGGAAAATATAATACATATAAAAGAGGGATGCAGGAAACAAGACATGAGGAAAAGGAATGGAAGGTACTACTAGGAGAGAAAGGGAAGGAAAACAATGAATGAGGGAAGTGTTGGAGAGGAGGAAAGGGATGGAGGAGAGGAAAAGAAAATACTGAAAGTTTAGAGAAGAGAAGGATGGAAGGTTGAAGAAGAAAACAGGAATTAGTGGAATTATAATTTAATGAAATATTATGTTGTTTTTTGTTTATTTTTTGTAACGGAAAAAAAACTGAATCTTTTGTTATAGTAATTTTAAGACAAAATAAATATTGAATTGAAGATAAGAACGAAAAAGATATCGAGAAAGACCAAGAGTCCAATGGGAAGAAACGATAGAAGAAATGTCTAAGAAAAGAGGATCTGTCAAGGTGACGCTGCCCTGGTGGGTGTCCGTCCGTCCGCACGGTTCTCGACTCGAGTTTGTTTCGTTTCATTATTGTAACGCACAGTTTCAACTCATATGCTTATCGCATTGTGAATTTATTGTAATCCTTCCTACTGTACGCGTGCGTAGCATGTTGGCTCATCTGGTTTTGCTATAATATTCTACTCTATGTAAAAATAATTAAATCAATTAAGCAAGAGGTAATCGGTGTCACCACCTTATAAACAGTTGCCATGTACTCAGAGTTCGAGTAATGGGTTTTTGGTGCAAATATAAAATATGGAAGGTGTTCAGTACCTTACAGTACTTTATGGTCAACAAGAAAAACATGTTGTTCCTGAGAATCAGCACTTTGGTTTCCGGACCTGGTCATCAAGACCCTCCCGGATAATTAGGAAAAAATGTATATCACAATTTCACAAAACACAATCAAATTACATACTTAATTAATATTATTACATGCGAATACTAGGGTGGGTAAGGGTTGGCTTGTTTAGGTTTTGATGGTTTTCCTAAACCTTAAAGTAAATGCTTTGCCAAGACGAACCAATCCACAATTGCACACGGTTTCGTCACCACACTGTACAGGTTTATACTGATCTTCTGGGGCATCATACATAACACTTACATCACAATACAATTTTTAAAATGTACCATACGATTAAATAAATAAATAAATGTACTCAGATTCGTCAAAATCTAATATTTGCAGAAATCTGTAAGATGCCGGCTGTGAACTTTTCAACATTACGAAAAACGTAATAATAATAGTGATAATTACATACTACAGATTTCTACAAATAAAATTTTGATAAATCAATTAAATCTCTTTACTCTTTACCTTATTCTTGACTATTTTTCCTCACATTGTAGCTGCTATTACCGATAGTACTATGCTATAGATTAATCGGTGTTTTAATACTTTAAATCCTAAAACAAACAAACCATCGGTGGATTTAATAGGACTGTACAGAAAGTATGCATAGACCACCACGCACCAACCACAAGCGCTTTTTTCTCTCTTATAACAATGAAAAATGCTCAACTTAACCAGTAAGAAAAAATAATTTAGACAAAATACCTTCGATTATCGCAACCTACAGGAAGCTTCCTGATGCAAACTTATATACAGAGCATTGTATAAGAACAACTTCAGTACCTTTGTTGGCAGACAGTGGTGCTGATTTGACAAATTGTCAATCATCTTCAGCTCAAAGTAAACTGCAAATTGCAGAAAAAATTTGAAAAGACAATAGAAACAAACCTACAACCAGCATTGTCAGTAGATTCAATGGGAACGAGGCATCAACCAGCAAGGTTCGACTCAATATCAGCAATGGAAATAATGAACTCGTGGTTACTATTAAGTTAACATTAATGAATAAAAATGACATTCGGAAATTATCGGTATTTTTTTTATTTTATTCCTGAGAGAATAAAGTACCAGATTATTAGTAAAAAATTAGTGTTCCTCCCAGTTAGGAGTAAAGTAAATTATAAACATTGCAATAATTCTGAATTATATAAATAAAACATTTAGTGGATCTATTTTGCATGAATATGTCAAAGGAGTAGGTACTAAAGTTTTTTGACAACTCAATAAAGCTGTAGTAATATGATCAGAAGAAGTCATTTTTTTCTCATATACAATCCTTAGGTCAAGAAAATTATTTGATCGATTGAAAAAAACAGAATTGATGGTGTAATGGAAAATCAGGGACTTATTTCCTAAGAAAAGACGACGTTTAAAGGCGATCTATTTAAAACACACCATACTCATTAAAAGCCGAAAGACTCTGAGTTGACGTAAGTTACAATCATCTCAAGTTTTGAAAGATTTAAATATTTTAGAGTGTCGGCATAAAGTAAACGGTTCACACTCAGATAGTCCACTACATTATTAATAAATATATTAAAAGACTGATCAGAAAAAGTCAATTTTTTCTCATATACAATCCTTAGATCAAGAAAATTATTTGATCCATTGAAAGGAACAGAATTGATGGTGTAATGGAAAATCAGGAAATTCTTCCCTAAGAAAAGACAACGTTTAAAAGCGATCAATTTAAAACACACTATACTCATTAAATCCGAAACACTCTGGTGAAGTAAGTTACAATCATCTCAAGTTTTGAAATTTAAATATTTTAGAGTGCCGGCAAAAACGGTTCACACTCAGATAATCCACTACATTATTAATAAATATATTAAAAAACTGAGGGCTAATGATTGAACCCTAAGAAAACCTCCATTGTGAAAATAATAGATGAATAATTGAGAGAACAATTGTAAAAGTTAGGCAATCGATAAAAAGGTTAATGTAAACATTTTATTTAAATTTATTTATAAATACAACTGGTCCTTCGAGTTTGAAATTAAATCTTCAAAGAAGTCGACGAAGCAAACGAGGAGCCTTTTGATAACTAAAGAAATAAACCAATTTAATGATACTATTTTCGATCTGTATGAACTGTGACCGATTGAGTAAAATTACATTCAAATAACTCAACCAAGTTACTAAAGAATTCAAAATATATAAAGAAAAACCTCAGGGCCCCAAAGTTGTAGATCCGCTGCTACTGACCAAAATCTACTAATTTTACGCTGTACGATATCTTTTCACATGTACTTCCTTTGTTCACAATTTACTCTTGTGCTCACTTTTGTTATTTATTAACTTTAATTTACACTTCTTATTTTAAATTGTTACGCTTTTGTACTACCTTACCATAACTTTCTAGGACCGGACTCAATGAATTTAATAATATTCCCAAAATATATTTGTACTATAAAAATAATGATTTAGCGCCACTTTAAAATAAAATAATTTAAATTAAAAACCAACAGAAACAACAGAACAACGTCTGCCAGGCGGGTTATAATATTCTAATAAAAAAAATTAAAAAATGCATCAAGCTTCGTTTACACGAGAACAAAGTTTCAGTGTGGCAAAAAGCATTTGTGACACATGGTTTTCGCACTATTTTTTTCTATTTCGCAGGCATTTAATAAGCATAAAAATATTGAAGGAATAGTTGTAGTATTTAGGTTATGTGCGCTCAGTCGCTTTGATTATTTGTCGCAATTTGAAAACGTCCCAATTTTATCGAAACAAATGAGGAATAGCGTGCTACAAATCACTAGTGCGGTAATGGGATCCATTACCGCACGATATTTCGCATAAGTATATTAATAAATTGTGTCATCGAATTAAAAAAGTATATGAATGCCATTTTTCAGAACTTATCAAATACTTTTTATGGATAGTCAAGTTCAAATATACATAATGTATTAATAAAACGTCCTCGAAAAATTTTATGAACGTGAGGTAGTCGTTTTAAGTAGTGTATGGTACTACCTTTAACCTTATTAAAAATGCTTAGAATAAACTATTAACAAATATCGACTCTAATGTTACTTTAGTTATAAGAAAAAGCCCAATCAAAAAAAAAGAAAACAAATTATACAATACGTCGAGACGCATTGTAACAAAGAATTTGGTCGATTCTGTTTTAATATGTAGGATAGGCAAGATTAGATCCACAACATAGATAACTTACACGTCAATTTTATCAGATAATGGTAATACTAAAGCTTGCAGATAATTTTATCGAAATATCTTTCATTTATTTAAAAATTTCGTTATAGCAATATAATTTATTATACGCATAAAATGCATTCTATTTTTACCCCATTCTTTCTCTTATTTTATATTCAACTTGTAAAATCAAATACTAAATTACTCACGCAAATTGTTATTGAACAATCTCCAATTTACGTTCCTAAACGAAGTTATTGTACCCACCTGAAACAGAAAAAAAAATTAACGAACGTACAAAAAAATAAAACTAAAAAAATGTTATAAATTTGTAGTGGGTTCAAAAAAAAACGATTTTCAATTTGTTCGAGGTTTAAAAGCAACAATATTTAAGTGGATAAAACCGACTTTTCAGAAACGAGAACACGCCACCTACATGTACAGATAAAATCTCTGAACCGGTCTAGTCAAATTATGAACCCGTAAACATTAAAATAAAGAGGTACTACCGATTATTCCGTAAGATAAGTGTTTTTCTTAAATCGTGATATCGAAGACAATCTGACGGTGATGAACGGACATTCTTTAAGTGTGAGAAACACAAATTGTTGTAGAACAAATAAATACACATAATAATCGTGATCAACAAAACCATAATTTATAGATCGAAATCGGTGTTGAATTGGTTATGACTTGGACTATATATGGCCATAAAATATAATGCTATTAGAAAAAAAACGGCAAACTCTTAACGAAACCAATTTGCACGATTAAAGAAATCAAAATTCCCGACTTTATTGAACGTATTTAAAAAGTTTTATAATTTATGAAGAAAACAAACTCTTATGTTGAAAACGAATTAATTATTTTGTTAACGAGTTACAACTGATGTTTTCAAGGTAATTATTATTCAAAAATTTGTTAGTCGTGGTAATGAGAAAAAATTTTAATTTTACCAAGCGTTGTAGCTGTAGTTAACTATCGCTACGTCAACTGGAATGACATTAACGTGTAAATAACTGTAGGTTCCAATTAAGTTAATGTGTAACATTTACAATGATCACAGCAACGTACGTGAATAAAAACTGAACTTTATGATAAATTAATTTGACTATATTTTAGATGTGGGCTTGATATTTCTTCTTCATCTTCAGCAACCAGGCACGCTTTCAGAACATCATTGGCAGCAACTCTCAACCTATTGTCGAATATAAGGTTTTTTATTGTTTGTATTCTGACTACTTGCAATCGAGTTGGTCAAAATTCTCTTAGAGCCCTTGGAGCGCCATCGGCTAATTGTTTAGATGTAAATATCAATGCTGAAGATCACCTGAGATATGCAAACAATATTATAATCATAGTCAAAAACTTGCAAGAACTACAAGACAAAACAAGGTCATTGAAAAAAATGGAAAGCTACATACAGGGTGGTCGGAATTGATTGTAGGAAACTTAATGGGTGGAAAGTACATCAAAAATAAAGACCGAAGTGTCATATAAACTATGGACTAAAAGTGTCCCTTAGCGGGGAGATGTGAAAAATGCATTGATGCCAATGGCATGCACTTTGAACAAGCGTTGTGATAATTCAATTTAAAATTAATTTAATTCTGTCTTTTTTTATTTCAATGTTTGTAATTTTAAAGTTAAAAATAAAATTTGGTTTCTAACGCAATTTTTTTCATCATGTATTAGTTTATAAAAAAAACGATATCTCAAAAACCACCCAAAATAAAAAGGAACGTCAAAAGAAGCTTTTCTACGGAAAAAGTATGGGCTATGATATGAGCTGCATCAGAATATCCTAAAGTTACAGCTGAACAAAATTTAAACTTGTCAAACTTTTTGAACGGCCCCCGTATCTGTCCAGATTTTTTTCAAAAATTGAAAAAATTCCCAAATGACCACTTCGAAATGCTGAACATGTCTACCAAATTTCATTTGAATAACTTTTTTCCTTTAGGAATTAAAAATAAAAAACTGGTTTTTGGGGAGCACCTTTAGGGGTCGCTAGCTCCGCTAGGAGGCACTTTTCGACCATAGCTTATATGACACTTCGGCCTTTATTTTTGATGTACTTTCCACCTTTTAAGTTTCCTACAATCAATTCGGACCACCCTGTATATTTAGGATAAAGGTCACAGTAGAGAATCAGTCTACAGAAATAAAGAGAAGAATAAGACGATCATCGGCCTTTAGAAAACTCAACGCTATATTAAAAAACAAAAATATTCCGTTACATCTAAAACCAAAGACATTCAACATTTGAGTACTATAACTAATGTATTACGGTGCTGAAAGCTAGGAAATGACTAAAAGAAATCTAAATAGTCTACAAAAACTTAAAAGGGGGTGGAATTCAGGGAACCGAACAAATGTTTCAGATATAGTCAAAAGAGTTGCACAACTTAAATAGAAATTTACAAGGCATGTAGTAAGAGATATGTTTGGAAAATGGCAGTAGCAGAAGAGGACGTCCACCGATGGAATGGGTAAACGATATTAAATTAGCAACAGGATTACTCTGAGTGCAGAAAGCTATAGATACCCTGAATTTAGAGGTTTAGGAGAGGCGTATATCCAAATCGCAATTAAAGAAGAAAAAGAAGTCTGGGCCCAACCAAAATATCACCTGCAAGAGACGGAGTGGATACAACAAGAACGAAAGCGACAACACGACCTACAAGAACAGCCGGACCACACAATCACCGTCGAAGAGCTGAAAACAATTATTCAAAAAACACACAACTGGAAAGCACCTGGAATCGACCAAATACACAATTTTTGGTACAAGAAAATGACAAGTACACATCCATATCTGACAACACACATCAATCACATCATGCGCAATCCACACTTGTGTCCACACTTCCTAACCGAGGGAAAAACATACATCAAACCAAAATGTGCCGAAACACAAAACCCATCCAACTACCGGCCCATCACATGTCTACCCACACTGTACAAGATAATCACCTCAACCATAACCAACAAGATAGAGAAACATTTAACACAGAATCACATACTAAGCGAAGAACAAAAAGGATGTAGGAAACAAAGAACAGCTCATCATAGATAGTATCATATTGAAACAAGCAGTAAAAGAAAAACGAAACCTAATAACATGCTACATAGATTACAAGAAGACCTTTGACTCGGTACCACACACCTGGCTCCTGGAAATACTGAACATATACAAGATAGACCCGATAATACACAATCTGCCGAGACATTTGATGTCAGAATGGAAAACACAAATTTACCTACACTCAGACAATATTAGCATACAAACAGACACAATCAATATCAACCGAGGAATATTTCAGGGAGACTCGCTGAGCGCCCTCTGGTTCTGCCTCTGTCTTAACCCACTCTCACAAACACTCAACCACACAACACACGGATTCAACATCAAACACAACAATATAACGCAACACAAAATCAACCACCTGCTCTACATGGACGACATTAAAATATACGCAGCCACACAGGCACAAATGAACGCCCTACTCAAGATTACAGAAACATTCACAGCGGACATCAGAATGGAGTTTGGAATACAGAAGTGTAAGATATTACACATGGTGAAAGGAAAGTGGACAGAAGGAAAGACAGAAACACTACACAATGAAACAATGGATAACATGGAGCTGGAGGAAACATACAAATACCTAGGTTTCAAGCAAAACTACCAAATAGACCACACCACAATTAAAAACAACTTAAAGAACAATATGTAACCAGACTTAAACAAATTCTTATATCCAAACTTAACAGCAAAAATACATACAAAGTCATTAACACATACGCTGTACCAATATTAACATACTCATTTGGAGTAATACAATGGGCCAATACAAACCTAGACGAACTCAACAGAGTAACCAGAACAACTATGCCCAAATACAAGAACCATCATCCTAAAGCCTGCATAGAGAAACTGTACCTTCCCAGAGAACAAGGTGGAAGAGGACTAATAGACATCAAAGTCCTCCACAATAAACAAATATCTTCTCTCTAGGCACAATATTTTCACTCCCGACAAGACAGTATACTACACACAGCCATCGCCAAAGCGAACAAGAAATACACGCCACTAGACTTACATACACCACGACTACCCCAACAACACAACAACCCACACACACAACTCACCGAGACATGGTCTACCAAATCACTCCATGGGAGGCACTACAATATGGTCCAGAGCAACCATGTTAACAAACAACTAACATACAACTGGCTCAAATCAGGTCTCATCTTCCGTGAAACTGAAGGGTTCCTACTGGCCATACAAGACCAAGTTATTAAAACGCGGAACTACAGAAAATACATAATAAAAGACCCGACCATAACAACAGATAACTGTAGGAAGTGCAACCTGTTTAAAGAAACCATCGACCATATCACATCAGAGTGTAAACTACTAGTAGCAAACGACTACACAGAAAGACATAACAATGTGGGCAAGATCATATACGCAGCACTCACAAACAAACACAAACTGACAACTACCACACCACCATACTACACATATACACCGCAACCTAGAGAACAGAGAAACCAGACTGTCCACACGTCTGTGAAAAGAAAACACCATAATAATAATAATAATAATAATAATAATAATAATAGTAATGAAACCTAAATAAACAATATGAAAGTTTTATGCAATCTGTTGAAAGTGCTTTAAGACAAACTCTAAGACATAAATTAATGTTAAAGAAAAAATTTGCTGATTCTTTTTCGTAAAGAAATCAAGTAGTGTATCTGTCCGTCGAGGTGACGTGCGTGCGATTGTGACATTTTTGATGCTGGTAAAAAGTTGGTATCAAACTTTACTTAATATAGGTACTAGCAGGTATTTATTCGTACGATACATTATAACCAGTACTTCAAACAATTTTTCATCAAAGTGGAGCATGAAAAAATGCACATGAAAGCCATGTCAACACAATCATAAATTGAAATTAAATCTGTCAGAACTGACAAATGTACAAACAGCTGTTATATATTGTTTTGTCGTTCATGGCAAAGTTTGATAAAACATTTTTTGAATGACGCGCTATATTTTCGTATTGAATATTTTCTTTAAAGTATGTAGCTAGATTTTATTAGAACAGTTATACAAGTGATGGGTTTATATAATGACTCGATCAATCTATATAAATCAATATTATTAGGTCGAAGGCAGTATGTTAAGATCCGGGGTGTCCGCTCTGATACCCTTAAATAAGTCAAAATTAACCATTTATTTATTCATTATCTAACAATTAAATATAAATAAATAAATAATTGTTTATTTAAATTTTCTTTTCATTTTGTTTTTGTTTTTAAGCAATTAATTTCATTTAGATGGTACAGTGAAACCTGGTTAAGTGGGACCTGGATAAGTGAGAAACTTGTATTATTAAGAGTTGTAATGAGGTCTCGGTACTTTTTCATTGAATTACCTCTGTTAGTGGGACTTTTCGAACCTGATTAAATGAGATTCTAGGATTTTCTCGATGTTTACCTCCATAATTGTAACTCTGTAGCTCAATTCCCTATATAAGTGAGACAAATTAATCAGGTTGAGACAGGTTTTGACACGTTTGTTTACAAACATATGAATGTCTTTCGCACATGCTCAGTACTATCTCAGGTTTTGACCTAAAAACAAAAGAATAAATGTGTACAAAATGTCCAAACGTTGTAAAACGTTATCAGCATCTGAAAAATTACAACTGCTATCAGATTATGATTGTGGAGAGTCGCATGATGAACTGTGTAGGGATAATAACATACCAAAGTCAACCCTGTGTAGAATTACTAAAAACAACGAGAAAATTCGCTCTCAGCGTATTGATGAAAAAGAAAAACTTAAACGAATACGATCAGCAGAGTATCTTGAAGTTGAAAAGTGTCTCTCGAGATGGATAAAGCAGGTACGGGATAATAACATTCCAATAAGCGGACCAATGATTAAAGAGAAAGCTCAAGAATTTGCAAGTAAGCTCCATATTGATAATTTTTCTGGCAGTAGTGGATGGTTAGAGGGCTTTAAGAAAAGAAACGATATCGCATTCAAAAATGTTTGTAGCGAGAGCAATTCCGTGGATAACAACGAATGTAATAAGTGGATTAAAAACCTTACAGTTTTATTACACGATTTTTCCCCCGATGACGTATTCAACGCCGATGAAGCGGGCTTATTCTACAAGTGTCTACCGGATAAAACATTTACGTTCAAAGGTCAGCCTTGCCATGGTGGTAAATTGAGTAAAGATCGAGTCACCGTACGAATATATCCGGAACTGAAAAACTGGCACTTCTCTTAATTGGAATATATAAGAAACCAATATGCTTCAAAGGTATTAAAACGTTGCCTGTTAATTATCAAAACCATAAAAAGGCCTGGATGAGTTCTGATTTATTTGCAGATTGGTTAAAAAAAGTGAACGCCCATATGATGGCCCGAAATCGAAAAATCGTTATGTTTGTCGACAACTGAACAGCTCACAACAATATGTCCAAATTAGACATTTATTAAATTATTGTATTTACCCGCCAATACCACAAATAAATTGCAGCCCATGGATCAGGGTATTATCAACAACTTTAAGGTTTACTACACAAAGGAAGTTGTACCGTATGTTCTTAATCTGCGTTTCGCTTACAGAATGTAAGCTTCTTCGGAAGCGCTAATTTTAAGCCGCTCCGAAGAAGCTTACACACACAAGTTCTCTCACTCCTGAAGAGTCTCAATAGGAAGAAACAGCTGTCCAGTGATTCTCGGTGTTTGTTTGCTATTGTACAACCTCTTGCAAACTTACAGCAGGCGATTCAAGATTTTTATTTTTGACTGTTTTTCTTCACGTCTTTTTTGCTTCTTTACATTTCCTCTGATGTGGACACCCAGCTCTCTACCCATATCTTAGGTGGTCTACCAGGATTTCGCTTTGCCAATGGTTTCAGGTCTCTTGCGATTTTGATCAGTCGATCATTGTTGGCTCTGTTTACATGTTCGTTCCACTCTTTTCTTCGATGTCTTACAAACTTAATGACGTCATTTATGCCACATACCTGTCTCACTTCGGTGTTGCGTACTCTGTCTAATCTGGTTTTACCTACTATGGCTCTTAGGGTATTCATAATAATATTTGTTTTGTTTTACTGGTTTCTGCGCGAGTTTCAGCTCCATATGTCATTATCGGTCTTATTATTGCCTCATATATTTTTGTCTTACTCTCCATTGACATGTATTTGTTTTTCCATGTGGTCTTTGAGGTAAGCAGATATTCTTGATCCTTACATTGCGTGATGTTTTACTTCTATGTTCAGATTGCGTTCACTGGAGATGATAACTCCCAAATACTTTATGGTCATGACCTGTTCGGTAATTTTTCTTTCAATTTCCAATTTGCATCTAATGGGCTCTTTAGATATTGTTAAAGTTATTGTCTTTTCTACAGACACTTTCATATTATAGGCATTTGCTGTTGTGACCAGTTTGTGAAGCATGTATTGGAGTTTATCTTCCGTATCTGCGATGAGAACCGCATCGTCCGCATAACAAACTATGTTGATGTCTTTTCTTCCCAATCTATACCCTGGTAATTTTTAACATTTTGAAGTATTTTGTCCATAATCAAGCTAAATAATACCGGACTTAAGGAGTCGCCTTGTCTAATTCCTGACTGTGTGTCTATATCTTCTGAAAGTCTGCCATCCACCTTTATTTTCGTTTTGTTTCTGTATTTATTTCTTCAATTAACTGTATTAGCCGCGGTAGTATATTCTTTTAATCTAAAATTTCTACTATGTCTTCTAGTTGTACTCGATCGAATGCTTTTGTTATGTCTACAAAACACATAAAAGCAGGCTTGGAGAATTCAATCGCCTTTTCAACTACTTGGCGAACTATGAACGATTGTGGATTGGTTCTGGCGAAATCGTTGTTGTTCTTCGGTTGTTTCTATAAAGGGTTGGATTTGGTTAAGAATGATCTTGGTTAATAGTTTCAAAGTGCAGTTAAGTAGAGTGATTCCTCTATAATTTTCGGGATTTCTTCTGTCTCCTTTTTTAAATAAAGGGATCGTTGTACTGCACTTACATTCTTCCGGTATTTTTCCTCGATTTATTATAATTTGGTATAGTGTTGTCATTTGTTTAATAAGATAGTCACCCCCATATTTTAGGAGTTCGTTACTTATGCCGTCTGGACCGGGTTCTTTCCGGTTTTTCAACAACCCAATTCCTTTTTCTATGTCTTCTTTTGTTATTTCGACATTAATGTTACCCTGTTCCGATTCTGAAATTTTCATTTTGTTCTGGTTACCTCTCTGTGTAGCATTCTGTCTATATAGTTGTGCAAAATATTCTTTCCATTGGCTCACGCATATTTTAGTTATTTTTATCATATTGCTTACTTCACACTTCCTATTTCTAAGCATCTTCCATACTTTCCTTTGCGAACCATACATGTCTCTTTCTATACCTTTGGTAAACGTTTCCCAATATTCTTCCTTGATTTGCCTTATTTTTATGTTTGCTAAATTTCTTTCGTAAATATATATGTCTCTGTCTTCACTAAATTGTTTTCTTCTATATTTCATGTATGCTTCCTTCTTTCTAGCGGCAATATCTTTAACTTCTTCTTTGTACCAGGATTTTTTGTTTTGTGATGTTCCTCTCACTTTTCTCTTGCCAAGCACTTATTCTGCAGCCTGAACAATGCCAGTTTTTATTTTGTGCCATGCATCTTCCACTTCATACAGATCTTTAATTGCGTCATCTTCCATTAGTTCTATGTTTAACCTTTCTTTCAGTATATTGTACTGTCTTTCTTCTCATTAGTTGGTGTTGTATTTTTATTTTACATAGGAGCAGGTCATGATCACTTCCAATATTGGCTGAATTCAGTGTACGTACATCTAGGACTTGACTAGGTGTGATATGTTTATTGGTTATGGCATAGTCTATGACGGACTGTTGACCCCTCGTGTTTCCCCAAGTATATTTATACTGCCATTTATGGTCAAAGAGTGTGTTGTTAATTCTAAACCTATTTTGGCTGTAGAAGTCGATTAACATTTCTCCATTTCCGTTTTGTATCCTTTCGTTGAGGCGTTGTTTGACGCCCGGTATGGGGTCGTTCCCTATTCTTGCGTTTAAATCGCCCATTACGATTATATAGTCATTCGTTTGGAGTTTTTCAACCTGGAACTACAGATCTTCATAAAAGTTTCTTCTTTCTTCTCTTGGCTTTCCGATGTTAGGAGCGTAGACACTTAGTATGTGAAAGTGCTTATCGTCGACTTTCAGCGTCACTCTTAGGATATTTTCGTTAACATAGTCCATATCGTCAATATATTCTTCGAATTTGTTATGGAATAAACTTAAATACGAATATTTATTTAATAATACTTAGCACTGACATTCTAAATTAAAATAGAAATAAATGTCAAAGTAAAATTGTTTGGTTATAGACTCACGTTTCTAAAAACCCTAGACATGAATTTGGATGAGGAAATGATGGTCTTACCGACGTGTAAAAAAAGTTGCTAAGATGATGTGCCTTAAGATTTTTTGTTGCAAAAATACAATCTATTAATTTTAAAACTTAAAAAATTGGGACCTTATGATTTGATTTTGAAATCGTCGCATAATTCACATCTATTTCGGAGTAACGATTTAAATTTATAAATAAGATTAACATCATCTCATTCATTGAATTGTAACCACGCTATATACATATAGTGTTTTCTCCTTTCATATGTATGTTGTTGAAAAATTCAAAAGCAAAGTGCATTTATTTGCAAACTGGTAATACGCGATTAATATCGGTTCGCGCCATAATGTTAAAACAAATAAAACCCGAAGCTAACCCTATGGGTCTCGTTTCCGCCCATCCCATATCGCGATATGTCAGACAGATGGTTTATACTAAATAGAAATTCGAATCGAGCATCATTGCGTTTCTCAGAATAACTGACCACCCGAATTTCTAGAAATAAGATTTGAATCAATGTCGCCCTGACTTGTACGTTTATCTTGATGAACGAACGCTTTTAGTATCTTCCCTATAAAAGAAATTTCTTTTATATAAAACGAGTCATTAAAAAAATCTCAAAAACAATGGAGTCAAGTAGGAAATACTGAAATTTAAATCCTTGTTGAATTTCAGTCGACCACCCACCCGTATATACTTGTGCAGCACGCGTCAACGAGACACCGGAACTGCCTTTTAAAGGCTTACTATCTGCATGTAAAACAGCACTTTTCATTCGTCATCTCCCATTTTTTTAATTTAGAAATCATCGAAAAATTTAATAGGTAGGTTAATAAATTAATGAAAAGCAATTGGCAACTTGTTTTCACGATATAATTAAGCGCTTCCAAGGTTATTACACGCCCCGAACTAACTAAACCTGACATTACAAAGTTAATAATTACGCATCTGATTATTTATTGTACCAGCGGACAACAATAAATTCTTAGCGACTTCAAACATTATCTGTACATTTTATAATTAATAGACCACGCTAAAAACATTTTTCAACAAAACCAAATGGAGCTTATGTATTTATCGTGCTTTGAAAATAGATACATCTTCATAATTTGTTAAAGAAACTTATTTCAGTTTCTTTAGAAAATGTTGCAGGTGTGAAATGTTTCTTAAAGTTTCTAACTCATTCATAAGTTGTAATTATTTCTATAACCCTAATCATTGCCGTAATCTATAAAAACCGCGACATACACACGTTTACGGAGAAGATATTTGGAAATATGAGCACCCACTAAGACATTTCTGGAAATATAGACAAGATTATTCGTGTAAAAGTTTATGCATTCAAAGGTAAAATCAAAGAATAGGAGTATATTTTTTTCATTATTGATACTTGAAGGTAGACAAGGACCACAAAGACAAAATAGGAAAAATACACAATTGTGTGCTAAGAGTAACTTGAATTATTGAAACACGTCTAAAAGTATTATATAATTTAAATAGAACCTTCATTATTAAACGAAAAAGCACACTTGTTAAATAACTATTATTGTACCCAATGAAGGGACAATTTTAAATTAGATCAAATTAAATTGGTGTTGATAAGAGAAACTTCATTTTCATTTAGACATTAATTATTTAATTGAAATCAAATTTTGGTATAAAAATTGGTCAGGAGTAGAATTTTCAATCAATTTTAGAAAGACAGACAAAATTTGATCCTTTTTTAATTTTAGGCTTTACGTAAGTGAATTGTATAAACATTTCTGGAGGTATTTGTAACACTGATTTTGATGACTATACCTTCAAGATTGTAATGTATTTGCAACAATATACAGGGTGTATGCGCAAAAACTTCGGGTGCTAATTCTAGAGTAAAAATAAAGGCCATAAGTTTCTATAACATTTTTCGAAAACTCAAAGGTAAAGGATCTACAGCACTTTAAAGTTAGGATTTTAAAACATTTTTAAAAAAATTTTTTGTTTCTTAACCGATTAACCGCACGCCCATGCTCATGCGAATAAACTTGCAACATTTGACGTTCATCCATCAAGCCTAAAGGGCTGGAACTGCACGTTTATGCGCATCAGCATGAGTAATCAGCGTGCTAAATTTCAAATTAATCGGTTAAGATACAAAAAAAATTAAAAAAAATGTTTTAAAATCCTAACTTTAAAGATGCTGACACCTTTGAGTTTTCGAAAAAATGTTATAGAAACTTGTGGCCTTCATTTACTCTAGAATTAACACCAAGTTTTGCGCATAATTCGGACACCCTGTATAATGTTTAAGATAATTAATTTACAAAATCCAGCTAACCATGATTTACACAAAACAACATAAAAGTCAATAATGTTTTTTGTTTATTTAAACGATTTAACTACCTAGATTTTGTCGTTTTATGGAGTGTTATTTTTAATTACTACCGTTGAAATTTAAAGTATTACTAAAGTTAATAACATTTTTGAAATTTACTTTTCTTTGAATAAAAAAAATGAAAAGCGAAATCATTAGATACTTTTAACTTTCCTCTAAAAAGTAAGGTACAAAAAATTCTAGTTTTTCCAATCAAATTATCCCAAAAGTCCAACACAAGATTGCAAAAACCACTTTACCATCAAATACAAGAATCGCCCCTTTCTAATGAAATAAAAATTACCAAAAAATGAAGAATTTGATGATTTTTCATAGATCCCATCTTGAAATTTTGATCAAATGTCTATGGGACCACTTCTGAAGAAATCATTATCTTTGTAATAAAAAAAATCATAAAAACATACACGAAGAAACTTTGTTATACTTCTTCTGTACACAGTAAAAACAATTAAATCGATTCAATTCCATGGTCTGAATAGCCTAGTTTTTTTATTTAAACACTCGTAATATTCAAACACTAGTTTTAAATAAATACACAGAAATGCTTGCTATTTTAATTTTAAATACTCTCAAGACGATTGTTTTAAAATGCTATATACTTTTCAATTGAATAAACCAGACACAAAAAGTCATGTTTCGTTACATGTTACATTATAAGGTTTTATCAAATTTTGAAAATAAGCATAAAAATTGAGTGAACGTATTTTGGATGAAATTTGACATTCCTCATCTTCTCTAATAATCAAATGCAAACTTTAATCGAGTCAGCGGTATTATCAGGGTTACCAGTTGGTTGATTTGTTATGAAATGTCATTTTATACGTTTTTTTTAAATAAGGATCATACCCTTCTATGTCAAAATTTTCTTGTCAGATATTTACTGATGTTGAAACATTGGAAAATTAAACATTATAGTGCGGTAAGCTTTTCATTACTGCATTTAATGATTAAAGCAAGCCACTTTGCACAGTTATTTTTTAGACCAAAATAGTCGATTTGGCACGCATCACCAAATTAGTCCGTGCAGAGCCGTGCTGTGATGTCACAAAAATGCAGGCTATTTTAAACACTTTAAATGGCCATAATTGATCCTATACACTCCAAGTAGAGCTCATTTGAAAGGTATGAACAGTGTCTTTAATTTTTTATATCTTTAACGGTGTTTTACCCAGAGGTCAATAAATAAAAAGTTCCCGTAAATTATTATTTTAAATTCAATTTTGTGAAAAAATGGCAGAAAACAGAGCATTTATTTATTGAACTTTTTGTTTAGATATTGATTGTTCATTGTGAAAAATTATTGCAAGTATACTCTTTGCATTTTTTGCGCTGAAGCGTGGAAGACATGCAAACTCGCTTGCGAGAACAGCAAGCTGTTGGGCACCCAGTTGTGCAAGAACATTTTTGAAATTCTCTACAACTTGCCATGTTCCGATAGATCGGACCATATGGGTGTCCAAATGGTGACCATCCCCACTCAGCCGGAGAGGTAGAGATTGGACTAGATTTGTCGGCTTGGCCCCAAATTTGTCCTGTCTAGTAAGCAGCATGTAAAATGTGGAATATTTGGAAGCTCCTTGTTTTTAGATAAGAAGAGATCCAGTCTAACATCGTTTATGTCTCTCCCGGAATATATGTTCTGAGAAGCTATTCTAATGCAATTAGGATATTAGTTCAAATCCTTCTGTAGCTACCCAAGTTTGCCACGCAGACTTCTTACCCGTTTGGTGGAAAAAGGATACTGTATCCCAGTGAAGGCATGAAATCCTGTTAAGGCAGTTGACTTGGCCTCTCCAGGGACTGTGGTTATTCTGTGTATTGGTATGTACCTTCGTTGTTTTCCAAATTCAAAATTAATCAACACGTTTTTAAGGAGAACCAGAAGGATATTGTAATGACTACAACATCAGTGTCTACGGTTCGATTGCGTGTTGCTTTCCGCCATATCTGGTAAGAGCAGAATTACTCGTTCATCGGCTTCCTCCGTTAAAGCACAAGAAACGGACTCGATTGCCGTTTCAGAATCCTTACTAGCGTGAATGGTTTCATCGACGTTTGTCACAACTTGTATATCTGTTAGATGCTTAATAGCTAAAAAATTCCACCTTGTTAGAGTTGCGTAAAAAATCGTACCAATTTTTAAAAATAAGAGAATTTAGAATACAGTTATTATAACTAGCGACGTATTCCATTTCCTCTTCTAATCCGGGTCTCATCCTTCAGAATATTTGGATGGTACATGTCCCACACCAAATCTACTCTTTTTGAGTTACATTATCTCTGACCATTTTTAAAAATGTACTTTGAAATCAGTGCGGAAGTACTCATTGAACGTTTTGGATAAGCGTGGCGGGAGAGTATGAAACAAAGCTGCTCCGTCCATTACTATTGTCTCTCAGTAATCGGGGTAAGGCAAATGTTTCGGTTGATAGGTATTCCAATAACGTTAGATCAGCTTTATTCCCACTACGAAGATCGCCATCTTTGGAAAGAGTAAGTGAAAAAACGTGATTCTCGTATTTGAAAAATGTTTTCAAGTCTAGATCTCTGTTCTTGCTTACAATAAAGAGTCTTGACAACATTTCTAAGTCCATTTTTTACCCCGTATGTATTGTTTTTGTGCCTTTTAAAATAATTATAACCTATGTAAATACTATTTAATCACTAAAACATACTAATATTTTGATAAATAAATTAAATTAAACATTTTCCACGCCCTTTATGACATTTCGCAGCACCCTGAATATTGATTTTTGTACGTTATTTTCATGAAAACGTGGGCTATTTTGATCGTGGTTAGACTCATTCGATAGGTAATTTTATTATCTAAACAAAAATATCAGTAAAGAAACGCTATATTTTCGGCCATTTTTTCACCAAATTGAAAAAACCGTTAATAATTTTCCGTAACTTTTCATTTTTGACGGGTAAAAAAATCATTAAAGATATGAAAATTTTAGACGCTGTTCAGACCTTTCAAATGATCTCTATTTCAAGTCTGTAGGACTAATAGTTATAAAATTATAGCCATTTATAGTGTTTAAAATAGCCGTCATCTTTGTGACGTCAAAGCTCGGCTCTGCACGAACTGAAACTATGGTGCTTCAAGCCAAATTGACTATTTTGGTCTAAAGAATGACTATGCAGAATGACTTGCTTTAATCATTAAATGCAGTACCCTTCTGAATCTCGTCCATTATCGCATCGACTATTAATATTAAGCAATTTTATTATTATGGTTGATAATCAAAATATAAAATAAATTGTAGACTTTTTGTATGTCCAATTTCGGTGTTATTTACGGTAGTTGGGCTTAGAAAAAGTCGTTGCGTAGAGAAAAAACTCTCCAATTCGCATTTTTTTTTAGTTTAAAAAAAAATTGATTTTAAAGACTTAGAATATATAACAAATAATGTTAGGTATTAAAAAAAGCTTTATCTTATCAAAATATTAGAAAACTTAAAGCAAATATTATATGATCTCCTTGATGTTATTAATGGTTGTAGATTTTGGTACCACAATGTATGGCGTGTTATTTTTGGTAGATACAAATGTGACATTGACATTCTCCACCAAATTGCAGTATTTTCTGACTTTTTTTATTTTCGAAAACAGGCCCTTAGGCCCCCTGCCAAAAATAAGCTGCATATAGCTTGTACAGAGAATTAAAAGAGTTTTCATATGAGGTACCTATCGACATATCATGCCATTTACAATTTTTGACGTGGGGGTGCCGGGGCCATCCTGTTGACATTACGGAGTCAACGTTGTCTTCGGAAGATGTCCCTCATCTAAGTGCATGATATCTCCAACAAACAATCTGTTTCGTTTTCGGTGGGTCACCCTGTATATTGAAGAATATATTTAAGAACATATTTCACTACATTAATTTCTAGTTTCACAAACAAATTGTGAAATAAGTTGTTCTAAATTCTAAGTAAGTGGATAACTAGTTTAATAGACAAGTGTCGAAACCTCAGGTTTTGTCGCCCGAACATGTGACACACGTTTTTCCAACTAGTTTTTGTATTTCGCTGGTGCTTACTGTAAATTTGTTTAATAAATATGCACAAAAAAATTTGAAGCTCAACCACTTTCATTATTTGTCCCAATAGAAAACGTCCTCGTTTTAACAAAACAAGTGACGCATATCGTGCTACAACGCACCAGTGCGTTAACGGGATCCATTACGCACGCTATTTCGAACCAATAATGTAGCACAAAGTAGCACGTGCAGCATCAAAATAGAAAAACAGTAATTGAATGAGCAAAGCTTGAAGAAAAATAAAAAATAAAAATACATGGTAGGTCTAATCAATTAGTAAGGATCACTGTAACTAGAAAAAATTGTAATTTCACGGGAATAAAATTTATATTTCAATATGTAGTAGTGCGAAAATTATTTATCGCGAAATCTTTTTGACGAACCCAATAAAAATACTAATAATTTTTAAGTAAGGAAAAATCAATAAGAAGTCACACTTTTCTTACGATTATTGCTATTTCCACTCACGCTTTTTACAAACGAAAAAATCCTACATTAAATTTTTGGTAAAACGTTCGTACACAATCCTAACTTCAGATTAAAAAGTTGAAAATTAATCGAATATATTTTCACAATACAAAGAGTGTTCTTAACTCTGAGTATGAAAAAGATGAACAAAAGGAATTGGTATATGAGATGCGTTAGCGTACAACACGCACTTATTACATTAATTAAGAAATATAACTAATTGCATTTATGTAAATATTCATCAGATTAATGCAAAATTGAAAGTCTATCAGAGGGTGGACTGACTGAATTGAGTAGAACTTAGAATGTATTGAAATCACGTCTAATACATTTTAAGCGTTATTTCTCCAGGTTTCGGTAGAATGTGTCCTTCTTAATAATATTGAGATATTCTTGGAAAAATGGGAGCACCGTAAAAAATTAATATGCTTATAATATGCGTGTACATAATAAGTTCTTTTTTACGATATTCAATCATGTTTGTAGTCTTGTTAGACAGGCACTATCATTTTTCCACACGGACGGTTGACTGGCTACCGCCTGCCAAACTCTGATAAGTGCAACCCGCAGTCGCCTTGTGCCTATTGATAAGCTTGCGCAGGGAAATACGTTTCCACGTGACACCCACACCTTCACCCCATACCTCCGTCACATCATGATCCCCTATTACTGAATGCAGAATGGCTGCTAGCGCATGATATGTCAGTCACTCAATCACACGTGACCGACTTTTATTAGAGACAAAAGTGTCGAACATTGAAAAAGTTCGCATTGACTCTCCGCTTGATTGAGCTGATAAGTGCCATCGAGTCCCTATGAAAATCAGAATAGTCTAGTAACATTTTTAACGGATCATTTACAATCTTTTTGTTGAGTTCTCGCAAATAACCAACGATAAACGTTAAATTTCAAAGTCGAAGAAATAATTAACCTTTTACACATTAGAAAATGTTGCAATTTTTACAAGCAGCCTCGCATAATTTCAGAAACGTTACACTTAACATTGCAGTCACGTGTTGGAAACCCGTTTCCATAACAGGACAGGAAATTGTGATTCTGATCGAGATAGCTAAGGAACGACAGGACTAGTATTAAATTATTAAAAGTTAAAGTAAACATTTAAAGCAGAATGATAAAACTAAACAATGTGTGTGCACAAATAGCGAAACCGTTCAAAAGTTAAGCTTAAATGGTCCTTAGGTACATGAAACGCGTTGATTGATGAAAAGGTATTTCTTGAAGAAAGAGCAAATCAATATTTTGCACAGGGAGATGAAACTCAAAACTGAAAATGCTTAATAATTACAATAAACAACCGCTGTCCTGTGTGTTTTTTTGGAATAAATTATACTTCCAACGTCTAGTTATTTTTGCGTTTATTGAAGGTATACACGGTTATTCACGGTATACGACACGGAATATTACAGCCAAACTATTCAATAAAATTGGAAAAATATATCTGGGATGGATAGAGACCTATCGGCGGAATATTTTAAAATTATTTTTGAAATATACAGGTGTTCCAAAATACACAGAACGTATCAAAGTTGTGTTTTTCTTATGGAATGTCCTGTATAATATTACATTTTCAGTTTCTACGAACAAAATAAGAAAGGATTTTATACCTTACTTAAACCTAAAGGTTTTGAGATATTTTGTATTTTATGAAAAGTCGTTAGAATTTTGCCGATTCATAACAGAACTTGTGAAAAATCCATTATCATATACATGATGTGTACAAAATAAGATTAAATAATGACATAGTATTGAACCACAATAAGTTGCTTCATTTAAATGGAACACCCTGTATTTTATATCAACAACAAATGTAAACTGTAATTACCTATCAAACAATACTATACGAGGATGTATTGATATCTAGTTAGCCTAGACCAGTTCCTTGCATAAACAAAATATTGCGTTACCATAGCAACGAACAATAACTTATTAGAAGTGTCAGTGTAAAGTTTGACGTCAAAAAATAAACCAGAGTCACGCAATAAATTAAATAAAAAAAGATGTCCACCGAAATTGTGAAAATCGAAAAATTGGAGTATCGAGCCATCATTAAGTACCTATATTTAAAAGGGTTAAGAGGTAAGCAGATTTACGAAGATATGCTTAATACCCTTGGTGATCAATGTCCTTCGTATGCGACCGTCAAAAATTGGAATGCAAGCTTCAAAAGAGGTAAATTTTCCATTGAAGATGATGACCGATCGGGAAGGCCAGTTTCTGTGTCAGTCCCCGAAAATATCGATGCAGTTCATGACATGATTTTATCAGACCGTCGAATTGGGCTAAAACGGATATTTGAAGCACTGAATATTTCATACGAACGCATTCATCATATGGTTCACGTCAATTTGGACATGAGAAAGCGTGCAAGGGTATAAGCATCGCGTTCGATCTGTGCTCGATTTGAAAACGCTGTCGACTTCTTAAACCGAATTGTTACTATGGATGAGACTTGGGTACATTTCTACGATCCAGAAACAAAGCAACAATCGATGGAATGGCGACACTCTGGTTCTCCAAGACCTAAGTAGTTTCGTGTCCAAAATCTGCTGGAAAAGTTCTTGCTTCAGTTTTTGGGATTGCCATGGAGTAATCATGATTGATTTTTGGATAAGGGTAGAACAATAACTAGAGATTACTATTCGACATTACTGACCACTCTACGGGAAAATATTAAAGAGAAAAGACGCGGAAAGTTATCCAAAGGTGTTTTGTTTTTGCAGGACAACGCCCCTGCACACAAATCTCATGTTGCCATGCAAGAAATTCGTGATTTAGGGTTTGAATTACTAGAACACCCCCCTTATTCACCCGATTTGGCTCCGTCCGACTATCACCTCTTTCCTCAACTGAAAAAAGTTTAAAAGGTCGTACATTTTCTTCCAACAAGGAGGTAATAGAAGCTGTGGAGGTCTGGTTTGCAGAGAAAGAAGAAAAATTTTTTTGAAAGGTCTAAAGACGTTGCAGGTTCGCTGTAATAAATGTATCCAATTAAGAGGAGAATATGTTGAGTAATAAAATATTTTGACATTGAAATTTTGTTTGGTTCTATAGTAGGCTAAGAATTTTTCAATATATCCTTGTAGTGTACTATAGCTAAATGTTCTGGTTGTCATGAAAAATGCAAATTTTCATAATAAAGACTGATTTGTAACAATTTTAATATTTATCAAGTAAGCTATACAACTTTGACAGGTGAATATTATGTATTTGTAAGAAGTCCGTTGATTGACGGGCAAATTTTAATGCATGAATTTAATAATGCTAGACTCCGCGTGCATGTAAGTTGATTCCATTATTCTCTGAATAATGTTAAACCTATGGCGGACGAAGACCCCTTGGCCCCGCCCCTGTATGAAAATTTGCGGTTTTAGGATTTTTCCTGTTGTTTTGAAGGCAAGACCCATCGGCATACCGAATTTCAAGTCTCTACGACGTCTGGAAGTACCCGTTTAATTTCGGAGACAGATATGAAAAAAATAGGCGCTTTATTTGGATTTTTCACAAATTCTACATAAAATCTGGTCAATTCATAGACTCCAGTGCGAATTTAGTTTGGAAAAAGGTATTAGTTGCTGAGATATGAATCGGTAAAATTGTAACGACTTTTTCATAAAATACAAAAATATCTCAAAAACTTTTAGGTTTAAGTAAGGCAAACTTCTATAAAATCCATTCTTATTTTGAACGTAGAAACTGAAAATGTATTAATATACAGGGCATTCCATAAGAAAAAACACAACATTGATACGTTCTGTGTATTTTGGGACACCTGTATATTTCGAAAGTAATTTTAAAATATTCCTCCTATAGGTCTCTATCAATCCCAGATATATTTTCCTAATTTTATTAAACAGTTTGGCTGTAATATTCCGTGTCGTATACCGTGAATAACCCTGTATATGTATTATCCAAAATTTAAAAAAAATCATTGCTGTATACTTGTGTATCACAACACTTTACCGTGTTTTTATTAGTGGAACCTGTAGTGTTAAATATTAACTAATTACAAATAAATTTTACTCGACAGTACCTCAAATTATTTGAGAATCTTTTTAATTGAAGACAACAATTTACTAGCGTTAATATTCAAAAATATTATAAAACAATTTTTAACCTATCAAATACATGAACACTTTTGCTTTTGCTCGATGAATTTGGTATCGTTAATTTTTAATCTTCATCTTTTGCGTACAGCTCTATCTTATTTAAATTGTCTTGTAGGATTTAAGCAAGAACAGTAGAATCTTTGTGCTTAACCATTATTGATTTGTCGTCGGCAAAAATGGATGTGAACGACTGGTTATTGCTGAACAAAACCGCAATGAAAAGCAGGTATAACAGAGACCCAGGACGCTACTCTGTAGAACACCAGAAAAGAGTTGTGAAGTTCAGTTAATTGTTGATAGTCCGGGAGTCAGGGCTATTAAAAAATGAGAATAATGAAGTTCACGGCGCAAAGCTGGAACTTTTTTTAATCGATTCTTATGATATCTCGTAACAAGTGTGTAAAGTCTCTAGAATCAACTCGGTCGGCTTCGCCTTTTTTAATTGCAAAATATATCAAAAAACGCGTTTCTGTGTAGTTTTCTTTAAATAACTCCTTCTGTGTTAGTCAAACGACAAAACTTGAAGAGGGGAAAATTGTTCGGAAGGAAATTTCCTATAATTGCAAAAAATACGCGACAAAAGGGCCATTTTTATAGTTTCCCGAAAACTGGGTTAAAAATTATCATATTTAAGCGGACATTCATTCAATGACACCTTTCAGTATGCTGAACAAGTGTGTATAAGGCGAGCTTCCAATTTTTATATGGCTGCCTATATTAACAAATTATTTATGCAAATCGGGTGCTTGGTTCTCAAGTTTGAACGGGTGAACTTATTTTGATACACTTTATCGGAAATGAAAGGTAACGATGAATTTAAAATAAAAATTTTTTTTTTCTAAAATTTGACCATTATTTAAAACAATTTAAATTTCGCATATTAAATATCGGCGTTGTTTATTGGCGTAGAGTAATGCAAATAGCACCATTGGTTTGCACTTAAAAAATCATGAATTTAAAAAAAAATCGTTTGGATACGTGCTTTTGTTGCAGAGCGAGCTTGGCGGACGCAGCGGCGGCTGGCGCGCCTGCGCACCACGCAGTCGAGGCCGATACGGCGCTCTCGCTGTAAAACCGCTGTATTCGACATTTTTTTTCGCCGAACCTGGCAGTCGAATTTCAGCGAAAAGCACTCACTCCAGTACCTTCACACCAAATTTCAAGTAAAAATATGAAATAGTTTAGCTGTAGTCATTAATTATGTAAAAGTCAATTATCTCGACTTTTATTGGCCGTATCGGGACGTTTTTTTTTAAATTCATGATTTTTTAAGCGCAAACCAATGGTGCTATTTGCATTACTCTACGCCAATAAACAACGCCGATATTTAATATGCGAAATTTAAATTGTTTTAAATAATAGTCAAATTTTAGAAAAAAAATTTCCTTAAGAACAATTTTCCCCTCTTCAAGTTTTGTCGTTTGACTAGCACAGAAAGAGTTATTTAAAGAAAACTACACAAAAACGCGTTTTTTGATATATTTTGCAATTAAAAAAGGCGAAGCGGGCCGAGTTGATTCTAGAGACTTTATACACTTGTTACGGAATATCATAAGAATCGATTAAAAAAGTTTCAGCTTTGCGCAGTGAACTTCAATATCTAATCCCCTGACTCCCGGACTATGATTTAGGCAAGAATTTGGAAAAGCGTAATATAAGTGTAGTAACGAAGATTTTAGTTTGTAAAGGAGACTATAGTGGCAAATTTTATCAAAAGCACAATACACGTTTTCTTCAAAACATTAGTTTACCAAGCATACGTAGGAGCTTATAGGCCTGTAGGAGTTACTACATTCGGTGCTTTGCCCAGTTTTGTAATTAAAATCACTTAGACGACCTTCCACGGTGCTGGGAGATACCCCAGTCTTAATAGGCATTCTATATATTTGTTAGCATAGCTAAGCCTTTACACAGAAGTTCCTTGATTTGATAAGTTGTCCTGTAATTAAATCACTGTTTTGACTTCCTTGATTGTAATTAGCTCTGGACTGATGTGGAACTTCTAGGAGTACTTGAAGACGGTAAAGGTTTAAAACGCCCACTAAATATTGCGCAAATGCATTTGACTTTTCTGAATCAGTGCGTGCCCAGCCACCATCTTCTTTGCGTATTGGGGGAACTCGAAATTTTTGGTGTTTGATTCTCTTGGTTGCTCTCCATACGGGGTAATTCGTATTCTCTGGAGTTGTAAGATTTTCATAATATTCTTGGAACCTTATGCTTTTAACGTTGCTGATAAGGGCCATTATACAGGAAGTAATTACATGTTATTAAAGCGCCAATTACATACTTCAAATACTACTTCAAGGAAACAATTAGTAGTGATAATGAAATATGTAATGTTATTGAAAAATAATGTCAAATAGTAGTAGTAAAAAACGGACAATTTAGAAGTAGATCCGTGATTTTTAACCTTTTTAAATTCGCGATTCACTTTAAAGTCCTTAAAATGTTCACTAGTCCCATTTACTTTTATCGAGAGTAGGTACAAGAAACAAAACCATTAAAAAATTAAATACTGTATCTTAAATTAAAATCTATTCATCCTTTTCTGAAATTAACTCTGACAAACAAACATAGGAGTACAGAATATATTTTCGACTAGTAAGTTGCTTGCGACATATAGTACAAGCTCAATATATCGTAACACGTCCGAATAGTAATCTACTAAAATATATGCAGGGTGATTTATAATAGGTGTACAAAATTTTGACATCGTGTTCGGGAAGCCATTTTAAAAAAAAAATGTTGTATGAAAATAGGTCGTATTTTGTTTTTTAATTGAAGTACATCAGATTTTAATTTTATTTCATTAGAAAGTAAAAGTAAAAAGTAAAAACTTTAAAAATGGATAACAAGAAAATAAATGACTATGAAAGAAAAATATTATCTATAACAGTTGTTAAAAATGCCCCCCTTGAGCTCGAATGCAAGCTGACTGACACCCGCGCTATTGTTGCACCATCTTGCCGTATTTCGTTAAACCCATTTGTTACTTGGTCAAGTAAATGTTCACGTGTATTATTTTCGACACTATAAACCAAATGCTTCAAATGGCCCCAGAGAAAAAATCCAAAGGGTTCAGGTCGGGAGATCTTGGCGGCCAAGCAATAAAACCTCCTCAACCAATCCATCGTTCAGGATAATGTTCATTCAACCATCCAGGTACTTGTGTACCGTAGTGAGGTAGAGCGCCATCGTGTTGAAACCACATTTCTTGCCGAACAAGAAGAGGATTATGTTCAATCTTCTCGAAAAGCGTTTCATCAAGAAAAGTTAAATAGTGTTCCGCATTTAGCGTGTGTGTTAAAACTTCTAATTCAAGCAGTTCTCCGTTAAAGATACCAGCCCAAGTATTTACACTAAAACGGTGTTGAAATCGCGATTGTCTAACAGTGGATTCTGGAGATCCCATATATGGTAGTTATCAGGAGAAGATTGTATCTAGTTCGTTTAAATTTATAAAATTTACCCTATTTTCAAAATTCATAATTTTTAAAATGTAGCATATTGAAAATAGGTTAATTTTTTTTTAACTAAACGAACTAGTTACAGTTTCTCCTGAAGAGTGCGAGTACGATCTAAGTTTTAGTATAATTTTTTTTCTAAAATAAAAACTTTAACAAATAAAACGGGACCAGTTAAAAAACCCCTAATTTTTGAATTTCAAAAAATTCTCTAAAGCCAAATTTATTTGGATTGGATTGAAACTTTGGGGAACTCAATTTCTGAGGACCTAGTTTCGTATAAAAAATCAAGGCCCAAATCGCTCACTTGCGTGCGCACACTTTCGTTGAAAGCAGAGCATAGAAACGCCTTCAAAAAAATTAAGAAAAAAATTTCAAAAAAAAACAGACACTTCTATTTTATTTGTGAAGTGAGTTTTACTGTCCAGCATTTTATTCAAACAGTTCGAAGAGAAACGTTGAATTTTCTGTTTAAAATTCTCCATAATCACTACTTTTTTTGTTGTTTGAAGTGATTTTCACAAAAAGTGTTATTGACGGTTTCATAGATTCAGTACCGCTAATAGTAACATTACGTAAATAATCCTGGTTAATAACAGTTAATTCAAATGTCCTAAAAATGAGTGAACAAGTAATTAACTAATATTGCAAGATCCTGAAAATTCCAAGTAACTGACATTGAATAACTTGGTGCAGAAGCTTTATTTAAATGTGTTCAAACTAGAAACTGAAGAACTAGATACTTTCTTATCGCACTGAGTTTCGAAATGATTGACAGGCATTTGAGTTTAGTACTTGCCATTCTAGTAATTTTGATTTCAGACATTGGGCCAATATTTGAATTAATTGCAGTTTCAAGAAATGTTTGTTATTTGAGATATTTATTATCAAATGGGTTTCTTATTGACTCTTTTTAGAAGCGTGCAATTTTAAAATAAGTAGTTTTTTTTAATATCAAAGAAAAGTTTTCCAAATTTTTAAGTATTTGTCCTGTTGAAGTCTCTTATGATACTGGACAAAACGGTTATGGTAACCATTTCAACATGGTCCATTCTCGAAAAAGATTTTTACTTCTACAATGTCTAAAAAATAACTTTTTTTGTGATGGTATGGCCCTATCTCGGTGAATATTGTGAACTCCCGAATTTAATCACACTTTTGTGGAAAGATCACTTCACGACAATTGTTGTCGGGTCAAGGCTGAAGTTCATTTGTCGTATTTTTAAATCAAATTATCAGTGATTTACGATGATTCATTTTATGATGTTTTTCTTATTGAACTACTACATGAATATGAGTTACAATCTAGTTATTCGGGGAGATAAACCACAAGAGTTACGCAAGAATGACTGTTCTTCAGTTAATTACAAGTTGTTTTAGAATTATACAATTTTGTGCTTCGTAGTAGAGAAAAGTTAATGCAATACCCGATGTTTACGGATGAGCTATCCCAGATTAGTTTTAAACACGATCCCCCTCTTTTAATTGTTTTAAGTGTAGTGGTAGAGCATCAAAACCATCCTAAGGTGGAAGCCAAACTTCGCCTTTAGATTGAGGTTTTTGTTTTTATTTTTATATAACTAATTTTCAATGTTTGTTTCTAATATGGATTTATCGACAACTTTGCTTCAGCGCAGACCGTCTTTCGGACGTGCTATGTTAGCACGGCCGGCACGAGATGTGGCAAACACAGATTTTCACACAGCAAGTTGTTGCATAACTTTGAACTACTTGGTGTAGTTATATGTGTACAACCTTATATCAAAACAAACGATCAAAAAAAGTTACATATAAATTTGTTAAAAAAATCTTCCCATTTACAAAAATGTATGTTTGATTCCCAACAAACTTAAACACCCTGTAAAATCAGAAATATTTTTAGATTATTTATCTCATTACTAAATTTTTAATTGTTAAAATCATTTTTTATATGGAATTTGTGATACTATTGATCCACCATGTATATAGTACGTTAATTTGGGGATGTTAAATGGAATTGCAAAAATATTCTTAACTAAGCCACCTATAATGATTTTGTCAAATTTTATTGATATATTCGAGATTGTATTAATTACGCTTATAAAATATGCGAAATGAACGAGTGAACAAATTAATTAAAAGGTACAAATTTTCGTGTAATAAGACAAAATTGTTTAAGAAAATGTATCTATATTCTATATTCAAGAATTTAAATTTCATCACAACCGGCATATACTTGATAAATAAAAACGAATTGGGAAAATGTTAGAAATTTTAATTAAAAATAAATAATCTTAGAGTACAAATTCGAGATCCTTAACTGACTTCCTCCTATCGAAAAATTCTGAAATTTTCCATGTGTCTATTTTAATTTGAATGCTTTGATTGTGGATTGTGGAGGAAGAGAAAGAGTAAATCGAAATTTAATGTGATTCAATTTAATTCGATTAAATTCGAAACTGCACGGTTTTCGCAGTTTGGTTAACAAAAAAATTAGTAATAGAGGTAAACATTTTAATTTTTTCTTAATCTTGCCCCGCAGAAATTGAAGAGAATACAATTGGCAGCGAATATCAGAAAATTAAAATATGATTTACTCGAAAACAATAGTGGGTGAGAAAGACTAACAATGCCTGAAGCTGAGAATGCACTAACGCTAGAAATAAAAGATAAATGGAGAATATAATGTAATCTTCAACCGTTCATCTGCTGGATTCAGCTTCAATGCCTTCGAAATCCGCACCGCAAAAAGCTTATGAGTATTATGGTCGTCTTTTGTTCGTCCTTTCGATGATACTTATGCTCGGATTCGGCGATACCACTAAATCATTTGAGTGTCCATTATTGATTTTATGTTCTGTTACATCTAGTGGTTTTATTTCGATTTGCGCATTTTATTATCGT
This sequence comes from Abscondita cerata, assembly GCA_030710515.1. NCBI lineage: Eukaryota > Metazoa > Arthropoda > Insecta > Coleoptera > Lampyridae > Abscondita > Abscondita cerata. Next base: position 78,173 of record JALBCR010002337.1, read on the forward strand.
ACGCATCTCGGTCCGATGTGTATTATTACCTTCATTATTATCAAAGATGGAATTATTTAAAAACAGAAGAAAAAATTATGCAAAATAAACATGTAACACAATGAAGTACTCGGAGAATGAAGATTTCGAATCTGATATTTTAGAAGTAAAGATACAGGATACAGCCGGACCAGAAGCGTAGGCGGTGAGACTTGCCGTGAGTCTGCAGAGATATCTATTAACAACGGGTCGGGTAATTTATCACCGGTAATCTGATTACGAGTATATATCGCTCTTATTATGTAGCCCGATCAGCAATCGTGCAATACCAAACCGAAGTCGAACAATGGAACTAACCAATTCTGATCACTCTCACCATCTACAATGATTGAAAGTCTAAACGATATTCTGTTAATGTTTAAATTGTATCCTTCGCTGCTAAAATAAAATCGTTACTTATCGTTATCGCAACACTTTCACGTAAATTCTTGGCCTCAACTAAGAAGTAATTGGTATATTTTGTAATACTTAACACTTTAAACGTAATACTGAAATTTGCTTTCTAACCTGCAATTGTAGATGCAGACGTATTTCTATTGTTTTTTCATCAATGACTTGAAGAAACTTTACACAACTACGTACAAGTTCAATAAGAAGTAAATTATACATAAACTAACAAAATAATATATCATACATGCATAAACATAACTATTTTCCCAAAGGTGAAAGGTATTTATATTTTACTAGTTGATATCCAAATGTCTTCCATTACTTCTTATCCATTGCTAACTTTTTGCTTCTATCCATGTTTTATTTTTTCTTGCTACTTTCCTTTTTTTTTCGCTTTTCCCGGTTATTTAATTTTATGAACTGCTACTTTCCATACATTTTCCACCTGGCTATTATATTATTCGCCCTACATCCATATACGCCTAAAACAATTTTAACTCAATTGTTTTCTTAACTGATTCGATTTCTAGTTCTTCTCATTTCGTATTTTATCTCTTTCATTTCTTCGCCTTCCCAAATAAGTAAGTCTTTTTCGGTAGGAACAAAAATCTTATGAGGTCATCTGCGAATTCACATCCTGAAAACATACACCAGTGTTAAATTTATATATCCTTCCTTACACAGTTCTTATTATTTGCAGATAAACTTTTTATTGCTGTTCTTAATTTAACAACTCTGTTTTTCAGACACTGTCGAACGCATTTTGTTAGTCTAAAAATATAATGTAGATCTCATTGCTTGTTTTTCTCGTACTCTGTATCAATGATTTTACAATAAAAAATATTATACTGTACTTTTCCCTTTCCTGAATCCGCTTTGGAATTCTTCTAATTGACCTTCTATTATTTCTCTCAGCCTTTTCTATAGTATTCTTTCATATGTCTTACCTACTACACTCAGTAATCTGACACCTCTCTAAATAACACAGTCGGTTCTACATCTTTCTATAAACAGAGATATTGATATACCGATCGCCCAAACTAGTGATTTTCCTCCTTTTATTGTTGTTCATACTTCATCTTTTTATCGTCCTTTTCTGTTTCGTGTTCTACACTTTCTTTATGTATCTCGCCGTTTGTTTAATCTTTATTATAAAGCTCTTAAAAGTATTCTTTCCACCTTTCCACAATTTCTTTGTCTTTTGTTATTATTCTGTTATCTATCGTTTATTTCGTTGTTTTAAGCTATACTGTTTAGTTTTCCTTAAACGTTTTATTACTTTTGATTTTTGATTCATTCCATTCTTTTGCCAAATTCTTTCCATGTTTTCTATTTAGCTTTTGAACCATCTGCTTTACTTTTTCTTTTATAGTTTTTATTTTCTATACAGTGTCCCAGATTCAATGTTACAGCAAATACGTCCGTTACCATAGACACTACATAAAAATTTTTTAGGTAAAAATTTATCAAACCTGTCAATCCCTTTTTGCTATTGCAACATATTTGGTATAGGGTGGTCCCAATATTTCAAATGGAACGCTCTGTATACAGGATAGTATGCTGGATATTTAGTTTGTATGGTTAATTGTACACAAGTTTAATTATCTTATTGTGCTTTTTGATTGCCCGTAAAAATTAAGGTATACTTTCATAAAGGTTCTTTATACCTACACCTAAACACAGAGTGTTTATGTCGACTTTTCTTAAAATATGGAGTATTAGAAAAATTTAATATCTTCTAATCCAACAAATAATCATAACAAATTTACTCTTACGTCTAAATAGTTGGATATTAGAATAATGTATTTCATGATCAAATATTAAACATCTCTTTACACGGTGTTCAGAATTTACAGGTTAACTAGACACAGCCAGCATGCTACGCATTCGTTAAGTCACAAAAATGAATTAGCTCCTAAAGAGCAGACAATCATGAACAATAATTGGCCTCAGCACTTACATTAACATTGATCAGTTGACTAATCAATATGAATGCAGAGTACATGAAATCCGTAAAATGAATTGAGAGTATTCGTAGATAATTGGATCATTCAATATAATATGAGCCTTATTTTAAATGGAACATCATGTACTTTATTAATTCATAAAGTTAACAAAAAGTTCTCGTTCGAATAATTAAAGGGTGTCCTATGCTTAAGTGTTACATGTTTTGCGCAATTTTAAATTTTAAAACAAAAAATGCATACATAATTTAATTAGTTAATAACATTTAAAAAAAACTGTAAATTGCGCAAAAACTGTAACACTTAGGCATAGAACACCATTTATACCTTTCCAAAAAGAACTTTCTTGTTAACGTTATGAATTAATAAAATACAGAGTGCTCTATGTAAAATAAGACTCATATTACATATTGAATGATCTAATAATTAACCTGTAAATTCTGAACACCCTGTGAAGGCATGTTTATTATTTAATCATGGAATACATTCATCTAATATACAACTATTTAGACGTAAGACTAAATTTGTTATGATTTGGTGATATTGAATTTTTTTTTTAATATTTCATATTTTAAAAAAAGTCGACGTAACTCAGAACGCCGTGTATTTAGGTATAGGGAACTTTTATGAAAGTGTACCTCAATCAAAGCAATAAAATAGAGGGTGTTCCATAAGAAAAAATATAACTTTGATGCGCCACACTTTTTTGGGACATACTGTTTATTTCAAAATAATTTTAAAATGTAAAATTTATAAACCTGGAAGCTACTAAAATAACAAAACTTTTACTGTTTCGCTATAAATCTCTGTCCCGTTAGTAGTGATTCACCCTGGATATGGAATCTAAACTTGATTATTTTCAGATATTGGCATATTTAGTAAAAAAAATTCAGTGTATGAATGAACAAAAACCAGAAATTTTATAAATTACAATGACCTAAATTATTTCTTATAAAATGTGTTCAAATTGACGTGCATTTGAAGTATGTAACTTGCTTGTAATCTACGATTCAATTTAATTCTATGGAACACGCCTCTAGTAACATATTCATTATATTGTTACAGGCAACACGAATTCTGTTTTCCAATTTTGTAATATTTGTTGGAGGAAGTATCGTAAACTGAAGATTTCAAATATCCAAAAAAAAAAAAAATTCTGAACCCATACTATTCGAAGGAAAGGGATCGAAAGCAAATTCTCCCGCCCTGTTAAAGGCAACGTTTCGCTACCATAGTGGGAGCTTCATCGAATCGTGGACACTTCGCCGAATGAACATAACGTTGAATGCACACAACGCCGAAACTTGGACACAACGTCGAAACGAATTATTAGACATATCGCCGAAAATGGACACAACGCCAAAATCAGCTGCTAGACACATTGCCGAAAATGGACACAACGCCGAAATCAGTAATTGGACTTTCGTAAAAAATTTTGGTGAAAATAAATTTTCCAGGAACGTACTACAGGCTACCTGGATCCCTTTAAGAAAGGTGAATGTAAACAGGAACAAAACCACTTTCTACTGGCGAAGGCGACGTTTCGCACCCATATGTGGGTGCTTCTTCAAAACCAGTGCCAGAAATTAAATGGGTGTTAAGATGAGAGATGTACGTTTAGGAAACATTCTTTTTTAATATAATTTGGTATCAACACTCATTAAAATTAAAACACACAAACAAACCAACGAGTAATAACACCGTAAAGTTTTCAAAAAACTGTACCAAGTAGATCGGATATTGATTAAAACAAATGTTTAAAGAAAAAAATTTTAATAACTGTAATCTACCAACCAAAACCGTTTACCCCCGATCACATAAAAACAACTTACATTGATTAAAACAAATTTAAGTGAAAAAAACGTGTTTTTGAATACCCTTTTTAAGATTAAGGGGTTAATACGAAAAACACGTCAGTTTTTGTTTTCCGACGTTGTGTCCAGATTCGACGATATGTCCAATTACTGATTTCGACGTTGTGTCTATTTTCGGCATTGTGTCCAGCAGGTGATTTCGGCGATATGTCTAATAATCAATTTCGACGTTGTGTTTAAGTTTCGGCGTTGTGTCCATTCGACGTTATGTCCATTCGGCGAAGTGTCCGATCCCGCTTCATCAAGCAACTTTAATTATAAAAGAGAAGAAACACACAACGTTATATGTCACAAACAAGGTAAACAATATTTTGAATATAATTTAAGAGAAAAAACATACTGATAACACTCTGAGCTGCAAAAAGTTAATATCTTATTTTTCATGTTTCTAATTATGTTAATTTTTTGAGTGAAGCGATGGTGTGATCCATAATGATCAGAATGTTTTTTATGTCCATGCGTACTTTCCCCTCTCTCTGGCATTTCCTTAGTGTATTTACGATCGATTTTTCACAGTCACTGTTTCTAGTTATCTTACGTCAGTGTTCCTTCTATCGATCGACCATTAAAATATCCTAGTACCAATCTTCTTCCACTTATGTTTTCTAGTAATTCGATCAATGTTTGCTTGTCCACGTCTGTTGCCATGTTCGTCTTCTTATTTCCACTCGTTTAAATATTTAGGCTGGTATGCATAGACGATCGCCAGCGATTTTCATTTCATTTCGGCGAATCGCCGGTGAATGTGTGGCGCGCAATTTGTATTGCATAGTCGATCTCTCCGCCGTCGCCGCTCCAGCGAATCACCGGTGCTTCATTTGTTAATAAGCATGCGCATTTCACTTATTTAGCCGGTAGATTGTTCATGTCATGTAATAAATAACCTAAAAGTTTGAAAACAGTTGTTAAGCGCAGTTTTAATTTATTGTCGAATTATACCGTAATATAATGACAGTAAAATATTCTGCAATATCCAACTAAAAGATTATGGGACAAAATAAAAAGGTCAAGAAAAACGAAGAAAGACGGGAGATGGTGGCTACAGGGGGTGGACCGCCTAAGCCTCCACCTTCTCCTATGCCTGAAATTGATAACCTTATCCCACATTTAGAAGTTTGAAATTGATGTGGCTGATGATTCTGATGGGATTAATTTACAGAATATTGCAGGAGGTAACTACATATAAATGATAATAAAGAATTATTATAATTTACAGTATTGCATTGCACTGTAAAAGTAACATATTTTAATAGTTTCCGTTGTACGAATTGAACCATTACCAGTTCCAAGTCCGCTATCTGCCCCTAGTGTTAGTTCAAAGGTGGCAGTTATAGAAGATGTCACTTCAGGACCATCATCTGCTCCTGAGCTACCTTCTGTAGCAGGTTTATTAAATTTAGATTTAAAAGCTTAGCCATTTTTACCATTTTCAAATTTTAGATACATCATCCGCTAGTAAAAAAAGTATTAAAAAAACATCCCACTCTAGAGAAACTTTCTATTTAGATGGAATTACAATGGCGCGACTCCAGCTAATAAAAGAGAGGCAGAACAATTAGAGGAACTTCATATATTGCGCTTGGAAGAAGCAAAATATCGAAGAGAAACCGCCAGACTTCAAATGCTAGAGTAAAAAGCAAAATTTTAAAAAATCCAGGAAGAATTAGATAAAAAACAAATATAATAGTGGACTCCTAGTAATTTATATTAATCGTGGCTTCCTATTTAATTATTGGGCCTTATTTTAAGAGTTTGGCTTTCGAGGATGGGCCATAAATCTATAACCATGGTCTTTTAGTTTGCTGACGTTTTGACCGGAAAAGTATGGTCTTTATCAAGGTATTTGAAGATAATGGTAAACTGGATGACAGCTCTTATCAGAAAATCCAGTAAACATCTACGTTAATATTAAGTCTAAACCTAAGTGAACTAAATACCATTAATAAATTAAGAAAAATAACGTCAAAATGATAAAAATAAAAACGTTCTATTTAGACGAACTAACATGTAATGTTTTCTGATAATATCTGTCATCTAATTTACCATTATCTTCAAATGCCTCGATAAAGACCGGACTCTTCCGGTTGAAACGTCAGCTAGATCATGGTTATTGATTGATGACCCATCATCAAAACCAAAATCCTAAAAGAGGGCCCAATAATTAATTGAAAAGCCACAATCAAAATTTTTCAGTTTTTCTTATCACAATTGTTGATTTTTAAGAACAAACAAAATCAAATCAAAATTATCACAAAATTACTAACAAAAATGAGAAGCATATACTACACATCCAGATGTGATATTAATTTTTCTTTGGAATTATATATCAGTATTAAAAACTTTAAAAAATTCTAATTGAAATAATTGTGCATTACAGTAGCCCTCATAAGATTTCCTATACCTTCATTTCTTGCAGGAAAAAAATTTCTGGAATATTATCTTGAGGCAACTGTAGAGGTTCCTCTATAATTTCACGATGAGCACGTGCAATATTGTAAAGAACTGCACAAGCAACAATAATGTAACAAGAAGTGGAAACTTCGTACTAAGTCTACGACTTAGACAAGGATACAACCGCTTTATAACGCCAAACATCGCTCGACAACATTTCTAGTTTGAATGTGTGCTTCATTATAACGTTGCTCGGCTAGTGTATGTGGCTTTCGAAAAGGAGTTAATAGGTACGACAAACATGGATATCCCGCATCACCAAGCAAATACCCAGGTAGTTTCCTCCGCTGAAATTTTCCTTTACAGAGCTCCTGTTAAAAATATGGCTATCGTGATAACTTCCTGGATATCGTGCAACAATGTCAAAAATTTCCAGATTAGCCACAGCAACCACTTGTACGTTAATAGAAAATGTTCTTTTTCTATTTCTAAATAGTTCAGCATGTGGTCCTCCCGGATTAATGATAGGAATGTGACTGCAATCAATGCAGCCAGAAACATTAGGAAAATTGGCAATTCTATAGAATGTTCTTTGCATGTCACGTAATCTTTGATCATTGTCAGGGAATTTTATGTAGTTTCGATTGAGCCGAAATTCTTCGGGTAAACCGTACTATGATACGGCTCACTGTACTCTGGTTCAGCCCTCGTAAATCACCAGAAACCATCTGCAAAGATGATAAAAATGATTTGATACGTTTTAATATAAAATATAGTCATTATAAAATACTAAAAAAATGTTTGTTGGCAAAATAGGAATTTAAGAAGAGCAAAAGAAATTGATTATACCTACTTAAAAGTTTCCGGTTGCATAAAACCGCAATGTTACAAGAAGACCAATTAATACGGGAACAGGTAATCCTCTGTTTGTTATTGGCTCGTGAATTCCAATCATGGGCAATAACACGTCACGGACTACATTTTTTCTAAATCTAAACCTCTTTTTAAATTGGTTTTATTATACCTTTCCATTGGGTTTTCCATATCTCGAATGTATCTGTAATGTTTTTAAAACAGAAAAGTAAATTTATACTATTCTGATTTGTGTATTTCTAATTTTCATAAAAATGTTTTTGGGAATCATAAAATGATATTTACTTACCGACGAAGAATATAAAAAATTGGTGGGTGTAAATCATAAATACCTCTATTGGCATTGTACAATACATTTAAATCGCGTTCCATTTCAAAAAACAGAAAAATTTTTTAATAAGTAATCCGGCGAGTTTTCGGAGGTGCTATGTACTATCTCTGGCGTTTTTCCAGCTTTCCGCCAAAAATGGAACTTCTGAGCATGTGCGAAGTACGCGGCGAACGACTGTGCATTGTAACTTGGCCATGGCGAATGGTGATCGTCTATGCATACGGCTGTTAGTGTTTTGGTGCATTACTCTCTTCTGGTGTATTATTGTCCAAGTTCCATTTCCATACTTTACCATCTATTGCTCTTATTTGTTTTTCCACATCCGCTTCTCTTTTATTGAATCATTATTAATAAATATTTGTTCGCCTCTTATGTTCTTCAATTTTTATTTTCATTATTTCCTGTCTGTCTTCGGATTTACAATTTCTGTTATACACATTTTATACCCAAGTTTATATGAGGTTTTAATCGTCACATTCACTTTCAGTTTCTGTTGTATAAAATTTTCAATTCTCCTTTTATATTACTGGCATATTATCTTCATAATCCTGATATACTAGAGTCCGTTTACTTTAAGAAATACATAATGATTCGTAAAGATCTGACCTACACGCATATACGAGCTTCTGAGTTGGGGCGTGGTGACATAAACCAAAGAAACCGACACTATAAACAGAGGCTATTGAATATATGTAAACCTTCCTAAAATACTTATAATAGACTCGTCGACAACAACTCGTTTCTGCGCGTTGCGTACTTCTTAGAGCAAATGATCTCTACTATTTCTCTTTTTTTTATTTTTGAAGTCATTAATTTGTCCCACGCATGCACTAAAGTTATACTTCACACACTTGCATTATAAATAACTACTTAAGTTTACCAATTTTTTAAACAATTTTTTGATGAATCATGAGGCGTAATCATAAAATGTAACGTAATCATATAAATGTAGTGTAATTATAAACAGATTATTGACGTCGTTTAAAAATGATTTTAGACCCAAAATCTCAAATCCGACAGAGAAGATTGTCGACTTTATGTGATTTATTTTTATTACTCCTTTAAATTTTATATAGTATGGGTTCCTTCAACAAGAAGACCTTCTTCAGGAGTGGGAAAACAACAAAAGAATGTTAACTTATTTTGTGACGCCCCCATTTCTTCGTTTGTTGGATGTTGTCCGAATCTTACTAAAAAGGAATTAATTATTTCTACGCCTTAAAGAAGACAACACCTTTGGTTGCCGAAACGTCCACGCTTATGAAATAAACAAGTTTTTTTATTGTTTCCTCACTCCTAAAGAAAACCTTCTTGTTGAAGGAACCCATATTATATAGTCGACTTTGTTTCTCATTTGAATTTTTTAAATAATTTTGATTATAAACAATTATGGAAATGTGGACGAGATTCCCAATAATTTTGGGCCTTCTTATAGAGTTGAGGAACAATAGGGTCGTCAATGATACACCATGTTCTTAATAGCCGACGTTTCGATTGGCGATGGCCAATCTTTCTCAAGGCAATCTATTTGAAGATAACGGTAGATTACAATTTATGGTAATTAAATGAGCATTATACAATTTCTATTTTAGATGAGTTACAAACACAATTATAAATACAAGATTTACTAAAAAACTAGACGTACGTTACCTAAGAGTTGGTGACATCAAGGACTCCTCAAAGGAACCATAGGGGTCCAGATCGTCAAAAAATTCAAAAAATTGTTTAATTATTAAAATAAAATTCAAAACAAACTGGTTTACGTTAAAAATTACTTGGACAAGTGTCAATAAGATAAACATGTAAAAACAATACAAAATAAATTAACAAATAGTGTACAAAACAACCATACATGAAGACTAGTACACGAACAATGAATTAGAAATTTTTTTTTTGAATGTCAGTATAGATAACATTTCACGTTATGGAAAACATAGTTAGTTCTAGATTCAAAACTGGCCACATTTTCTACTTAAGCTGCAATTTTATTGACGTTAATTTTTGGTTTTTACGAAGTTTGTCGTTGCTAGGAGAGAAATGTGTGAATCTATAGAAAGTATGGAAAAAGGAGATGGGACAACCTTAAGGTATCAACTAAATATTGGGCTATTTCCAAAGTGTCCAGTACAATAAGATTAAAATAGCATTTTCCAGTGACGCAGATTGTTTGAAAACAAAACAGCTAAGATTTTTTTTAATCATTTTAATTAAGACGTTTCGCTATAAGCTTCATCAATTATAATTTTAAAATTAATTGATTAAAATATTTGAACAAATTAAAAAACAACATTTATTTAAAATGAGTATATAACAAACTTCTATGCCAAACATATAAATACATATACAAAAAAACATATTTTAATTAATTAACTTTAATTAACAGCTGTAAAATTATCAATTTATAATTAAAATAGCAGTTGGTCTTGATGAAAAGGCATATTTTGTTAAATAGTAGTGGACAAGGCAGATTCCACAACCGCTGAGTTAAGTTGCAGCGCCCGCCATTTTAATGTAAAACCGTTGTCTCTTTAGAAATTACATTGAGCATAAGTTTACTTAAAATATCTACCTGTCAGCGATTTTTAGAAGTTTTAAAGTTAAAAATTAGAAAGTGTAATTCCATAGCAAAATAACACATCGATCAAAAGAATTACAATTAATTATGAATTATAACCAAAAATTACACCTTTGGCACGAAAAAACTAACATAAAAGATGTACAGTATTTAATAATGAGGTAAAACAAAAGGAAATAATAACAGAAGCACCGATATTTTACAAAAAATCATAATCAAGGAAGCAGACAATAATAATAATACAAGAAAGAATCAAAAGCGTTGTAGAAGCTCAACAAATCCATAAGACAGATTTTCACAAAGGATTTGACTAAATAGAACCCAAACCACTAATATGCCTATGCTCTAAAAATGGAGGGACACCTCTCAGGGTTTGTAAAAAAATCGTCCCAGTAATAGTGATAGAATAAGAGGACGTCTAAATACCACATGGTCGGAGAAAAGAAGGAACAGTGTAACAGTGTACTCCTAGTAACTTATGGATGATGGCTTCCCAATTAATTCTTGGGCTTTCTTTAGTAGTTAGGTTTTGGAGGATGGGTCATCACTCTACAACCATGCTCTTTTCGTTTGCTGACGTTTCGACCGGATGGAGTCAAAACGTCGGCAAATAAAAAGAGTATGGTTGTAGATTAATAAGCCATCCCCTAAAGCCTAACTCCTAAGAAAATTAATTGCGAAGTCATCATAATTAATGCTAACTAACATAATAATTTATTGAGTTGATAATAATTGTCAATGTTTCCTGGCCGCTTTAAGAGGCAAAACCTTGAAGTCCAAAGATCAAAACAACTTTGAAAACTATACGAAACCCAAAAAACCATGTTATCACTTAACTTTGTATATGATCCTTTATTATTAAAGGGTCGTTTACATCCACTTAAAGTAAATTAACGTATGTAAAGTTAAGAATTACTAAATGTTTAACATCGTTCCAACACTTTCGTTTACAGTCAAGTATACATACAGAAAGTTAACGTAGCATACAGAATTGTTGGTTCAACTTAAAAACAAAAAAAGGTACTAAATAATTTCTACGTTAATGTAAGAATGATATTTTCTTACTTAAAATTTTGTAAATTGATTTCCAAACCATACAGTGTTAATATAGTTTGATTTCAGTCTGGCTCGTGTATTCAAAATATTCATACCAAAACCTCTCAACTCTTTCATGTTTTTTACAATTTTGAACAAACACACAGTTTCACCTGTGATATGATTCCACTGATATTTACTTTTCTTAGTTCCTTTTGTAGAAAGGACAGGTACAAATATGATGTATACCGAGTGCCCCGTACCAAGTCGTCCAAGTTATATTTGCTTAACGAATATTTTAGCGTGACAAAACACTTAAATTTGAGAAAAAATTCCTTCCTTCCTTTACCACAGAAGTATCAGATTTATTTGAGGACAAACTATTCAACTAACTCGTCACTATCCTCGCTTAACACTTCAGTTTGTACTGACATTTGGCAGATTGTCCGATTCTAGCGATCGAAGCTCTAGAATACAGTAAATGTATCTAAACCCAAATCTGTACTAGTTTCCATGTTTTACTCTCCACTTTTCCAATCCGTCACAATTTCCAATAACCCTGTTGTTCAGTAAATCTTTAATTCATGCCCTAGTTAATTCTATCAGTAGATTAAGCCTACTATTCTGTGTACAAATCGTAACGATCGTAAGATCGTAGCGTAAAGAATTGCAAGCTACAGAACTTCAAATAGTACCGATCTGTAAAATGTTTCGCTACGATCAGATCATAAGATACAATCTTCCGATTTGTAAGTACAGAATTGCACTGTCGTGTGCTAGCTCTCTTGAAAACGTTTTAAAACTAGAATCCATTTACAAAGTTTTGCTTGAATAAAAGGAAACCAAAATTGCGTTTTTAAAAAATAATTCAAATAAAAGTTATAGATATAAGATTTCCAACAACTTTTCTACCTTCATTCAACTGTGTTTATTCGAAACTAGACAAAAAATGTTCTTCTAGTTTTTCCATTGTTTGTGAAGGTCTAACTTGTTCGTTGTTAATATATTTGAAAAATGTACACCTGTTTAATAATGCTAGACTCTGATTAAGGTTAACTTTTGGTTAATTTCCAAGGAGACAGTTGTGACAACAATTATCACTCCAAATGGAAGTTAACCAATGATTGAAAAACTGGCCGTTAGTCTAGAATGTTTCGTTTCCTTACGCTACGGGAGATCAGTTGGAAAATTCAAGTATTATCAATAGAACATGCTGTAAAAAATTAAAGGAGACGTCCCCTTATTTTATTAAGTGGTAAAATATTAGGAACTGCACATCTCTTTCTTTTTTTTCTTAAATGCAAATGATAACCGAATATATTAATATTAATGCGTGAAAAACTTTAATACTTCACGCTAATTAAACCTATTCATATTATAGAATAAAAGAAGTATTTGTTATGCTTTTAAATCGTTTAATTAACCAATTAATCAAACAAATGATCACCTGTAGGTTAAACCAAATTCGTCAAACCGATGATACTTCGGGTTTACATTGACATGTTTGTGAGGTCTTTACCACCATAAAAATAAATGTGCGTGAAAACAATGAAAGCATTAAAGGTAGTTGTAAAATGAAAAATGTTAATATTGTTATCAACCATTTTATATAATACAGAAGGCAGTCATATCAAATCTCATAAAAAAGCTTATTTATAGAACCGATATAGGAATAACTTGATTACATGTCTTACAAATATCAAGATTACGTTACCGGAGAACACCCAGAGATTTCAATCACAGATAAACGTTACTCATAGGGTATCGTTAAGGTATTATAGGTGGGATGGTCTTTCAACTTACAACAAATATTGGTTAGTACAAAAGAAACGCATTTAAATTACCTTTCAAAATCAATCTTGTAATTAAATATCGTAGGTAAGATAAAGTTGTTAATTAAAAAGTGCGCAATCAGAATCCACACCTAAGACTTCCTATAATTTAATTAAACTTTATTATTTTTGCTGATAAAAAAAGTACGGTTGTAAGATTGTAGATATCTGTTGTTTAACGAAGTTCAATTTGTATATAATTCTTTCTGTAAATATTGAACACATAAGGCCCTATCACACTTTCGTTTCAATCATCGATAGTTACAAAGTAAAACTGAACATCCGCACAAAAGCAGTTTAAGCAACTGATTTAAAGAATCATCAAAACCAAATGAAATTAATCATGTGTCCATGAGGGATGCCATCGTTGTAAAAAAAAGTAATTTGTCCATTTAAATTATTTGACAGAGGATTTTATATATAGGTGTAAAATTTTATTGATTTCATTAACAAATTAGCAAGGTGATGTCTGAAGAAATCAGTTACGCCTTCCGCACGTTAGAGACTAAAAGAAACTAAATTAATCACAAACAATACAATACGTATATTTAATAAATACCAGTAAAATTAAATTGATAATATTTCAAGATTTTTTCGTGATGTCTTTGCGTGAATATTCGTTTAACGTGAGACAAGGGTATTTTTCCACTTCTTCTACGAAAGTAATATTCAACGATTGTTCTGCCGTGGTTTAACCTAACTACCACCACGTCGGGTTGCTGCTGATTTGTTACCGTCACGTTACAAACAGGTTGGCAACTAATTGGACCGTGTGCGAATGTTCATTGAAAACGTTGAAACGCATGTGTGGCAAAGTTTCTGAACATTTAGACTAGGCGGCGACATGCAATTTTTAGTTGTGTGATAGTTTGATTGCAAAAATGAGTACCATGTGTTTATATGGAAACGCGCTAACATGCAATTGATACGCAACTGAAAGTTTACCCAACCAAATAGTTTGTGTTTTGACTCAAACTGAATAATTGCATAGCTCCGTACGATAGTTTTTTGTCATATGTGCATAAATGCATCTACGCTCATTTGAAATCAAACAGTTGCGTTTTCAGTATTGTCATGTATTGTGGTGAAACATGTACTCCCAACAAGGTAAGTAATTAATTTATTTTAATTACTAATGATTACTAATAAATTGAAATAATAGTCGAATACTAATAAGACTATTTATTAAAAAGTACATACATACTACATTATTTTAAGAAATATTATTAATTACCTAATTAATAAAAAGTAAATTTTCCTTAAAATTTAAAAATAAATTGTAGTTCTCACATTTTTTTAACACATTTTAGGCATCACTGATAAGAAAAGTGAGTTTTATTAGGACAAATAACATTTTTTGACAAGCAAAGGTACCTATTATCTATTGACAGGTTTTGTCTGAAAATTAAATTTGAGGTCCATAAGTGGATAGGTAACACTGTCCAAATACATCTTCCATTACATAAAAATAACATTCGTAAAGAAGATAACTATTTTACAATATATAAAACTTTACAGATGAAAATGCCGGAGACTGGACGGAAAGGTTAATTCAAGAGATACAAAATAGACCTCCTATTTATAACACTGGTCTAACAGCACATTCAAACTGAAACTTAATTTCTAACATGTAGAACGAGGTAGTAGTTCCAAACTTGGCAAAATTTGACTGAAAACCAAAAAACCGCAAAGGGTAAGATATATTATACTACTTTAGTGAATTACTAATCTCTTCGCATTCAAGTTATAAAATATTTTACAAAAGTTATGAAGAATGCAGCAAGCTTTGATAATAGAATCACAGAAGAGATTCACATTCAGTGGTCTATGCAATATCCTCCATTTATTCGCCATGATTCCAAATGTGCACTCAACAATTCTTCTCGCTCTAGTAAGCCGATAATTGTAAATTCGTTTTTCAATACTTAAGTTACGCTTCATCGGCAAAGAAAACAAATGGCATTGGTTGTCCTTTGTCATCGTTTGGTAGCGTATGATTTGGTGGTAGATTCAGTTGACCTTTGTTCAAGCCTTTGGCTGAACTTTGAGCGTTCAAATACATGTGAATCACTAGCACTGCAGTTTGATCCTATATCAAATGAAATAAAACAATAATCCGCATTTATAACGTCCATAAGAACCACAGAAAAAAATGTTTATATACTGACTTCCAAAAAAATTGCAACACCTAGAAGTTGTTGAACGATTTTAATGAAATTTTCAGGAAACGTCTATTTTCATTAAACAAAGTGCTGATTAAATTTAAAAACAAAAGAACAAAAGCTTAAAAAGTTTTTTCAATAATGAGTTGCTCCGCCACTATTTGTAATGCACTCATTTAGACGGCTTGGCATGCTATCAATCAAGTGATCTATAGCTGCTTGTAGTATATCATCCCAAGCTTCTTGAATCCGTTGCTGAAGATCGTGTAAATTATCTGGAGAGTGCGGTAAATTACCCAGTCGCCTACCAATCATACCCTATACATGTTCAATTGGCGACAAATCAGGCGACCGAGCAGGCCATGGGAGGACGGCAATGTTAGATTCTTCCAAAAACCGTGTTGTAGCCCTTGCCGTATGAGGGCGCGCATTATCCTGCTGGAAAAAGGGATTTTGCAGCCCCTGAAGATATGGAAGGCCAACTGGTTGTAGCACATTAGCAATGTAACCAGCTGCGTTAAGGTTGCCGTTAATAAAGACCAAGGGTGCTACCATAACATATTGCACCCCATATCATAACTCCTTGAGTGAGGGCTGTGTTGCGTTCCACAAAAAATGTTGGATTTTTACGTTCTCCACGCATCCGTCTGACCCTCCTACGACCATCGTGGGCCCATAAGCAAAATCGGGACTCGTCACTAAACACAATTTGATGCCATTCTTGCTCATAATTAACCCTTTCGTTGCTCCACTCTAAGTCTGCGTAGATGGTGAAGTAGTGTAAGAGGAAGACATAAAAATGGACGATATGAACGCAACCCATAAGATCTTATCCGGCGATAAACAGATGACATTGACATTCTAAGTCCTGTACCTCTCATCCAATCATTTTCAATTGATCGAGTTGTTGAAAATGTATCTCTTGTGGCCAAAACTCTTAAGCGACGTTCTTCGCGATCTGTAGTCCTTCGAGGACGTCCAGATCCACGGCGACGATGTTGAACCCCTTCCTCGGACCATTTGGACCAACATCTCAATACCGATGAAACATTTCGGTTTACACGACGAGCAATTTCTCTCAGCGAAAGTCCGGCCTCTCTCATACCAATAACACGGCCACGTCCAAAATCACTTAATTGGACAAAATGTTGATGTTGACCTACTCTCGGCATTGTTTTCAAGTTCAGAATGAAATTGTGAACAAACAACAATTTGCAAACTTGACAGTTACTAAATGGTCTAATACTTCAAATTTATTGTTACTATGTACTATGGGAACAACAGGCAAAAAAACAAAAACTACTGGCTAGATTTTATTCAAATTTTAATCAACACTTTGTTTAATGAAAATAGACGTTTCCTGAAAATTTCAATAAAATCGTTCGACAACTTCTAGGTGTTGCAATTTTTCCGGAAGTCGGTATAGTTCAGGAACTGGGAACCGGTATTATTTGGCTTTTGAATTCATATGTGCTTGCCGTCTATTGCCCCTAAACAATTTGGAAATTGTGTTTTAGATGGAAACTTTTCAGCGATTTGCCTCCATGGCTCTTCATTCTTTTCTGGCATAAATTGATCTTTAAGACATCTCCATACTTTCTGACACGTATGTTTGACAATCATCGTTCTTATTGTTGTTTCCCCAATGAGGAACTCATAATAGAGAGATTTGAAGCTGTGTCCTGTTTTCGAGATACCTACAGAAGAGAAGGGATCATTTATGTGTTATGTATATAGTTAATAAAACAGTAAGATAAATAAGAAATTTGTTAACCACAACGTAATAGATTACAATAACTTTTGTAATTTGTTTCACAGAAAAAGAACTTCAAAATAAATGGAGAAACCTAAAAACGTGTTTTAGACGGGAACTAAAAAAACAAAAAGGATCATCCCATAATTGAGGACCGGCTAACAGTTAACGAATGTAGCCCGCCTGATACACAGGAAGATACATCAGAGAGTGAAGATGATTATGAATGTTACGATATGACTTAAAAATAAAAATTATTAAATGTAGTTTTATTTTTTCTTACCTTAAAGTAACTGAAAGTCTTTCTGCTGGAGTAACCGTTTTTCTCCACTTTGTATCTTGGTAAGTAATGTAGGGCCCTATTAGGACCAAAAGTTTGTCAAAACTGTTTACACTCATACGATAATATTTAAAAAACTTCTCCGGGTTTATAAATCTTTATACAATTTGTGAAATTGTCCTTTCACCATACGTTGTGTTGTGATTGGATGTACCCAATACTTCATTATTCTTTGTTTCTTCTTCCTTCGGCTTCAAAGCTCAAGTGCACACACACTTGCAATCTCGTCGAAATTCATTTTAAAACTAAACTATTTAATCACGTGTGCTGTAGATCAAGAAACTGATGATTTAGTTGCGTATTTCAGCGAAGCAGTAGGTTTGCGAATCAAACTGATTGCAACTGTTGCAAAACTAAAAAAGTGCATGTCGGCGCCTAGCACAATTCGTTGGTAACCAGTTCGTAACGCGTTTGTTTTTAGTCGCCTAATGTGCGGAGGGCCTTAGAGCAGTAAGTTATGGTGGAGCAAACAAAATTCGTTGTCTGGAGGTTAGCTAAAGATCCTATGTAATCACAATATTTTAAAACCGCTGGTCCGATTTTTATTAAATTTGGAATGCAGATATTACTTATAATACCACAGAACAAACTAAAAGAGTCCTTAACCTGCATAGATTTTCAATTTTTTTTGAATAATTACAATAAGATTCATTTTCCATATTTACAAAGTTTGTACATAATTTAATTACACACAAGTTTTGTTCAAATTATTTTTTGATCCGATACGTAATTACTGGGATATGACAATGACGTGATACTTATTGTTTTAATAATAACTACAAGAATATGTATTAATGCTCAACGATTTAGAAATAATTTGAAAAAATTTATCGCAATGAGCGTAGCCCCTTTAGAAAGCATATTTTTCCTTATACTATGACCTTCTAGAAATTCTACTTAAAATGACCATTACCTCTAAAAAAAGTCCTACGGTAAATATACCTAACTAATCTGAGACGGGTGCAGATACCTTGTTGTGAAAAGTTTTGACACTAGAATTCAAACTTCAAATTTTACTCGAAATAGAGGAATTTTCAACAACTTTTTTTAGTGTAATTATTATAATATTATTAAATAAAGACCACTTATTTACCACTTCATGGTAATTATTAGGCAAAAAATTGTCATGCCATTTTTGCGGCGAAACACTAGGCTGCAAAGTTTAGTAATAATAGTAATTTATTTACATTAGACACTCAATCTAATTATGATCGCACAATTTTTCTACTATACACAAGAGTTCTTTCTCCAAAAGTAGTAGCCATACTGGTAACAATGATTTGAAAGATAATTTCAACCTGCACCCGACAGACTAAAAAAATATAGGGTGTTCCATTTGACTTAAAAAAGTTATTCCTCTTTAAAGAAGTCAAAATGTAACAGCAAATATAAAACACTTAGTATTTCATTTTTAATCTATGGACATATCTTCGTTTACTACAGTCCATTCTCTTTATACAAACCGAAAATTAACCCGATATAGAGTTCCCGAAAAAAGTTACAGAAATTTCAGTGGACTTTTGCATCTGTCAAAATTTTACTAAAAAAATTAATATCTCAAAATCTATAACTATAGCTATAGGGAATGTCATACAAAGTGATCCTAAAATTTGACGTAGAATCCAAAAATGCAATAATATATAGGGTGTTGCATTTAAAATAACGAAGTTGATGTCGACTTCTGGTACAACCGAAAGTGTCAGAAGAATGAACATATGTTAGTTGAGTTTACCCTATTGGTTATTAGTCATTCTCCAAATTTTCAAATGTTTTCCATATATACTTTTCCATATACAGCTAATTTCAGCTCCCGGTAAGACATACTGTATATTAACTTGTCATTAAATTTGGTAAAAATATTTATGGTTCTTTTTTATCTTCCGAAAATAAAAGAATTTTTTTTATTACTTACATCATTAATTAGTTCTTCTTTGATAAAATATAAACATTTCACTTCAATAAGTTTGCTATTTCCCACGAGGTATTTAAGAGATGCTTCCAGAAATAGGTGAGTGTTTGAAATAAACACACGCAAAATAACTTTTGAAGGTTCTTTGAAGATTCGTCGCAGAGTGCGTGTCGTGTAACCTGCTGCCAAGGTCATCGAAACCGGAAAAGGTCTAGATAGTTATTATATGATTAATTTAATATGCATTTAACAGACCTTTATTTTTAACATAATAAAAAAAAACATCATTAGTTCAGCATTTGTAAAATAGTCTATACAGGCTGTCCGTTATTCGAGTGCCACTACAGAAAGTAGGCATTTCCAGAGCGCGGGTGCCTGTTGATGCCCTAGCTCAGCGAGATTTATTTATTTATTCGTATGGTACATTATACAAATATTGTATTGTGATGTAAGTGTTATGTATGGTGCCCCAGAAGATCAGTATAAACCTGCATAGTGTGGTGACGATGTACTGTGTTAAAAATTATTATCAAAATTTCTAAAAAATGTTTAAACACCTACTTTTTTTGTTTGTAAATAAAATTTAAATCAGTTTAATGCAATCGTAACAATGAAGACTTACTAATCAAATGCATTAACAAACCATAATACAACTAATGTATATAGTACATTAAATGAGTTGTTCTGAATTTTCGACTACTATTATACCCTTAAAAAAATGTACAATTTGTCATTGAAACTATATGGGTAGTAATAGTTAAAAAGTTTTATTTATTCAATTACTTTTATTTAATGTGGTCTTTTATTTTGACTTTTAAACATTTTTTTCTTACATTATTTTAGGCTAAAATTTCACACCATCTCCAAAACTTAAAGAAATATTTCGTTACTGGTTGAACAAATGATTATTTCACAACGATAAAGAACCGAGATAGGTGATAGGGAGACTAAGGAAATACAGATTGTGGAATTTCACATTCCTAAATGTGTAAATATAGCTGTAATTTCGTACTTCTTGAACATTACAGTTTATGTTTTTAAGTTAAAGCTTTTGATGTGTTAGTCTAGAACAGTGGTAGTCT
This sequence comes from Abscondita cerata, assembly GCA_030710515.1. Taxonomy (NCBI): domain Eukaryota; kingdom Metazoa; phylum Arthropoda; class Insecta; order Coleoptera; family Lampyridae; genus Abscondita; species Abscondita cerata. The sequence goes on from JALBCR010002337.1 coordinate 98,723, forward strand.
ATAACTGCGACCAAAATGTGAGAAACATAAATATTCATATTGTGACCCAAAAAAAAATCAAATCTGAATAATCTTCTTCAATTTTACAATGACTTAAATTTTGTTAACATACCTAATTTTTGTTCACAATTTAAAGATTAAACAACAAGGAAGGTTTAAGTCTGGCCAATTATTAAAAGTATTGGCCAGACTTAAATGTTTCCTTGTTGTTTTTATTAATTATACACCATTAATACATAAAAGATTATGGATCTCTTTTTTAAAATAAAAATTTAGAAAAATGTAAGGGAAATTTCATGAATACTTATTTATTTGAAATAGTGAATTCGTCTTAAAATGTTTAAGGGAGAGCGAATGTACGGAGGTCTTTATTAAGTTACGACGCACTTTCTAAACGCTGTTTATTTTATTTATTGAACAAATTGTTTATGTTTCGATTCTCTTTTACAAGGAACGATGTGGAGTGGAGTTCTGCGCAAAAACCTTTTGTTTTTGTGTGTTCCGTATGAATAAAGTCCTTGCAAAACCATAAATAGATTATTTATTTCAACTAAAATAATTGACAAATAAGAATCTTTTGAAATTCGTTTTAACTAAAACACATATTTTAATTACGGTTGTTGGTTTATCATAAAATTATATCGTTAATTATTTACTTCTATATGTTACTCTTATGGATAAATTCTGTATTGCCCGTTGTGGTTTAAATACATTAAAATGGAATTGCAAGTGTCAAATTTAAATATTATTCTTACAGCAAATAGGTTTTACACAAAATAATGAAATATTAATCAAATTATCGGTATTACATAAATTACATGCGCGTAAATTTATTCATTCTTGAAAAATATTATCAAGATTGCGGCCCTCTAAACACGTCAATTTTTAATATTTCCTCTATTAAAAAAAGGAAACAAAACGCAACAAACAACTAGTTTGATATCGAATCAACTTTTCTGTGTTCATCTTATTAATGATCGAGGAATGACACCTGAAGTGTGTATACAATAAAGTATTGTCATAAAGGCATAATATTCGGAATATTCATAAGTTTTGTCATTTTCTTTTCTTTGTTACGAATTTATGTGTGTACGGTTATAAGGCTAAAAAAATAACTTGTAAGATAAGTCACACTCATTATTGATTTCTTATATTTATTTATATAGTAATACCTTTATTTAAAAAAAAAGTTTTCATTTAATTTTAAACTATAACTTGGTATCTTAATTATAATTATGTAATACATTCTTGTCAAAAAACTAAATATTTACGTTGACAATAAGAATTGCCTTAGTTTTTATTTTCACTTTTTATATTAACTACAGAAAAAAATGAAACGTCATAAAATATACATTTTGTAAGGACTAAATATTATGAATAGAGAGTTTAATGATTTTTTTAATAACTTACAATAATTTGTAGGTTAGATTTATTTAAAAATAAGTAATAATGACTGATTATTATTACCCAAATAACCATGTTTAGTTTTTTGATTTAATTTAAAAGTTATTGCTTGTAGACGTTTTTTAAATCAAAATTATTTCTAATTTTATTTTGTAAACATTTCCTAAACAAAATTTTGATTCGATAATTAATCGAGCTATGGTGTTTAATTAGCGATACCTTCAAATATATTCTTTAAAGAAAAAAATTAAATAAGCAACGTAAATTGCCTATTTTCTAAAACGCGCTTAGTGTAATGATTCATTCTACAGTCTTTCTATAAATTACCCCCTGCTGAGACTACCTGCTGTTAGAATTGTAAATGATACCCTTAAGCCCGCTTCACAATGTGCAAACTTTTGTTTACAGAAATTGTGGTGTCCAATATTTAAATTTCATGAGTGTACCTTCGTCAAATCTAAGTTGAATACTGTTCCATTGTATGGAGTCCATATTATGATACAAATGTATACACGATGAGAAAGTGCAAAATAAATTTCTTCGTTTATACTCCGTTTATTCTTAAATTACTATGGATAGGGAACTCCTTCAGATTGCTGTAGTCACTTGCAAATAAAAGAATTGTCATATACAAAACGTTTCAAGCGAAAATAGTATTTATGACTACAGCATTATAATGGAATTTCCTTTACACTCCCTGTTTACCTGTAATGCTATTGTATTCCTAAACCCCCACAGAATAAAGCAGAAGTTCTACAACATTTGTTTTATATTTCACGATGTAATACGTTTATGGAATCACGTACCTAATTTAAAACGGACACAATTCATACATTCCTCGTACATTTTAAATTTAATGACTGAAAATTGTTACAAATAATAAAATGTACATATCATTAATGACTTTCATTATTTATTTATTAAACTACTCAGTTTAATGACATTTTATATTGCAAAGTGGACGTCACAAAGAAAATAACTCATTAATCTGGCTTGCTATTTTGTATTAAAGTAATTACGTAATTAAGGGAAATTACTATCATTAACGTGATAGTAAGTATATATAAAGAATTCAAATTTCGCATGGGCACTATTATAAGTATTGCAATTGCATTCGTAGTGTGTCTTATAATATGAGTTACGCAAAACATCTGCATTGAGAGGGTCGGCAAGTGCTACTTAACGTGTACGATTACTTTTGTGAAGCGAAGGAGAACAATGGAGTGTTGTTAAGTGTGAAATCTGTTCAAGAGAGAACGGCGGCTGGGAGTCAGTCAAAAAACTGTTTCCAATGTGGTCGCTTTTCGAAGTACAGGAGAGGATTGGAAACCTAAAAAAGAAGAAGAATGAAGCTCAAAACCTAAAACCTGCCAGACTATGTCAAACGTGGTGTTAAATTATTTACGGCATGTATGCTCGAAAAGAGCACGTAACATTAAAAATGTTACAGGGTGAAATTATAGAAAGAGAGTTGTGTACCGAAATATGTATAAGGAGCCTTTAGAAAGTAGTGACAGAGTTGGGTTTTAAATATAAAAAAACGTGCAACAGAAAAGTGCTGTGTGAGCAGACCCACAACGTTACCCAAAGAAATCAGTTTTTACAAGAATTTCTTAAAAATTTTAATTCTTTGAATCGTAACCATGCGTTTACTTAGACGAAACTTGGGTAATGAACAAAGGCACAGATCGAACATCTTGGCAAGATGGTAGCAGCAAGAGTTTAATGCAACCCACCAAAACATCTTGCGGCAAGAGGTACGTGATAGTCCACGCGGGTACGAAAGAGGGGTTCATCCCGGATGCAAGTTTATGTTTCGGGTCCTCCAACAAATCACTGGATTATCATGATGGCATGAATGCGGAGCTCTTCGAAAGGTGGTTGGAGGACAAATTTTTAAAGCAATTAGAGAAACCATGTATAATTGTTATGGATAATGCTCCGTACCATAGCAGAACGCTTCACAAAAATCCTTCTTCGACCTGGAAAAAGGAAGAAATTGCTCAATGGTTGAAGAACAATGGAATCAATTTTAAAGAAAGCTTACTAAAACCTGATTTGTTGAATTTGGCAAGGCAAAACAAAAAAGAAAAAAAATATGTTGTTGATGAGCTAATTGCATCCTATGGACATGAAGTACTCCGCCTCCCGCCATACCATTGCCACTTCAACCCCATAGAAATGATATGGTCTATTTCAAAAACTTTCTATGACAAGAATATTAGTAAAACGTCAGGAAAGGAGGATGAAGTGTTGAGTACATGGAACCTTGCATTACACCATGTAACTCCGGAAATGTGGAAAAAGAGTGTTCAACACACTAATAAATTAATACAAGAAACTTTTGAAGCAGAATAAGTTATAGATGAAGTAAGACCGTTAATTATAACGGACAGCGAAGATGAGGAAGTTGGTGATGCTGACTACAGTTCCCAATCAGAAGAAGATGAATTTTATTTAGTAATAATTTAAGTAGTAATTGTAAGCCATTAAAATAAAATGTAAAATGAATGTTTGTAATTGTGTCTTTTATAAATTGTCCTTAATCAGTAAATAATGTATCTTGAAATAAGAAAAAATGTTGTAGAAATTCTTTATATATACTTATACTGTGACGTTGACGATACTAATTTCCCTTAATTATGTAATTACCTCAAGACAAAATAACAAGCCAGATTAATGAGTTATTTTCAATTCTTTTATTTGCAAGTGGCTACAGCAATTTGAAGGAGTTCCCTATCCATAGCAATTTAAGAATGAACGGAGTATAGCTGCTTATAAGATGTGTATACCTAAAGATAAAATCAATTACTTTGAAATACGGTGCAACCTCAACCTTACGCAATTATAGGTTAGGCGATGTCAGTTTGATCTAATGTTTCTGTTTAAATGAATACACTTTTATATAGACTGACCTAAACTTTTAGAATGTGTAAATTTTTATTTTCGTCCTTATGGATCAAGTACACTCATGAAATTTAAAACTTGGACACCACAATTTCTGTAAACAAAAGTTTGCACAATGTGAAACGGGCTTAAGGGTATCATTTACAATTCTAACAGCAGGTAGTCTCAGCAGGGGTTATCTTATAGAAGGACTGTAGAATGAATCATTACACTAAGCACGTTTTAGAAAATAGGTAATTTACGTTGCTTACTTAATTTTTTTCTTTAAAGAATATATTTGAAGGTATCGCTAATTAAACACCATATCAATGGCAGCAAGTATTCGAGCCCAAACATTTTCGATAATGTTAAAATCTGGGCTTTTTGCTGGCCAGGGTAACAGGTCCAAGTTATTTTCTCGTATCCAATTGCGCACAACCCGCGAAGTATGAATAGGGGCGTTGTCCTTTAACAACAAAAATACATTATGAAAATGTTAATTCAACAGATCCCGAACTATTTTTTGGAGAAAGTATAGTGAAATAAGAATACTTAGTGGTCCATCGTTGCGGATATTGAACGTTTTTCGTCGCTAAAAATCACTCGATTCCAAAACTCCAAAGGTTCGTTCACATATCGCCTTGCAAATTCCAGACGACGTCTCATATTTTCGTCACTGAGAACTTCTTTCGCAGCAGCATTATACTTCTTTATTCCCATCTCCTTTAATCTTTTTTGTGCAGTTATACGGCATCCGGGAAAATGTGTATCTGCTATAGCCCTGGAGTATGTAGCAAATGGTTGTTCTGTTACGTAATGAAACAACTCGAGATCTTGAGCACGTGTAGATACTTTAGGTCTACCACTTCCGATGGCTCTTTCCAAAGTGTGTTCAAGATTCCATTTTACTCGGTAATGCCCTACGGTGCTTTTTGGTATATCTAACATACGTGAAATTTCACGCACGCTACGGCCCGCCGCTAATTCCGAAACAATCCGCGCTTTCAAATCAGCACCGAGATGAGGTGGCATTTTCACAACACTTGAAATTTTAAACTAAAATGGAATTTACATTTCTTACTTTATTTATTGGTTCACACTACCCTTCTCAAACAGTAGGTAATTGTTTATTTATTACATACTTCTAATGACCAATGTAACAACCCTTAGAGCAATATGACTCAAAGGAAGTAAATTAAACAAGCAAGGATATTCTATTGTTATTGAAACTTATTCATAAAGTAAAAGCCATTTCCTTATAATGCTAATGGACAGGATTTTATTAAGATTACAATAGAGGACTTATAAACTTTCGAAAATATCTAATTATAAATATTTACACTGCAATTGCGCTTTTTCCTTAATAATTTCTTAGCAATAACATACACGTTCTTGGTTTTTAAGTTGTCATAAATTTGATATGATATAAATTTGTGTTTCTAATATTACATCACAAACTAATCTTTATTCGCCAAAAATTGTTGCTTAAGTTGTAAAGCTTCGTACACACCTGAACAACAAACCGAGCAACAAACATAACAACGAACCGAAAGTCAAACAGAACGACAAACGATCTTTTATGATTTCCACAATCCGAACAACAAACGGAACGTTTGTGCTGTTCCCATAATTATTTTCAGTAGTTTTCAGTTCATATATATTTATTATTGAGAAGAGAAAATTGCGGAAAACAAGAAGATAGTGCCAACCAAATTTTTACGCACAAAGAAGAGTAAAAATTATAATTTACTTTGCTTTTTTTTATTTTGGAAATTTCCCGCCCAAATGATGCTAATAGGGACATCATTTTTTCTTGCATTCTTAAACACTGATTAATTTAAAACATTTTTCTTCTGTCAACTCCATAATATTACCTAAAACACAACAAACCCACAAAAGGGAGGACAAAAATAAATAATTTAATTCTCCCGCATAAGTTTGTTCGCCGTTTTGTTTAGATTCGTCCAAACCTGCAAACGCATTCGCGCGCATTTTCTTTGATGTCGGAGAAAAAACCGACAAGTTCAGGAACGCCGCAAACCGTTCGTGGAACAATCAGGACTTGCGAATCTGTTCTAAAATTCGTACGTAGCACCGTCCAAATTAATGTTCCGATTGCCGTTCGGTTCGTTGTTCTGTTTGTTCCTCGGTTTGTTGTTCAGGTGTGTACGAAGCTTTACAATAAGCATATTAATATGAACTATATCTTATGAAAGGAGAGTTATGTAACTATAATTAACGACTTAACGTTACGTTAGTAGATTCCATTTACTATTTACACATATTTTCTTGGAACATTCGATAATTAACTATCGGGATATGATGACCCTATACTTCGCAGGTTGTGCGCAACTGGATACAAGCAAATAACTTGGAGCTGTTACCCTGGCCAGCAAAAAGCCCAGATTTTAACATTATCGAAAATGTTTGGGCTCGAATACTTGCTGTTATCCGAAGACAACAAGGGCCAAATTTTATACCAGTAAACCGTAATGCACTAATTGCAGCCATTGATACCGCATGGGAAACGATATTGATACCTTGATAGCGTCAATGAGCAGACGCCTCCAAGAATGTATCAATAATAATGGAGGTCACACCCATTATTGATTTCTTATATTTATTTATATAGTAATACCTTTATTTAAAAAAACGTTTTCATTTAATTTTAAACTATAACTTGGTATCTTAATTATAATTATGTAATAAATTCTTGTCAAAAAACTAAATATATACGTTGACAATAAGAATTGCCTTAGTTTTTATTTTCACTTTTTATATTAACTACAGAAAAAATGAAACGTCATAAAATATACATTTTGTAAGGACTAAATATTATGAATAGAGAGTTTAATGATTTTTTTTAATAACTTACAATAATTAGTAGGTTAGATTTATTTAAAAATAAGTAATAATCAGTCAACCCAAATAACCATGTTTAGTTTTTTGATTTAATTTAAAAGTTATTGCTTGTAGACGTTTTTTAAATCAAAATTATTTCTAATTTTATTTTGTAAACATTTCCTAAACAAAATTTTGATTCGATAATTAATCGAGCTATGGTGTTTAATTAGCGATACCTTCAAATATATTCTTTAAAGAAAAAATTAAGTAAGCAACGTAAATTACCTATTTTCTAAAACGTGCTTAGTGTAATGATTCATTCTACAGTCCTTCTATAAGATAACCCCTGCTGAGACTACCTGCTGTTAGAATTGTAAATGATACCCTTAAGCCTGCTTCACAATGTGCAAACTTTTGTTTACATAAATTGTGGTGTCCAAGTTTTAAATTTCATGAATGTACACGTAGTCTCACCACTTTCAGGATCAAGCACCACTGTACGGATTTACATACGGATTTTATTCACATATGTCAAGAGTGTGTCATTTAGCAAATAAGTTAGTAGATTGGCCACATTTTACTTTGTTTAATTCGTCTTTTAATACGTTCACATTTAATTTACAGATTATAAATTTAGATCCATTAAGTTAATTGTATAGATTACATTGTTCTTCAGTTATTAATAATTTTAAATTATGTTATACCTACATATAAGAGTGTTATTTTAGGATTACTACTTCTATTTTTGTATGTTACTTATAACCTATGTATTACTATTATTTTGTTTTGTTTCATTTAAAAGGTGTATTACCGTAAATAATAATAATAATATAATAATAAAAATGTAATGGTATGAAACTTAAGTTAAATAGTCAATTAATAGGTACTGTAATCTTTGATTAATATTAGCGTCAGATGTAATTTTGTAAACCAGATATTTATTTATGCCTAAAAAAAACAATAACATTTCACGTACATTACATTTACCAAAGTAAACTTAAAAATATTTGCGTCGAAAAACAGGATTTGAACCAGAAAATTAAATTAGAAGCAACACAAATGTGCAAAAGGATAGTTTTATAGATATTCTAAAAATGAGAACAATGTTACCCTTTGGGTTTGACTATTATGCACAAAATCTAATCAACTCATTGCATTTATAAAGAACCTGGATGTTATTAGACTAGGGGTTATAGAGACATTGTGTTTATATAACGGTTTTCGGATAAAAAATTAATTTTGCGTATTAAGTTGCTATTCTTTGAGCACAGTAATCAGTTTTATTACTTCCTACAGCTCATTCGATTCTACAATTTCAGGATGCGCCCTGTATGAAAAAATTCTCAATAATCGTATTTACTTAGTTAAATCTTTCCTGCTTTCTATGAACAATCAATATATACACACAATCCTTTACAATATCAACTTAAATCCAACGAAAATCAGATAAAAATGCCTTCCATTTGCTGATACGTACAATCGCACCGTTATCAAGAGCCAAGATCTTATCACGAAAATCTTATTCTACATTTTACATTACCATCCAGCCGGTACCGTCATATCTACCATCTACACGGTATTGTATGTCTTAGCCTCATTGTGACGAGAGAACTGTTATCATACACGTTTTTCTTGAAAAAGATTTTGTTTAAAAATAGGTTAAGCTTATCTCAAGTGCATCGTTCAAGAATTAGATGCATAAAAACAATTGGTTACGCAACGTTTTCAACAACCTCATCTTATTTATATTTGGAACACCCTGTTGAAAGAAAGAACATACTTAATTAAAATAGAAAAACACACGTTTTCGAACTAAAATCGAAATTATCGGATGTAACATCGATGACCTACTGCAACGAGAAAAATTTGCGATTATTTTACGATCGTTCCGAAGTACGAGAAGAAAGTTGAAAAGTTTTACAAGTTTTAGTTTATTTCCGAGATAGGTCTTTGTGAGAAATAAATTCCTATGCTAATGACTTGTAATCTTTCACAAAATCGTCTCATTAACTTTACGCCAAGAATTGTTAAATAAAAAGTGCCGATTAAATGTAAATTTGTTTATTAAAGAAATTTGAAAGTAGTTTAAAAAGTAAAGAATATTGTATTATCTGAAGGACATTAAGATTTTTATCGGCGAAAAGAATACTAAAGAAACAGCTATTGTAACAAAAATAAGATGGGTAAAAAATAAATTAAATCCGAGCACACGTAAACACAGTGGAGTTCTTTCATTTGAAGATCGGATCCAACAACAGAAGAACGCAATTTCCAACAAGCCAGACTTTATAGATTGAAACCGTCGAGTCTGATAAGCGGTCCCCCAGCGTTCAAGCGGAGTTTGTTTATCAGTTACTGACTGATTGATGAGCAGTGATAACGCCTGGCCCGACTCTTATCAGTAGCATGCATCGCTCAACCTTCCCCGCGCGGCCATGCCCTTATCGTTTTTAGAGATCGAGCTATTTGGCTTGTATGAAACTGATGCTATCGCTTTAACTAGCTTGGCTGGGCCAGTGCAGATTTTATCTTCCACGAGAACTAATATTTCTCATAAAATGTTGTACATAAATCATTCTTACACCTAAAAATCATTTATTAATAAATTAACAGCCACCCCCACAAGTTAATAATTACCTATTTCGTAGTCTAACAACGAATACTCGAGTCAAGTTTATTAAAGTACGAAAGAAATATTAATTGCTAACGACGTTTAATCGCTCATTATTAACTCTAATTTCAGTCTAACACAAACAGAACTGACTTTAATGGGATACGAGTCAATAAAATGAAATATTATAAATTTTAACGCGATCCTCGCGTACGAGGGTTGTTGCATAAGATCCTTAACCTTTCAATACAGTATCAAGATTGTTGATAATAAAACTGCTATATGTAAAGGCAACTGAATGTCATTCTGAATGTTAAAAATACGTAAGAATATTTAAACACATAAAAAAGAATCCAGTTATTAGCGAAGTTATATGTCACACAATTAATTATGTTTTAGAATTTTAGATTCTGTGACAAATTGTATAGGAGCAAGAGAGTGTATTTTCTCAACGACATATACCTGATTCATTCGATCATCATTCGATTTTTTAAATTTAAATTAATACTTGGCTGAAAACATTCAGGACGTTGCAGTCAACTGCATTTACATCTGACACTACAGTTTAGAATAGTAGGGGAATGTGTTGTACCTTTTGGACCAAATTTTTTTGAACGGTCATATTTTTACAATAGTTGCTTTTAATGATAAAAGTATTCATGGAGACTTTCACGAGCTTTTTATGATTCAACTTTTTATCATTAATATATTCAAATTAATTCATTTGATTACCAAAAAATAATAAAAACAAAAAAGCGATTTAGTCCAAGATACAACCCCGTGATATTTTAGTGCCGTCCTTCAGTGTTTTCTTTCTAGCATGTCACCGTTAACTTTAAATACATGACAAATGTCACGGATAACCTAAAAGGCATAATACATTACCCGGGTTACGCAAGCCCATGTACGCCCTCTTTTGCTTGTAATTCCCCTCAGAGAGGTTAGGGAGAGATAGAACCTAGTCTATGTTACTCCTCGTACAACTTTGGTCAGGTAAGTCAATTTTTAGCCCTGGGTAATGCTCCAAAACTGGCTTTCTTGTCTTCTTGATAAACCAACAAAAAACAAAAGCTATTTAATAAGATCACAGCCAACTATGATTGCCATTAAAAAATGTAAGTTTGTGTTATATCTCGAAAATCAAGAGGGCTACTGACATATTTGAGTAATGTTATCGAATTCTACGTAAAAATATGTATAAGATGTCATTTTTAGTTCAGTTCTAAAGTAAGTAGTAGTGGAACAGGACAACATTAAAAATCGACTGTTTTCAGTTTTTTCACAAAATTTCAAAAGTTGAAGACATATGTCAAATTTGAAAAAGTTTAACATTTTGCTTGTAATTCTGCCCAACTTTCCTAATTTAACCTATTACCTATTTTTGCATATTAAGAAAGTTACCCATGTTATGAGATAGATTATGGGCACCCTGTATATATATAAATTGATATAAATTTTTTATATCAAATTTATAACGATCACAAACACTTTTTAGGTTTTAAACAATGTTTAATCCACGAAGAATCTGGAATGTTCTTCTTGTTAGCAATAGATAATTACACTGCAAAATAATTAAATCAATTCAAATCTACAGTCTGCCCAGCCCATTTTTTTATTTGAACACTCGTTATTTAAATAATTTTAAATAGACACATTGAAGTAGTAATTTATTTTTTTTTTATAAAATTTAAAAAAATTAAATACATTTTTTTAAATACAATATTTAACCACTTGTCAATATTATTCTTTATTGAAGAAACTATATTAAATTGTCAATTTAATATTTTAAATGGTTTTTTTTGCTAATAATATTAATATGTTATAGTAAAATATATTAGCTAAACTTCAATGATAAAACTGCACTTTATACGACGAATTCTATATATTATTTGAACAGAAGATAACCTTCGATCTTCGTTCAGCGCGCTTATACAACCAACCCTAAGAATACCAAAATTAACATGGTTTGCGGCAATGAAAAAATTCTAGACTATCACTCTTTCAGCTTTCACTGTTTTGTGTTCCTAATTCTTGAAAAAAATCTTGGTGAAAAGCATAACAACTTGTCCTAAAAAGTTTAAAATTGGGTCGAGTTTTCCGTCATTTACAAACTGCCTCTTCTTATCAACGTAATTTGAAGAAGACATTATCATCTTGTATTGCTATGGATTAGGTTTAAATGTTTATCATATAGCTATCAGGTTACCTGTTACGTCACGAGGGCAAAGCCCAAGGGATGTATCGACAATCGTGGGACATATTTTCATATTTCCCGTGTTGTAATCAATAGTTTTTTTCTGATTGCCAGATATTTTTGTAAAAACTGTAAAAAAAAATTAGAATCATAGGTAAATGAAAATAAAGATTTGTAAATATTTTTTGAAGTTTCTGTACTAAAAGTACTAAAAATCGAGTGACATTGTTGAAATGATTATTAATCAATAAATATTTAATATAATTTCTTGTTCTTATCACAGATAAACGGTGGGTTTAGATGTATCCAATTATAATAATTGTGGACTTGACTATTACTTTCTCCTGCAACCGTTGTATAGCGTTCCACAATAATTATTAAATAAACTAGAGTATGATGAACTAGCTATGAATATGTCTATATACATTGGATACAATATTAGTTACATTTTCTATTTTAAATTATGAGGTTGACAGTTTGCATAATTTTATTGACAGTTGTCAAATTGTATACAAAGTTAAATCAAACTTAATAGCAATTAAAAGCTTAATTCGGTATATTATTGGCACAATTTGAATGTTTCACCAATGAAATTCCAAATTTAGTATTTAATGGTAATCACATATCATTTGATTACCTCCTGCAAAATGGTTCAAAATTTATAATTTAACCGCGCTTCAATTTACTTTCCCCTGCAACGCGCCGTTGAAAGTCGACAAGGTGAATAAACAATAAAAAATTGCAGAAAAGAAATATAAAGAAGAAACCAACGGAAAAAAATTATATTAATTTGTAATTTGTTATTTTAATTCAAACCATTACATTTTAAGACACATAATAAAAAAGTAATAAAATTTAAGTACCTTTAAACAAAAGTTAAGTAATTGCGGTCTATAAGCAAGAATTTAAAACCATCAGGTAACGTCACTGGCAATATTTGTTCAGTTTGGAAAAATTGATTTCGACATGGAAAAATATGTTAATTTTTAATCAATTAATGAACACAAAACTTTCGTAACGCACCATTTTAATTACTACTAGTAGTTGATTGAAGATTAAGATTTAGAGAAGCATAATATGAAAGTGTTATTACTTTACACTATTATTTAATAGCACCCAACATTGTATAAAATATTTTTTATAGAGTATATTAGATAATAATGTTCAGTTTTATCTTAATCTTGCCACCAACAATGTTTTCAAGTTTTTTTAATATATTTTTTGTGGGACAAGTCGAATATCTCTTAATAACTGCATTCAATTTTACTGAAGTTACCTGAACCAGAAATCGAATAAAAGCGCGTGTATAGTCAGTCAGCCAGCAGTGCCCGTTTATTTTTTTTTGCGATAAAACCTAATTAAATTGGTTTTATCTAACTTTTCATTCATTTCGTTGCTATCAAAGTTTTAGTCCGCCCACAATTAATCGTGGCACTTAAAATACTTGAGATGGTAACAATCCAGAACACTTCAAATTGATCACAAACAAACAAAACATTCAACAGATATGAAAGTTGCATCATATTTCAGAGCGTAGTTGGGATTTATAAGAAAAAATAAGGAATATGATAATGAATGTAGAACCAAGTTTAAGTAAAATCGTTTAAAAAGTCAAAAAACTCTGGAGAGAAAAGAGAATGAAAAATTTTAGTAACAACGATAAGGATGATTTTAGTTCAACTTTTGACAATAATTATCTATTTTTCTTTAATCTTCTTTTTCAATTAATTTGGAAATAAATTGAATTAATTAAACCTACCGCATTAAGTTGTTATCATCAATGTGTTTTTTTAAATTATTTTTCAAAATTTTGAAAATCCATACATAATGTCATGTCGACTAGAAGTTTAGAATAAAGTAAAAATTTATTAGGGCAAAACAAATATGCCAGGACACATCCAACAAAAGATGATGGAAAATATGGGATATAACCAATTTTATTTCACAATTTATATCTCTACTACATTATAATTGGGTGATTCTAAATTTATTAAAAATTGAAGCAAGAGCGTGTTTGGACTCGGACTCTAAGCACTTTTTAATCCGACGTTAAAGCAAAGATATGGTGACGATCTTCTAAGTAAGGTAGGTAGCTTATAAAACCCATAAGTCGAAGTAACAATAAATGAATAGAAACACAATTCATCACCAGTGAAAACGATTTCAAACTGAAATTTTGATTTAATGACTTCGAGCCTAAACCGAAGGTTTGGTGATGAAGTTTTTTTATTTGGAGCATTTGAAGAAGAAGTTTATATGATCTAGTTCTAGAACTAGCAATGGAAAACCTGTAATCTTCCTCAATTTCGTTGATTTCCATAAAAACACCATACTCAATCCATAAACCGATGAATTTGCACTAAGTAATATTTGCTTGCAATGATCAGGTATACTTTTTTTAATTAATTAGAATTAAAAAATGTTTCAAAAGAGAACCGTTACAAATTGAAGTAACATTTCCTCGCTCTCTGCACCCATACCATATAGTGAGGTGTTAAGTTTATATTAATCAGGTTTACTTGACATACCAACAACTTCCAGATATCCGTCAAACCCTTTAATCTCTTGCAACCATTAAGAAGATTGGTCAAAAGCAAATTTATCAGAAGGAAACAGAGCCGTGATTGAGGTTAGACATAAATTCTTTAGATTCTTCGGATGTATTTATGCTCATTTGTGTTCCTTATAGGCGCACTGAAATAAGTCAGACACTTTTCTCTAAAGAGAGAAAGGTTACCAATAAAGCAAGAGATTTGGCAACGAAAGAGTCTATTCGGTCGTGATTTAGCACATTTCTAAAATATATGAAAGATCAATTTTAAAGCCTTCTTGCAAGATACCACCATAATATTTAACAGGGACGAACCTGGATTTTCGTTTTCCCAAAACTGAAAATGTTCTGTATGTAAGTTCACCTAAACTTCTGGTAGAAAATTTCCGAAGTAATTGGATTATCGGAAAATTCTGATTCAAGTTGGATGACGGGAGAAATATGTGTCCAATTATGTTGATTCATGTCTGTCAAAAAACGAAACAAAGCCATCTATTTTGCTACATGACCTTTCCTTTAAGTCAATTTTGCAAACAACATAACATTTTATTTGCGTTACCACCACGTACGCAGCTAGCAGATGCGAGTGTGTTCAAACCCATAAAACAAGAATGAAAGAATACGATCCAAAATTGACAGAAAATTTTAATCAAATAAAGTATTTCAAAACACGCAGATAGTGTTGATTTCACAAAATCGTTTCCAAAAGAAACATTAAATAGAAGTGATTTCGATATTGCTAAGAAATATAAAGTCAAATTCCAATGATTTGCAAACTAATGGTGTAGATGTAAACACATTGTTATCAACGGAATTGGTTTCCTTTCCAGATTTATAAAAATTCAGTACAATTCGACCATAAGTTAAGATATATTA
The DNA here is from genome assembly GCA_030710515.1 of Abscondita cerata. NCBI lineage: Eukaryota > Metazoa > Arthropoda > Insecta > Coleoptera > Lampyridae > Abscondita > Abscondita cerata. The sequence goes on from JALBCR010002337.1 coordinate 114,089, forward strand.
ATATTATCCCAATTGAAGAAGATGTATCTTTAAACTCCAAAAATCAGAATTTAATATATCTACTGATTGATTGATGAAATATTTATCGTAAAACCAAAACATCGATACTATAAATTCAAACAATGCACAATTTTTGAATTCTTATAATTGAAATATTAAAAAAGAAGGCGAAGCAATTGAAACAGACAAAGAAAAACAAACCGAATAAGAAACTGAGAATAACGAGAGCAATCGAAAAGGAACTTCAAATGAATGAAAATGAGAAAGAAAGCAGAAATTATTGATAGTGCAAATAGAAACAATGACAATAGTATTTGGAAGAAGCAAAATAAACAAAAAAAGGAAAAATTTTTATTGATGGAAATAATGAAGCTATCAGTGGGTCCGATAACAAAAAAGAAGTAACATTTTCGAAAGAAACAACCGACTATAGTGAAAGAAACTACCAAAACTTCTATCATCGGAAGGGTGGAAACTTATAACAGCAAGGAACAAAAAGAAGTGGAAAATGTTAATCCAAAAAGAAGAATCGAGTTGAAAAGCAGGCCAAAAGACAAAAAAAAGAAAGCAGGGACGACTATGAAGAAAATAAAAAGATACAGAATCCAATGATTTTTATGCACGCTTTGAAATAATAGTTTTCAGTTATACTGAAGATGAGGAAAATAAAAACACAGATTGTGATAAATGCCTTAGGTGGTATCACTTGAAATGTATTGATATGACTGACTCAATCAGTCAGTTCAGCATTTGTTTTAAATTTTAAAAGAATTATTTATAAATTTCTTATGTTATTATTTTTATAAATCATCAGTCTACATCAAACATCGAAAAGAGAAGGACCTCTAGAAAATCTGACCACTCGTCTTAGCAAAACGTTAAGAAGAAATTTCAATCAACGACAGCCTTTAGACACAAAACAAGCCACGAAAGCCTAAACCAATTTATTAATTATTATTTATTAATGTATTAATGTAACTCAAAAACTCAAATTTGGTTTTCACCAGGATCGAGGATGCGCACTGTGATAAAGACTATGCGTTCCTGTCAACCGAATAAACTAGTGGCCAGCACCTACATGTACTTGTTTCGCCTTACTAATGCTCATCAGTGTAGGGTAGGATATATTTTCAGGGTTACGACTTTCATGTTTAATACATACATACAACGAATTGGAATCCATCAAAATCTTAAAGTGATTCTGATCTTTTACAAGCTGTGACGTTTTTAAGAAGTAACAACATACAAAAAAATATGTAGTATATATGTTTAATTGCAATTAATAAAATATAACAAACTCGTCGATCACAAGAATTTCGAAGTGCATGTTAAATAAGTTTCGAAATAAAGTGTTATAACAATAATGATTGAATTTAAACCCTCATTTTCGATAGAATACAAATAATAATGGAAAAGGTGGTCGTCGAATAGGTAAGAGGGAATCTCATTGTAATTCAGCCCGCACTTCTTACACGTCATTTCCCCGTGTTAGTCGCTCTTGCTCCACTAAACATGCCATCAACCCGCACCAAACACTTATCCTAATTTACATCAACAGGATTAGTTTTCTTGACAAAATACAAACTATGTGGGAGCATTCAAGTAAAAGATAACAAAATTCGTATAACCATTTTGTACATGCATACAATTAAATTAGTTACATCTCCGCTTTACACTTATTTTGTTCCCTCGTAAGTACTTGAAGTAAGATGCAACTTTAAATTGGATTATGCTGATTATGACTTTTCGTCCCATTGTTTCGATAGTTACATTAATTTCACAATTGCCATTCCAATTGGTTTTGAAACAGTTTCCAAAAATAAAATTTATTATATTAACGAAATTATTCAACCGATAAAATTGTATAATAAAATTATAATGACTTTACCTACGCTAATATCGCACACAACCATTGATTAATAAAGTCACAATCGCAACCATAAAAATAGTTGATTTAAAAACACAACCGCCGTAAACGAGCTTAGAAACGCAATTGAATTTAAAGTAGTAACTTTGCAAGGGTACCCTATCTGTCAAAAACACACATCCTTGTAGGGCGACATAAACTATGAAACCCCTAATACTGTTACGGGGTTGCCAGAAAGGGGGCGAATTAACCTGTTGCATCCAAATAATAGTGGGTAGGATTGTTTGACGAAAGGGAGATTTACTCCAACCGGAGCTTTATGTAAGACATATGCGTTTGGGAATACATACTAAAGAATTTTTTTTTGTAAAGATGCCGCATCAATTACAAAGACTAACCCAAATAATAAAATTTAATACGTAACAATATTGCACTCGAAGTTTGTAACTTAATTATCAGGCGCATAAACTTGAGCATTTCAAAAATTGGCACCGACAAAATGTAAACACAATAATATTGGGTGTGTCGATAAGATCGATAAGTTTTTATTGTACGGTTAATCAAAAATTCGTTTGATCTCAGATTAAAGTCAGTGTTTATTTGTAAACATGGCGTTGAATTTAATTTTTACGACGAAATTAAGAGTATTTTCATTAATACACATGTATTAGGAGAATGTCGAAAACGATAATATTACTACTAAAAAATTAGATGTGTATCCGATTTACAAAATACGAGGATATATTGAAAAATTCTTAGCCTACTATAGAACCAAACAAAATTTCAATGTCAAAATATTTTATTACTCAACATATTCTCCTCTTAATTGGATACATTTATTACAGCGAACCTGCAACGTCTCTAGATCTTTCAAAAAAAAATTTTCTTCTTGCTCTGCAAACCAGACCTCCACAGCTTCTATTACCTCCTTGTTGGAAGAAAATGTACGACCTTTTAAACTTTTTTTCAGTTGAGGAAAGAGGTGATAGTCGGACGGAGCCAAATCGGGTGAATAAGGGGGTGTTCTAGTAATTCAAACCCTAAATCACGAATTTTTTGCATGGCAACATGAGATTTGTGTGCAGGGGCGTTGTCCTGCAAAAACAAAACACCTTTGGATAGCTTTCCGCGTCTTTTCTCTTTAATATTTTCCCGTAGAGTGGTCAGTAATGTCGAATAGTAATCTCCAGTTATTGTTCTACCCTTATCCAAAAATCAATCATGATTACTCCATGGCAATCCCAAAAACTGAAGCAAGAACTTTTCCAGCAGATTTTTGGACACGAAACTCTTAGGTCTTGGAGAACCAGAGTGTCGCCATTCCATCGATTGTTGCTTTGTTTCTGGATCGTAGAAATGTACCCAAGTCTCATCCATAGTAACAATTCGGTTTAAGAAGTCTACATCGTTTTCAAATCGAGCACAGATCGAACGCGATGCTTCTACCCTTGCACGCTTTTGGTCAACATTCAAACATTTGGGGATCCATTTTGCAGCAATTTTTCTCATGTCCAAATTGACGTGAACCATATGATGAACGCGTTCGTATGAAATATTCAGTGCTTCAGATATCCGTTTTAGCCCAATTCGACGGTCTGATAAAATCATGTCATGAACTGCATCGATATTTTCGGGGACACAGAAACTGACCTTCCTGATCGGTCATCATCTTCAATGGAAAATTTACCTCTTTTGAAGCTTGCATTCCAATTTTTGACGGTCGCATACGAAGGACATTGATCACCAAGGGTATTAAGCATATCTTGGTAAATCTGCTTACCTCTTAACCCTTTTAAATACAGGTACTTGATGATGGCTCGATACTCCAATTTTTCGATTTTCACAATTTCGGTCGACATCTTTTTCATTTAATTTATTGCGTGACTCTGGTTTACTTTTTGACGTCAAACTTTACACTGACACTTCTAATAAGTTATTGTTTGTTGCTATGGTAACGCAATATTTTGTTTATGCAAGGAACTGGTCTAGGCTAACTAGATATCAATACATCCTCGTAGTGCGTCTACACATTGGATGTTACAAAAAAGGTTGTATATGAAAAAACTGATTGAACTTCTTTTGATATAAAAAGATCAAATGGTACAGTTATTTGTTTAAAGTCTTTTATTGTTTATTAATTAATTTGTTTCAATACTTTTTTTAGATTTTCGTTTTTTGATAGTCGCAAGTAGATATCATTCTTAGTTACTGGTGAAAAGGCAAATCTACCCCATTCTACAGAATGTTCAGTCTCAGAAGACGATTGCTCATACACAGACATGAAGTGTTTAGCAAATACATTTGCAATATCAATGATATCAATATATTTCTTATTCAGGTAAACAATCTCTTGTGGTATCCCATATTTACTTTGACTAAAGTCCCAAAATTTAGTAGAGGGACTTGTTAATGCGTATTGGACTTGTATTGCATATATTCTGTCTTAGTTTGATGTTATATTTCTTTTCTTCATCTTAACAATTGACCCTTTTGCATTTTTCTGTAAAGGCGGTTTTTAATTTATTTTTTCTTGTGAAAAAAACCACACAAAAAAATTGCTTTATGTTGCTGTTATGTCTCTTCGTACACACAAGTTTGTGCACGGAAGCATAATGAATTAAAATTCTCTAATACAAGATTATAATGTATAGTACGGCTGTATTTCTCTTTGGTCCTCTTTGGTCAGTCAAAAATTATGAAAACACTATAACAGGATGTTAACAAGAGGATTTCTTGACTTGTAAATACTAAACAAATTAATATTTGTCAATATTAGGTCTAAAACCTTCCCATAAAATCTGATTTAATGACAGTAGCTCAAATGTCAAATTATTAGAACACGTATATTAATGTAACTAATGTTTCTTAACAACAATGCATCAGCGAAGAGAGAGATCTACTTTGTTTTATAATTTGTACAATATCTACTATAATATCGCCGTTTGAAGTGGTACGAAATTGTAAAATATTAGGTAGAAATATTCATTTAAACACAGAGGAACCTATTCAAATTGCTATAAAAAACTTACTCCTAAAATTTTAGGTGATTATTTAAAAAAACTATTACAAAAAAGAGAAAATAATAAAAGTTTAAGTAACCTCCGCCATGTTTCATACAAAACTATATCTGTGTTCAGCCATTGTATCAGAGATGACGTTGACGAGCGGCGCTAGAGCGGTGAAATTAATTCGATTTGAAGTAACATTTGTGTACATAACACGTACTCACAGTTTGCTTATCTTGTCGGATAAACAAGAGAATTTGAAAATATTATTCACGAAGGGAATTATTTTTTTTTGGAAATAGAATGTTTTTTCAATTTTTTTGCGAGTTGTAAATTAAAAATATCGTGCATCTCAGGAAGCTATCAAACAATAAAAATAAGAAACACTGCTGTATAACATTTTACGCTTAATAACTACTTTAATAGATAAAAATATAGATCGTTCTGCCCCGATAAGTTATACGGTTTTTCGAATTTTTCGAAAAAAAATTTATTAGTTTTTTATTCAGAACTCTTTCATTTTTGATGGTAAGTATTTTACCAGGTTCTTTTAAGAGCTATATAAATATTTTTAAAAATCTTGGTATTAAAACGGGATGGGTTTTAAAGTGCTCAAAGAAGGTTGAGCTTGCTAGTAAATTCACACATTGACATGATTCAACTGCCATATGTCATTTGATATTTATTGTACAAACAATTTAGCCAAAAGCAAAACGTTTGGAATTTAAAAACCTACAATTTAATTCTTCAACATTCGCTGAAAAAAGTATGAACCGACATTATTTTTACCATAACTCGCTCATTTTTTTTTTTCGATAAAATGCATCCTTTCCGAGTTATTGACGTTGATTAAACACGTTGATTTTTTCTATGAAAAACTGATACCTTCAGTTGTGAATAACTGGAAAAATATCAATTTTACCAAAAATATATAAAATATTTTTTGCTTATTTTTGAAGTAGATTCCTTTGGTTATAATTTAAAAAAAAATTCCAACCCCAAGGTGGGATGCAATCACCACCAGAGTGAAAGCGCCTCTAAGCATAATATAGATTTTGATCCTTGAGCTATTTCCTATCTACTCTGAAAATTTCAAGTAAATCGATGCATTTTGAAAGAGCTACCAGAATAGCTTCATTTCTTGGACTGAGTCACTTTAAATGGTAATTTATTTTAATTAAATAAAACAAAAATGTGTCATAAAAAACATGATCCACCATCCCCATTTGGGAATGACAATAAAATCATAAACATGTGAAATTCAAATTTTTATACAACCTATTACAAATCACTGTAAGATGTCTGTTAAATATATATTGTTATGACTAGCGAGGATTTTCAACTCTTTCGTTAAGCTGAATCCACCGTAGGATTAACATCAAATTAAAAATCTAAAGGTTTCTGGTTCGATGAGATTATTCACCGGAATGACCGAGACGCACCAACGAAAATCACACTTAAAACTGTGCTCAAGCACCTTAAACTATTTTGCTCCGATCTAGGTCTCGTGCTTAACTAGCACAATAAAACAATATAGCAGCACAACACAGAATGTGATCATTTTAATTATTTATTCAACAATTACTTTTGTTACTCATGAACAAATTATTTACTCTCTCAAGATCAAACTTTTTTTAAACTTCAACTTTAACTGACTGTCTAGGCACACGCCAACTTGCTCGTACTTTTAGAAATATTTAAAAGTATACTAAGTGACATAGAAAGAAGAACAATCTAGTAATAATGAATTTATTTGAACAATTTTTGTTATACTAGTACTAGTGTATACGAATTAGATTAGTAAACGATCACAATTTGATAAAAATTACGGAAACTTGTTTAAAAGCAAATTTATCTAGTTGATTGGGGGCAAGAGGATGATTAATATAGCTAAATTTTTTAACATTACTTTTAAAAGCGTTTGCTTAAGAGACGATGCAGTGGATACGAAAATAACAGAAAAGGATTTTTTTTTAATTTCTATTATAACAAGTAAGCCGTAAACAAATGACAATATATAATTCAGTAACAATCGTTTATTAATTTGTAAACACTTAAATACTGTTTAAAATTAACTTTCCTGTTGAGGAATTGAAAGACATGGTATGGGTACTATGGGAGAATATATGAAAAATTGTTTATTAGCACCAAGTATAATTACAAAGAGAGATATTTAACACGAAAAATTTACTTTAGAAAGGTTAGTGTTGATTTATTGCTGTTTCTGATGCTAACGCTTAAAATCTTGAAGAGAAATTTAGAAAATGGTAAACAAAAAAAAATAACCGACATGAAATTAACCTTCCAAACTTCAGCCAGTAAAAATTTTCCAAATCTTTATGATACAAACTCGGTAACAGTTAATTTAAAATCGTTTTTGCAGAAATACCATTATAATTCCATATAATTTTGATTGACGTATGAAATGTCCAATTTTAAATTAAAATTCATACAAATTATCAAAAAACGTGTAATTCAATAACTATTTACATATATTATTGTATTTTTTGTAGAAAACTATAATTATCAAATGTAGAATTTGTTTTTAAGATAAAAATTGTCGTTATTATTTGGTCGTAGAAAAAATGTTGATATTTTTGATGGATGAATATTTATTATTGATAGTAAAATCTATAACGAGCATTTTTAAAAATATAAACAATGACCTTAAAATTAAAAACAATGAACAAAATTACATAAAATTCAGTAAACAATCTTCAATTTAAAAAAAATTGTTTAAAAAGGGTTCACGGCGTTAACAGTTAGTAAATCGTTTTAATTGTACGGGTTCAGCAGTTTATGAAAAAACGGAAAGGACAAAACCTGTACTTAACGAAGAAAGTGAATTAAACGTGATGCTTGAAGTTACGCATAATCCACATGTCAGTACACGTGAAATCTCACGTCAGCATGATAGTAGTGACAGGTCCGTTCGAAGAATACTGTGTAAAAATAAGATGCATCCCTACCATACCCAGTTGCATCCCAGAAGGGTTGCTTTTTGCGAATGGGCTCAACAACAAACCAATAATCAGACGGATTTCTTTGGTTTAGTCCTCTTTGGAGACGAAGGCACGTTTCATAAATATGGCACTGTGAATAGACACACTTTTCCTCACTCATGTGGGTGGTGCCTGGGGGTGCGCTTGTTTTTTAAATACGACCACCCATCGAATGAAACCTTAAAATGACGGGCTGACCAAGACGGTTTCAAATATGCATGACAAAATTTTTTAAAAAATGATTTTCAAGTAAATTGCATCCCTTCAGGGAAAATTTGCAATTTGTATTAATTAATTGTGTCATACTTTCTATATGCTATATGATAAAAATTAAACTGTTAACTCCTTCAAAAAACTTAATAATGTGTTGCTCCACCACGATGTCTTGTGCACTCATTAACACGTCTGGGAATACTTCTAATTAGGTGATCGATTTCTTCTTGAGGTATCTCATTCCATGCTATCTGTAACTGATGCTGCAAAGCCGCTAGAGTTTGGGCAGGGTGAGGTAAATTGAGTATTCTTCTTCCCATAATATCCCAGACGTGATCGAAGGGCGAGAGATCGGGAGATCTTGGTGGCCAAGGCAACAAAGCAATTTGATTGGCCTCAAAATAAGCCAAAGAAACCCTAGCAACATGAGGTCGTGCGTTGTCTTGTTGGAATGTGCTGTTGGGGATGGTCTGAACATAAGGTACAATATGGGGGTCAACGACCTCCTGGATGTAGCGCGCAGCGGTCATGTTACCTCTAATGAAGACCAAAGGTGACCTACTTCCAATAGCAATAGCTCCCCATACCATAACTCCAACTGTGTGGTGCACATGCCTATTCACAGAAAATTGGGGATCTTGTCTTTCACCGCGCCGTCTTCTCACCCTTGCACGACCGTCATGCATACCCAAACAGAATCTGGATTCATCACTAAAGACAATTGAATTCCATTCTTGGTCCCAATTTGCCCGTTCTCTACACCACGCTAGACGATAACGTCGATGCTCTGGAGTCAGTGGTAGCACAAAAAAGGGGACGGTATGAAAAGAGCCCAAAGGTTCTTATCCGTCTATAAACGGTTCGCATCCCAATCGGTCTTCCATGTTCTTCAAACCACTGGTCCGCAATCGCCCGTGTAGAAGAGAAGCGGTCCCGTAAAGCCAATAGTCTAAGACGGCGATCTTCGCGTTCTGTGGTTCTTCGACGACGTCCTGTACCTCTCGCTCTTCGTGTACGGCCCTCTTGGTTCCATGCCCGAACACAGACTGCCACAGTGTTTAAACTCCGTTGCGTTCTAGCGGCTATATTCTCATAGACAAACCAGCCTCACGCAATCCCGCAATTCTACCCCTATCAAAATTGCTTAATTGCCGAAAATTATGGCGTCTTCGCACTGGAGGCATTGTGATTGAATTAAAGCTCTTTGAAACGCAATTTAAATCGCTTAAATGACAACTGTACTTACAAATGCTTAATTCATTGTTTTAGGGCTACTTAATCGTAAGTGTTTTTGAATGAGGTTAACAAAACAACCGCTAGGGCAATATGGCTGAAAAACTGATCGTTTTTATCTTAATATAAACAAATATATTCCCAAAAAAAATGTACAAAATATTCATTATTACTGGGTGTTCTTGTTTCTATGTCACTTAGTATAGTATAAATGTAGAAATGTTAAGAAATGTCAGTCGAGAATTTGAAGATCGTCTGCAATAGTGTATTGATGCTGTTTGAATTTTTTATAATAACTTGTCACACTTTTATTTGTTCACGGCTAACTTGTTATAATAGAAATTTCTGTTATTAAATTGAAAATATCTCAGAAATTAACGATTTCAGCTATAGGAAATGCTAAATAAAAATAAAAGGACATAAAGTGTATTTTCACTTTTTAAAATAAAATACAGGGTGATTTATTTGATTTAATTATGTTTGAGTTTTGGCTTGCTCTGTATCAATAAAAAGTGGCACAAGTTTGCGAAAACCGCAACCTTTTATCTTCACTAACAACAGATATACCTTGCAATTACAACGAAAATGGGTCACACTGTACATTCCGACAAATGAAAAGTATCTCACACACATAAGAAACCACAACAAGCATTCCTAGAAGATTATGGTTGAAGACTTTTAAGAATATGCAGTGAAGCAATAACTTGTGATTGGAAGACAAATGCCAAAATTTTCTGAGCTCTGTTTTAACTTAAATCTCATATGTAAATATATGACAAAGTAACACATGCTCATTTTATTGTTTTACTAATTTGCTTTTTCATCATAGAGAACCAACCATTGATTATTACAAAACCTAATGAGTTGATATTATATCTACAAGAGCTTCTATACATAGAAACTCATTAAAATGATATTGATATTCATAATTGATGAAGTTTGATTATTTCGCATAATAGAATTGATAACGTCTTTACGTGCGATTAGTCAAACTGACATGTATTTTTAAGCCTTCCGTTTTTAATTAAATCAAACCAAGATTATTTATTTAATTAGTACAAAACTTAATGGGCATTCAACGATCAAATGTAAATGTCTTGTCAATCAAGGTTAACTTAATGGCAAAAGTATGTACCATACGATTAAGCAATGTTAACATTATTTATTGACATGCAGGTTGTGTTCGTAACTGTGAATTGTGATATGTCTATCATTTATAATAAAGATCTATTAAATAATGCCCGAGTTTTTCACGTGTAATATTAAAAAAAAACAAAACAAAAAGCTTATAAACAAGAAGATTCTTCGCGCTTTATTAAGTGAATAACCATAAATAAATTTACTATACCACAGATTACCCTGTATTGGCAATTATACAATTGGATTTAAAGAAAAATGACGATTTTCAATAAAACGAAAGATAAAGAGTGTTTCAATAGGAGTGCACTTTTTCATTTGGAAATAAAAACACGTATTTTGTAAGCGAGTTGTGGTATTTTTATTGCATTGTGAAGTAGACATTTTCCGATTAAGTATGGAATAAAATATCCGGTAAATGGCCACCGTGGCTATAATGACAGGCCATTACTCTTTTCATGAAACTTGCTATGACTTTTTTACAAAGATGTGGCTGTATCTCACCGACGATGCGTTGGATCTCGGCCTCGAGCTCAGAAATTGTTTCTGGTTTATTTGCATAAACCTGAGATTTCAGAAAACCCCAAAGAAAGAAATCGGACGGCGTTAAGTTGCATGACCTAGGCGGCCAGTTGACATCAGAATTTCGTGACATCAGTTTGTCTGCAAATCATTGCTGCAATAGATTGATTGTTTCATGTGCGGTGTGGCAGCTGGCGCCGTCTTGCTGGAACCACATGCTGTCCAGATCCATGTCGTCCGGTTGAGGCAAGAACTCCGTTATCATGTTCCTGTAACGAATTCCGTTCACATTCACTACAACTACGGTCCAATCACGCCGCCTGACCAAAATCCGCACCAGCAGTTGCTCGTTGTGGATGCATTTGCGTCTCTTGGATCGCGTGAGGATTTTCCGAGTCCCAAATGCGACAATTTTGTTTATGGACAAAGCCATTGAGATGAAAATACGCTTCGTCGGTGATTTTTTAAGAAAAATTGGCATTCACATCACTTTGCTCCATTACTTATTGAACGAATTGCCGGCATTTTACATGATCTGGTGGTTTGAGCTGTTGAGTGAGCTGAATCTTGTACGGGTGAAGATGGAGGTCTTTAGTCAAAATACGCTGCGTAGTGCTACGTGAAATGTGAAGTTGTTGAGAACGATGCCGTATTGATGTTTTCGAATCTTCGGCGATGTTTCTGTTTACAGCAGCAAATTGTCAAGAGATCGACCGGTACTTAGACGCACAGGAGACTTACCGTCCATAACCAACTCAGTTTCTTCAAATTTTCTAACCACTTTTCGAATTGTTGAGACATTAGGTGTAATTTCTCGACCGAGAAATCTCTGAGCTTTGCGAGCATAACTTTCCCCATTTTTGTATTGGGTTTTCACAATGATAATGCGTTGTTCTTTTGTGAGACGCTCCATTTTTGATAATCGGAACAATCAAAGTTAACAGCTGTCTAATATAAGAATTGTCACTTGCACGAAAACAAAATTACACCAAATTTAAAAAGTGCACTCCTATTGAGACACCCTTTATAGTTAACTAGTAATTTGAGTTGATGAATCATTAATATTTGTGAGTCTTTACGTTGACTTACTTTAGATTAATTCTTCTTGTTTAACACCATCTTGCATATACAGGGTGGACCACCGAAAATGAAACAGACCGTTTTTGGAGTTATCATACACTTTCAAAAAAAAAAACGTTTAGACAGGTCAATTTTTGTTTGGAGGTGGACAAAGATGACCCCGAAATATCAACAGGGTAATCGATTGCCAATTGGATGCAGCTCTTCAACATTTCTACGTTGTTGATTCCTATTCTATTCCATCAATCCCGTTCAACTTCATTTCGGGCTTCGCGTTGTTCGTCAGTTTGATTTGCTCGCACTTATCTTTGACTTCAAGCATTCCTATACAAGGTGTTTCACCGGGAACCACCATTAGCCGTATACGGAAAAGTATACACGGAAAAGTTTGAAAATTTGGAGAATGACTAAAACCAATAGGACAAATTCAACTGAAATATTGTCATTCTTCTGGGATTTCCGGTTGTACCGGAAGTGGACATCAATTTCGTTATTCTAAATTGAACACCCTATATATTATTGCATTTTCGGATTCTAACAGGGACAGCTCCCTTCTCAAAAATGTTAATTGGGATGGAGGTAGAGTGACATCTCACACGTAAGATTTTGTATGATTATTTGCATTCTCTATTGTTTTCTTCTAAAAGGAGGTCCTTGGGCTCCCTTGACCACCTTCTTAAAATAAAATCTATTTGGTTGAATAGAGAATTACATTACATATGAGGTTACACTTGCCCCCTCCCCTCTAAATTGAGAATTTTGAGATGAGGGTTGTAGGGGCACCGTAGTCAATTGTCAGAGCAAACTTTATCGTTAATGAATGGCCCTTGTAAACATGAATTGAGATTCTCGACCATATTGCAGTTTTTTCTGACTTTTTTTTATTTTTGAAGATAGTGCTGTCGAGGTCCCATGGGTCCCCCTGACCAAAATAAAATGCATATAGCTGTGTAAAGAAGGGCTTTCATATGAGGTACTTGTCGACCCATCATGTCATTTAAGATTTTTCACATGGGGGTTGATACTTCGGGGTCAACTTTGGCTTCTGAAGATGTCCCCCTCCAAACAAAAATTGACGTGTCCGTGTGTTTTTTTTTAAGTGTAAAATAGCTCTAAAAAACGGTCTGTTTCGTTTTCTGTGGGCCAACCTGTATCTACGTAATATAGTTCTATTTATATTATACTTTCTTTATTTAGGAATTCTTTAAATCCAGTTTTTGTTTTAATTCTAATAAACGGTTTCATTAAGTAATTTATTCGAACTCTCTTTTGCTGTAGCTGTGGCAGGTGCCAGACTGACAGAAGTTCTTAAAACTTAGGTTTTGTTGTACTTTCAACGACTCAGTTGTTGGTGATATAAGTACTTCTTTCTAAAACACTAGTTCTCGGCATTGTCAATTCAAATTGGTATTAATCACCTTTTAATTTTTTATTGGTACGTTGGTAAAAATTAATTTTAGTTCAATAAAAAAGAAACGAGATTCTGTAACACGAATTTTCCTAAACGATTGTCAACAAAAAACATCAAACAACAAATTTTGATTCTCTTATGGTTCATAAAAATCGTCACATCAATGAACATCAAGCGTATTGCTCGATATGCCAAAGAGAATTAAGTTTCGCCCAGGAAGTGAGAAATTATGTTGCGAGGGTGCACAAGAAGGTCGTCTATGAGTGCGAGATCTTCCCTTTTGTAGAATTCGTTTTCGAAAACACATATGGACAGGCATCGTGTAATTTGTGTGACAAAGCGTTTCATTTGAGTACTCACTCATTTATATTTGTGCAACCAAACCAAAGAAAGTTTGACCGAGCACATCTTATTATTTTTTATTTTTATGTGAGTATTTTTTTTTAATTGAGATGAGTCACTCAGTTATTTATGAGCATTTACAGAAATAGGAAGTGTTAGTGTATGTATTTTTATTTTGTTTAATTCTATAAAAAAATTACAAAAGTAATTCGGTTTCAATTCCATAAATATGAAACAATATAAAACCGTAACCCTCTCCTTCCCCTACCCTATCTAGTCCTATTACTATTTCCCTCCTTCTTATCACCTCCTCCATCCATCGCAACCCCTCTCCTCTTAATAACTCTTCCCTTTGTTTTTCCTCTTCCCTTAGTTCCTCACATTCTCTACTCAAGTGTTCCAAATTCTCCCACCCCCTTTCCACACATTCTACACTTCCTCTTCTCGTCGTCCAACCAGTACCGATTTTCCTCTCCTCATTGCCACATCTAAACCTCCCACAATTCTTTTTTCAAATTAATGTCTCTTTTCAAATATTTAGGTAATCCCTCCTCACCAGTCCATCATAGTTCTCATTATATTTACCCGTCCTGATCCTTTCCCTCCTTTCTTGTTTTTGCTTATCTCTATCCCTTTGCCTAATCTCTTCCCTTATTCTTACTCCTCTCTCTTTCTTCTCCTTTCTCGCATAACCCCTCTCTTTCATAGTATAGTCCTTGCTTCTTGTCTATATTTAATCCTTCCATCTTTTTATCTCTTCCCACACCTTTTTACTATCTCCCCACCTCCCCTCTCTCTCCATACCTTCTTCATATTTCATAGCTATCATCCCTGCGTGTATCCTTATTTTCTCCATTTCCACTTCTTCTTTCACTATATACCCCGGTGTCTCCCTATCCAACCCTAATTAATACCCCTTTCCAATACCTATCTTGCACTTTCTCTAGTCTTTCCCATTCATTCCATCCCCATACCTCTGCCCCATACATCATTACGCTTCTTATTAATTTCTTAAATAACCACCCCCTTCTCACAACATCCTTTCCAAATGTCCTCTCTCCTAAATCCCACACCTGCCCTGTTATTCTCTTTCCTTTCCTTTCTAAGTCCTTTATGTGTGCCTCGTCCTTATTGTCATATCTTATCCTAAACCCTAAATATACTTAATCTACTTCTTCCATCACCTCATCCCCCCACTTCCATTCCTCTTTTTTTTTTTCCCTTCCCTTTTGGAAGATAACAATATTTGTTTTTTCTACATTCGCTTTCATTGTTTTTCTTTCAATGAACTTCTTCACTGTCTCTATCATTCCAATCATTTCTACCTAGTTTTTGCCACCACCACCACATCATCCGCGTACGCGAAGACAAACACTTTCACCTTCCCTATCACGATTCCTCCCCTTTTATGTCCTTTTAGTGTATCCTCCAACTCCCCTATGTACATCGAAAATAAACTCAGGCTAAGCGGACACCCTTGCCTCAATCCTCTACTTGTCCAAAAATCCCTCACTTAATTTGCTCTCTAACCTTACCCTGCACTTTGTTTCCCTATAAATGTCTTCTACACCCTTCACTATATCCTCCTGTATGTTCTTTTTTCTTAATAACTCCCACAATTTATCTCTGTCCACATTATCAAACGCGGCTTTAAGTCCACGAACAACGCATACACTTGCCCACTTCGCTTTTCAAATTCTTTATTAATTAATTGTTTTAGTACGTACACATTGTCTATTGCCCTCCTCCCACTTCGATAACCAATCTGCCACTCCCCTATTACTCCTTTTTCCTCCAGCTCTTTATCCAGCCTTTCCTGCAATATTGATGCATACACCTTATAACCAGCGTTAGTTACACTAACTCCCTATAATTCATTACTTACTTACTCCCCTCTTCCATCTTCTTATTGCCCTTCTTACCTCCCTTTTTACTTCCGTGCATTCCCTATTCCACCACCTCCTTCTACCTGACGTCTGTCTTTTACAATACTTCTTTTTCTCTACCGCCTTTTCCATCTTCCCACTCATCTCTCTTAACCCCTCCTCTACTCCTTCCTCTACCCATTCTTCTTTCTCCAACCGTTTTCTGTAATTTATTATGCTACTTTCTGTCCCAATTTTTTTTTCAATCCATTCTTCCCCTAGGAAGTGTTAGTGATAGTGTCCGGATGTAGTGGTGTTCGTGTAAGTTCGTAAAATATCGAGTGCTGAACCGAGGATTCAAGTGTAACTAGTCCTTATGAATAAATAAGTAAATCAAAAATAATATCTACATTACTACTGTTACGAACGATAAAAATAAAATCGAAGTAGTCACTCTACTAAAAGTCCAGTAAGTTTTGATTTTAACATAAAAAATTTTACTAACCTTATGACAATCGCAAGTTCTCAATTAATTAAAGATATTTAATGAATTAATAAATTAGTTTGCTAAGAAAACTTGACTGTCGATGTAAGAGTATTGGTTTATATAATGTAGGTAATGTCATCTAATGCATTTTTCAAAGCTTGGTCAGTAAACTCATGATGTCTAGTAGTACGCTCACCGCGTTTATATAAAAATGGCATCTTAGCTAGAAGTTCAAAAAAGATCAGTATATACCCCATACAATGTTGAACATATCTTAATCAATTAAACAACTTGACAACACTGGCAACCCTTCGTTTCTTTTAACGGTATTTTTCCCGTGTGTACAATATACAAATGTTTTTACCTGAAGTGCGTAAGGTTAGTCATTGGACAATTCTCACCGTTCTTTGTTTTCTCAAATGTCCCACCCCCTATCTACTTGACTTCTATGTAATCTATGTAAAATTGTAAGTGGTTCAGCTCTCCCATATGATCAATTCTCTCGGACCCCTCTTAACAATAAATAAAATGTGTACCAGCAGAATTCAAAAAAAGAATTACAATATGGCAACAAGGGTTGTTATTTGAAAAAATTACATTTTGAAGTGTTAATGTAGCTGAACGTTAAAAAATTTAATTATCAACATAAACCTGAACAAAGACAAAGGTATGTTGTCGGAAATATAGAAACTGTAAGTTTTAAAGTTTGAACATATAGATTTTATGTGAAAGAATAAATAAATCATACACTAAGTAGAATGTTTCATATTACGTACTGTGCTATTACGAGACATAGATTTTGGTATTGGTAACGGAAATAAACTTATGAATTTATTAACCGGCATCTTCTACGTCGTCAGTAGCACTTCTTTGACTTATTGTAACCATTGTAAACTTTGGAATTTTATAGCCATGTTTATCCACGTTCTCATGTTTTAGAGTTTCCACCGGGTAATGTTTAATTGGAGTAAATAAATACCAGGTAATTTATCTAATTATGATTGACTAATTGGGAAATAATATCAACATGTCAGAAAGCCGTTGCTATCCACCTGCTTTTTGGAACCGGCTACTACTTGTCCATTCAAGGTGTTCATCAAAGATGAAGTGGTTAACACTTGGATTTATCTATCTGCTTCTCTATTATACTTGTCCGTATTACTACTCATTCGTTTTTAGAAAACAAACCAACTTACTCTTCATCATAATCATTGACAGTCATGTAAGTTGAAATTGTGCATGCTTGAAGTTATTATTTTATTTAAATCGCGGTTATATCTGTATTCTGACGTGAATTTACTTACATAATTCTTGCGCTTTATATTTTGATTGATGTGATTTGAAAGATCTTTCTAAAATTAGTATCATGAAATTGCACACTTTATCGTCAAGTACCGGTACGCAACGTGAGTTTTTATAATTAACGTCAGGAAAACCACTCTTTTTTAGATGTGCTCTTCAAGATTCAATTATCTGTTTTTGTCCGCTAATTACTAAATTATTCGGCAACCACGCCTAAATAGTGGTGTATCGTACAGAACGGTTATTACTTAGTGTAATGTTTCTATTTAGTTAATTCTAAAATAATTTGTATCGTGTAGCTTCCTACACACGCAACGGTTGTGTATTTTATATGTGTTTTGTGTCTATAATTGGACTAGTCGTCAAATACACCCACGATCTCATACCGACTAGCAGAGCTACGGGTAGGTTTTTGTCACTGCCAACAAACTGTAACAAAGGAACACTTCCAGAAACCGTTTGTTCAACAACTGACAGTAGAAAAAAGCATAAAAAAACCGATAATAATACAATAAACAGAGTAGAGCAAAATAAAAATAAAAATAGAATTACAAAAAAAGAACTAATAGCAGAAATGGTTACGAATATGGGGAATAATGGATTACCAATGCTGCTAAAAATAGTTAATACAGTCTGGCAAAAAAAAATAAAAATGTAATTAAACTAAAAGATTAAAAGATCAAATTATGAGAAAACTAGATGGATTAAACAAAAACCGCAAAAGAAAACAAACTTTAATAGAGTGGGGAAGAAAATAATTTCCAATCGGCAAAGAAAGAAGTTAGAGAAACTTTCAATCTTTAACAATCATTCCTTATAAAGGAGTAAGAACCGTTTTAACAATTTTATGTTTGAACTTTAGCATTGTTTAGGTAACTCGACGTTTTTTAATTGTGCCGTAAGTACCCTTTTTACCTACAGATTAATATACAATTTAAACAATCCCAATAATCCTATAATTGATTATTTATTATAATTAAGATTGAAAAGTATATAAAAACAATTTGCCCACACTAAGATTTATTACCAAAATGAAGTTTTTTCTAATAGTATTGCTTGTGTTTGTATTAGTAGGGGCAGATTCAGACCAAGAATGTAAAAAATATTGTAAACGGGAAAAAAATTGTGCATGTCTTTCATTCAAATCTCCATTGTCCGAAAACGACACGCCTCAAGTAAGTAATTTAGTCGTTTAAGACCCAAGTATTATATTTTGTTTCAGTTTGTAACGTTGACGTTTGATGATGCCGTCACCAAGTTGTTGTATAATGACTACCTTTCTAAACTTTTTGCAAATCGAACCAACCCTGATGGTACTCCTATTACAATGCCATTTTACGTGCCTCATGCTTATTCAGATTATCAAGTAATTAACGAACTTTACAATAAAGGACACGAAATGGCTTTACATTCTATGAGGTACCCATAATAAATTTCTGATAGTCCTCTAAATTAACAAAAAATACTTTTTCAGTGAAGGCTAGGTTGATTATTGGAAAACGGTTTCACAATCTTGAACAATTTATTCTTAACCATTTTTCAAAATCGCAGTAATAATATGAATTGAAGCAAATTCTTTAGCAAAAACGCCGACGGGCAAATTGTACTGCTCATAATAATTTGCAATCTGCTGGAAATTGTTTATAAGCAAATATCTTCAAGACTGTTGTTCATTTTGGCACCATAAAATGTTATTACTTTTTCGACCAAAAATAAATAAAGAATTTAAAAAAAAAAATAAAAAAAAATTATTTGCTCCAGTGGCAAGGGTAAAAGTTGTTACTAACCCTTATAGCGCGCCACTGGTTAAATTTATTTAAGTTAGTTTATGTCAAAATATGACTTTCTTAAAGAGCATATTGGTCAACAAATTTTAAAAAATGTTTAAAGGATTTTATTTTTATTTAAAATTTATATTTCAAACTTTCAACATCCTGTATCTCAGTGACTAAGTCGTAATGCTCCTTTCAAAATGGATTCGCCTAGTCAATGTTTATAGTTTTTTATGAAGTTCGTGTTTTTTGGTTCACAAGCTTTCGAATATAAACCTAATACGGCCATACGTGCGCGTTACTCTATTCAGATTCAACAAAGTGAATTTGACAACAGTAGACAACAAAAAGAAAAATAAACTGGTAGCTAATCTAAGCGTCTCCAGACTCGTGCATCTAAATCTTCCGATAAGAATAATAGCATAAGACATAAGATAGATAGATAGCAGTTAAAAAATTAAAAATTACGTAATCTGATTACCATACTTTGTATTATCGAAATGCGAGAGAATCTGTAAAGCAATTTTGAACGTATTCTCCGGTTCCCTGTTGCCTGTTACCGAAAAGGTGCAAGCACAATGTGTGAAAGGAATTAAATCGAATTAATGCAGATCGATTAAGAATGCAAAAGAAGCGGAAAAAATCTTGAAATTCAGGTAAAAGACCGACTAGAAAATGATTATGAAATAAGTAAATTCAAGGACCAACAACTTATTACTAACCCAACCTATCCAAAAGATAAGACCAAACAGTCATTCCCTCCCGATATCGGCTGATAACAATACACACAAACAGCACGAAAATTCCATTTTGAAATGGTTATCGTAACACGACCGCTCGCCCTCTTATCGACGCAGATTTCTTATCAGACCGAACACAACAAAGCCATTGTGTTTGCCCGCGGCTACAAACACTTACCATAGCCCTCCTTATTTTTTATTTTTTACTTTTACACACATAAATTTCGGTGTTTACGCGTATTTAGTACAGTGTGTGTGTATTATTTTTTTTCTCTTTCATTTATAATCGAAACACTCACCCAATCCGGTGTATTTTTCTTTCGCGGTTAAATATGAGATAGTGGTAATGGTAAGATTTACTAATCAGATGCAGATACTTCTTAACGTTACTTCAAAGGAGAAGTACATTTAAGAAACGATGGTTTTAATCTAGTATGTTACGACACGCACGCCGTGTGTGTGAATTTTTAAGCGATTGTATGTTATTTACGATTTTTTATTGTAGACTAATGGAAAAGAAAAGGCAAAGCAACTTCGTTCTAGTTTGATTTGAAACCTAGAATACTTAAACTAGGCAACCACAATTCCTTGTTATGAAAGGAGTGTATCCCATTCATCTCCTCTATTCCTTTTTTTTATATCGATGACAGTAGATTACTATTATATACTTGAATGTGATTCAAGATTTTATATTCTGTACTAATCTGACAATTTTGTTTTTTTTTAGTTTAACAAACTTCAGTTACCGTCACTCGCTAAAAAATAGAATGCTCTTATTAAATTTGAAAATATTACGGAAGCCGGAATAGACATTTTCAAAATGTTTTGATCAATAATTTGAGATTATCTTTTTGAGATATTTCATATATTTCATTTAATTGTAAGAAATCGAAGAACAATAACATTTGTATAAACGATTTCTACATAAGTATCTTTTCGAAATACTCCGCTGCAGGATTCAATAATTTTAAAATACCTTAAATGCGTTAGGGTAGATTAGGGTAGATTTGCACACTGTTTTTGGTTATAGTAGGGTAAGATGGGATTAACTGGACATGCTTATCGTATTTGGTATCTGTTGGTAAATAGCCGACTTTAATTTGTTACTTTGTGACCATATCTACAGGTTCCTATTTATTATTTCAAAATATTTAGATATCACCATTATAAGAATGTTCAATTGAGGTTAAGTTATTGTGGTGCGACACAGTAAAATCTGAAATTGACGTTTTTTTGTTTTATCTCTCCATTTTTGTATTTTTCAGATTTATTATTATCTTATCAACTGAAAGATGTAAGTATTTACTATACTTTTGTGTTTTTAGTTATTTCTATCAAGTGAATTTCATATGTTATTTTTTACATTTAGTGAAAAAACAATGTGTGGGGTTAACTGAACAATGGGGTTAAGTAAACATGTCCACTTAACCTGCACTCAATTTACAGGTGTCCTACATATATTAATTTTGTCTTCTTATCAGAAGATTTCGTGAAAAATGCCACGAGTACGAAAGCGCACCACTAACCAAAGGGCTTACACTGAAGAACAGCTCAAACACGCTGTTAGAAAAAGGTTGTTCTGTAAAACGTGCTTGAAATCCCTCTAATAACTTTGAAGAGGTATGTTGACAAAAGCAAAGGTGCTGATTTAAATATAGTTAACTTTCGACCAAAAAATTAGCATTTATTAGTTTTTTCCCTCTCGAAAGAACTTTCATTAAGAAATATTTTACCTGCCTGTCATATTCACCACGGTTTAGGTAGTAAACAAGTGCGTGTTTTAAGTTATGAGTTCCCGGTTGCCAATAACAAACTTGCTCCCGCAACTAGGCCGAAGAATGATATGACTGGAATGGCTGTGTAGATTTCGTCAAAGGTATAATCTACATTACGAACTCCTGAACAAACCAGTTTAAGTAGAGCAACTAGTTTTAACAAAACAAACGTTGAAGTTTTTTTAAAAATTTGTATGCCCTTAAAACAAAATATAATTTAGAGGCAAGCGGTATTTATAATCTTGATGAAACGGCTGCAACTACAGCCCATAAACCTCCAGGTATTAACTATTAAGGGTAAAAAGAGTGTTGGTCAGGTTACTTCGGCGGAACGAGGGACTCTTGTAACTGTAGTGGTAATTATTGGAGCTACTGGATATTTCGTTCCACCATTTCTCGTTTTTCCACGGGTTAATTTTAAAGAGCATATGCTGCGTGGAGCCCCTCCAGGAAGCAAAGGTGTTGCAACACCTACGGGATAGATGAACAGCTCTCTTACAACAGTTTGCAAAAACATGAGAGACCTACTAAAGAGAATTCAAAACTTATTCTGCTCGATAATCACGAGAGCCATCTAAGCATTGCCGCGCTTGATTTTGATAAAGAAAAGGGCATTACAATGTTAACGTTATCTTCCCATTGCAGCCACAAGTTGCAACCGTTGACGTCAGTGTAATTGGCCCTTTTGAAAAATTCTACAATGCTGCTTATGATAAATGAATGGTGAATCATCCTGGAAGGCCTGTTACCATATACGACGTAGGAGGTTTAGTGGAGAAGCATTTCCTGCAGCATTCACACAAAAAAACATTTGTAGTGATTTTAAGGCCACTGGTATCGAACCTTTTGATGATCAGATATTTTCTGATATTGATTTTGCATCTTCTTATGTTACGGATAAACAGAATCCAATTGCAAAGCTTCAACATTTAGAAACAGTGCAAGATAACCGGAAAATTTTAGAATAACATCTCCCAGATTACCAAGGAAACCGAAACGTTTTGGATCCAACGACGCATTACAACAAAATGTGTTCAAATAAGATAATTGTCAGCCTAATTTGGTTCAAGCCACACAAACTGGACCATCAACATTTATTACTCTTGAAGAAATTCGTCCCCATCCAAAAGCTGCACCTCGAAAACCAAATAAAAGTGCACGTAAAAAACGACGATTAACGGTTTTAATTGATACTCCCATTAAAGAAGAACTGGAAGAAGAAGCGCGAATTCGTGAGGAAAAAAGAAAGATAAGGTGGCTATAGCAAAACAAAACAAAGCCAAGAGGAAGATAGTAGAATCCAGTTCGTCATCTGAGGAAGAAACCGTAGAATATGTTTTCATCGATTTGGAAGAAGAAAAAAGACTGAAAATTGGTGACTAGTGCTTTGTTGTTGTATACGGGAAAACAATGTCCAACTGTCGACACTACGTCGCAAAAGTCGATGAAGAAAGCCCAGATGGGTATGAAATGCTTTTTTTCAAACGTCATAATGACGCGAATAAATAAATAAAACTGTCAGGTTAACTAAACAGTTTTACACTGAATTAATAGATTGAAACCACGATCTGTTCTAAATACAATTTTCTAAAACACAATATAACCGTTGATTTGCAATGCTTTATAGTCCACATATATGAAAATAAAAAATAATTTAAACATGTTTAACCGATATTTTTAGCGTTTGTTTTACAGGGTGTCCAGTTAACCCCATCTATGAATATTATTAGAACCTTAACATTGTTATAACATGATCGAAAAAAATTTTTGCAACAGAGCAATAAATAGTGAGGCACATTTGAACAGATAGAGATTGGATCACCATTGTCAAGTTTTTGACTATACGTTTTTAAAATATAGACGAAAAACATGACGTAATATATTTATTAAACACTAGCTGGTCAAACTGTCTTTCCGTGAGTTGACAGGGTTGTTACACAATTGGTGTTTTCACCGAATTGTCGTATGCACAACGCTGATCGACTCTCTTGCTGAATCACCAATAAAATAAATTTTTCAAAAATTTAGTCACTTTCCATCGTTGGCAATAATGAACCAGTTCTATGATATATTTAACCACGAATCTAGAAGGTTAAAGGCTGGCAAAATACGTTGGCACAGTGCTATTAACCCATTAAAAAAATAACATAACAAAATAAACACACTCACTTCTGGTTGCTGTTGGCAATTCATAGCTACCAACGTTCTTTATACCATGTTAATTGAACCCTACCAACTTATTTTGTGATAAAAGTTTAATGTTTTGATATGCAAAACGACGTCATTTGAAAGCAATTATTATGAATAAAAAATGTCTAAAATCTGGTCTATTTCCGGAAAGAAATGTATGTAGTGACTCTGGTAACAGTAACGATAAGGTCAATTCAACTTAACCACATCACAATTCAAGTGCTTCATTTTTTAAATTAAATTCACAACGTTCATTGTATTGTATAGCAACGATTTGCTGTTAACTGTAATCCATCGCCAATTGGATGCAGCTCTTCAACATGTCTACGTTGTTGATTCCTATTCTATTCCATTTATTCCGTATAACTTCATTTCGGGCTTCGCGTTGTTCTTCAGTTTGAATTGCTTGCACTCATCTTTGACTTACAGCATTCCTACACAGTGTGTCTCACCGGGAACCGCAATTAGCCGTATACGGAAAAGTATACATGGAAAAACTTTGAAAATATGGAGAATGACTAAAACCAATAGCGCAAATTCTACTGAAATATCGTCATTCTTCTGACACTTCCGGTACGTGGACACCAACTTCTTCATTTTAAATTGAACACCCTATATATTATTGCATTTTCGGATTAAATTTTTTTCATGTATACTATACTTTTCCGTATACGGCTAATAGCGGTTCCCGGAGAAACACCGGCAGTTCTTCGACGAACTGCCAAAAGCACTTAAGTTTTCTAAAATTTTCGAATTTTCTACGCAATTTTCTTAATTTTTCTTTCCGTAAGAACCTTCCATGAAGCATTAGAAAACTTTAACAGAGAATATGAATTAAATCGGAAAGTCGTTCTCAAGTTATGGCGCGACAAAGGAGAATAGGAATTCATTTTTATATATAAGATTATGTTTTGAAAAGAAACATGAAATTTTATGTAAGATTATAATCTAGTTGTCCTTTTGATTTCTTGAGGTTTACAACGCTTTAGTAAGATCTCTTCACGGCAAATAGTACTGGTGTTATCTATTGAGTGGTAGTAGAAACCACTTTATTTTTATACTGCGATGCATGCATAGGACAAGTCTCAACAATATGTACCTCAGAGTATGTACTACAAGTAGATTAACATCGCATAAGAAACATATTGGCTTCGAATGATCACTTAGTATACGACTATGTGTTAGATTAGTGTTTGAAAGCACGTACTACAATCTCTGGTGTCGGTAAGTATCATAGAAAATTTAATTCTGATTTCAGGTTCAATTTGTCTGATAATGTTGCCGTAGTACTTCTTTTACGTCTTTACTTTGGAGAAACTTTACGCTGCAATTGGACATCTTACTAACTCTTTCAAAATAAGTTAGCTATATTTGTGGTATTTTGTTATATACGCCCGGACTCTGTTACTAATGTGTTAAATAAATTTAGTGGATTATATTCCGTCACTGCTCTCACCTACTTCCACACAAAAGATACATGTTTGTCGCGCGTTATATATATCCTTTTCTTTCCGAAAATGACTTTTGTGGCATTTGGACGGCTTTTTTAGATGCGATTAAGTTTTCTGTGATGGGGCACTTTTTATATCTGTTGAACGTTTGTTTCTTTATTTTGATAGCATTCTTAACCTGAAGGTATTACTTTGTTTAACGGTTTGCCACCAGATTTCGGTATAATCTTGATTGCAGCTAAGATAATGGGTTCCGTTACTTCGTCTACTGAAATATCTATTGGAGAGACTAAATTTTTACAAATATTGTTCCAATCCGCTTTTTTTGTGTTCCGTCGAATGGGAATAGTATTAACTACTTTTGGAATGTCAAAAACAATAGCGATTGGAAAGTGATCACTAATGAAGAGATGTTTCAACCTTTCACGTAACTGCGGTGTTAGATGCTATACTTAAATCAATTGCCGAGAATCTATTTGATTTTGAGTTCACGTGTGTTTTTGGTCCTGTATTTACTAAGATTAGTTCCTTATTTTGTCCTCTGTTATCTATTTTCATAGAACCCCACAATAAAATATGAGTCGACTATTAGAATGAATGGATGATTGAACTGACTAACGATGGTATTTAAATCTTCTAGGGTCCGGTTTGCGTCAGGTAAGTAGAGATTACATATCGATATTTTTATATGAACTGTAATTTTTACCCCAACACCTTGACTTCTGAGTTTCGTCCATATTTCATCAGGGTTGCAAACTAAAACATGTTTACACTATATCATACCTTTCCAAAAATTTAAAATACCATGAGGGGTAACCTTAACTTCAAAGTCGCCTAACCTATTAGTTTTTAATAATTTATTAGGTTATTCTACACTTACTGTTTCAATGAATAGCCCATATTTAATTTTTTGACGTTTTTGAGATCTCTAATGAATCTTTGAATTAGAAAAAAAACTATCTTTACTAAAGCCGCCATCGACTTTTTAACGACCAGGAACTGGGTGTTACCTCCCTTTAAAACTATTTCATTTTTCTGAATTAGTATCGGAGAGGCAATAGTCAACTTTTTTTCTTAATGCTTCATATTGATTTTTACATTTTTAAATCTTCACAAGAAATGCTCTTGACCATCATGTTCTATCAAGATATTGAATAAAAAACAACAAATTTAAGATATTATGGTCATAGTATCTCTATTGACTATGACTTTAAATTATCAAAAACCTTAGCGCTACTTTGCTGACAGAAGCAACGCCTGTTTTGAACGGAATAATGCAATGTAAAAATCGTAGTAGAGAGGTGTATAACGTTCTTGGTTATGTTGATGACATAACCATAACGGTAAGGGGCAAGCATGACTCCATTATTGGGGAGAGACTACAGCAAAACGCCATTAACCTAACACGCAGTTGGTGTGTAAAAGAGGGCATGAACATAAACCCAAAAAAAAACACAATTATAGCTTTTACTAAACAAAGGAATATAAATATTCCAAATATTCAATTAAATG
The DNA here is from genome assembly GCA_030710515.1 of Abscondita cerata. Taxonomy (NCBI): domain Eukaryota; kingdom Metazoa; phylum Arthropoda; class Insecta; order Coleoptera; family Lampyridae; genus Abscondita; species Abscondita cerata. Next base: position 140,995 of record JALBCR010002337.1, read on the forward strand.
GAATCATCATTCCCCTCTCTAAGGAGGTAAAATACCTGGGGGTGACACTGGACCAAAAAATAACGTGAGAGAGTCACCTGACAAAAATTACCAACAAGGTCATAAAACTTTAGGTCATGCCGCCAAATGGTTGGCAACAGGTGGGGTTTAAACCCCAGGGTAACCAACTGCATCTACAAGCAGGTAGTCAGACCTGAGTCCTCTATGCATTCGCAGTTTGGTGGAAAAAGTAGACAAAGTATCCCGCAAGCAAAGTTGGCAAAGGTGCAAAGACTTACATGTCTGCTCATCTTAGGTGCCATGAAATCCACACCTACAGCCGCGATGGAGACCCTTCTCAGTCTGGATCCTCTAACAGTGCCAATTAAGGAGGAAGCTATGAATCAGACCCTTAAATTACATGAGGTATACCATTTTAAAGAAGGCAACCTCAAAGGTCATCTAGGAATCCTTAGAACCACTCCTTTACTAGACATGGTTGCAGTAAGCGACCAGACAAACCCTAAAATGGCAAACAAGAACAAAGTCGAACTTGTCTGGGTGCCAGGGCATGAGGGAATAGGAGGCAATGAGGAAGCAGATCAGCAAGCAAAGCTAGGGGCAGCAAAACCGTTTATACGGCTATCTCCTATGTACGGCTTTAGTCAGAGGGATTATCAGAGGGTTATTACCAACTGGGCCAACAAACAAGGCAATAGAACCTGGAGTAATTAACCAGGTATCAAACATTCTAAAACATTTCTTAGCCTTAAAAGAGGGGAAGGAAGTGTTAAACTTGCCCAGAAGAGACTTAAAAGTACTCTGTGGTATACTAACAGGATACATCCATTGCAGGTATCACTTGAAAAAGATGGGACTGGTGGATGATGATACAAACAGGTACTGTAGTGAAGAGGTGGAGCGCATGGACCACATCATTATGAGGTGGCCGGCCCTGTGCCTAAAAAGATACAAACACTTAGAACTCATCTTCATTTTTGAAGAAGATCTACTAAAACTCCCGACTAAGGATCTAATCGAATTTGTCAAAGACATAGATCTTTCCTAAGTCCAACTAAAGAGGGGCACAAAAGATCTAATCTGGTCGCAGTGTAGGAGGTTCTTTCTATGACACTCACCCCATTCCTAATAATAATAATAATAATGTAAAAATCGAGTACGAGGCCCTTAAGAAATTAAAAAGTTGACTATCGCACCTTAGATGCTATCATTCAGAAAAAAAGTTCTGATAGTATCATAATAAGTATGGTCACTGAAGATTCATTACACCGCACAAAAATTTCATGCAGTCTTGGAGATAACGGTTTCTAATATTCCTAAGACCATCATTTTATACTGTCTAAAGTAAACGGATGAGAATTATTTGACAATCTGGGCAGAATCCATTTTTGCTTTTCGACGTTGTATCCAAGTTGGACAATATGTTCAATAAGTGATTTCGACATTATGTTTAGTTTTGGGGCTGGGTCCAATTATTTATTTTATTTTTACCGTTTGTTAGTATAAGGCCGATGTGGAGTTTTGCGCGAAACGCTTGCTTTTAAATTATTCTATGTAGTACGATAAAGAACAAAACAAATTTCTAGTTCTAGACTTAAAATTTTTTTACATCAATTTTCGAAGCTTTTTCAGAATGCTTTCATCCAAACATCCTTCTATTAATTTCCAGTAAGTGTAAATAAAAATATTAAGAACGTACAAAAAAAAAGTACAATTTAATTAAAACAAAATGTTTTAGTCTGCAGAACGATCCGCAATAAATTAAAACGTAAATGTGTGCGCGTCTTAAAATTACCCTTTTAATTAGGACATAAAAATTCAAAACCGGTCAAGTTTTAATGTAAAACCTCTGTTGCGGCATGTTAATAAGATTAATCCGTTTTCGTTCATTTCTTAGCTTAATTAAAACTAATTTTTTAATGTCGAATAAACAATGACGAAAATTGAAGATTCAGAACTACATGATACGAAAATTTATAATCGTTTGTTATTTCTGTATACAAAAGCTTCGGAAACTCAAGCAAAGTTTGCATTCCAAAGATTGCCATTTCGTAGTAGCGCCGCCGTTGGGAGGACAAAATTGATTTCTTGTAATAGAGGCAGCGGCGACCGGCTTATCGCACATTCCCAGATTGAATATATTTCATATGTTTTCATAAAGCTCCAGTTGGCTAACTGCGCTATCAGTCAGTGCCAGTGACGACCATTATGAAATCGCGACCAAACAAAAAATCGTACCATTATTAAATACATAACGTTATAACGTAATAGATTAAAACTCTGAACTTAATAAGATTCAAACAAACATGCGATTGACTCAATTTGGACCGTACTAACCAACTTGTACCAGAGCGATATTGATCTAGTCGTTATTATTAAATTTAATGGATGGTTTGCTTCTAGACAAGACCACAGTTGTCTGCTTTACATCAATTGCGTACGTGAAACATGATGAGATGAGATTTTAGATTACATTGAAATTGAGACTGATGGACGTTATAATACCGATGTGTCGGTGGTATTGATTGTTAGTTGCAAATGAGAAAAAAATCAAACTCTTGCCGGTAATGCTCTTAAGTATGATGTTTGCAACCACAAATCATCAAATTCAACAGCGATGAACAGGATAAAGCAAATTGAGATGGACCAGCATTTGTTATCGGTGTAACTGGTAATATCAGACAGGTAAATGGTGTGCAAATGCGCGATATGAAATAGTCGAAGGGGTGCATTAGCATAGAGGATGTAAATCTGACATCACATATCCTCTTTGATGGCCTATCCGCCGCCTGAAGCAACAGCCTACGTGTTCAGAAACTTGACGAACACCTACGTGTCAGTAAGAAAATTTCGACAAAATTTTTTTGAAAACAAAACAGCCATTAATTAGTGTTAAATTGCGTAGCCGCTAATAATTTCCGCCGCTGTTTAGACCATTAAAACATTTTAAATTGTTCATTCAATACAAGCGGCGCAAACATGCTATGAATAAAATCACTTTATAAAGCAAACGTCAATTAATTACTTGTATGTAACAATACTTGAAGTGTCGATTGGGGCATATCGATCAGACATAAACATAATTTATTTAGTTTTTGGTAAGAAAAATACAAATTTCTAAAACTCTCTCATAAATTAAAACGAGCGTTTCGCGCAGAACTCCACATCGAACGTATACTAATAAACGTGTAAGAGCGTTTTACAAATAATAGTTCAAATAAAAGTCCATAACTTATCTCTCATAATTGGTTTTGTATAATTATTATTCTTAAAAGACTCGGCATTTACGCTGTACAATAAAAATGTGCAAATAAATAAACTTAACATTTATTTTACAAAGAAAGAGTAATACGATATAAAAATGTAAAAAATCAATTAATTAATTATCAATAAAATAATAAAACCAATACGAAGCAGCAAAATAACAAAAAAGAAATGCTGACATTTAAGCTTAGTTAATTCCAGTTAGGGTGAAGTGGAATGAAACATTCGGTTCAAAAGATGTTGAAAAGTACTAATGTAAATAAGTGGATTTAGAAAACGTAAGAAATAATTTTGATTTTAATATTATTATAAGTTATATGGAATAAACGTTTAATAGTTGAATGCATTACAATTAAGAATATTCGAGATTGATCACTAGGGAATTATAAAATTTATAAACTATGATTATACATAATTAAGTTGTAATACACTCTTTGTCATTAGAGAAGCACTCGATAGATTTTGACGTAAAGATTTGGTAGGGTAAGAAGGATTAATGTTTAAAAAATATTTGGTCGTAGCAATTAGATGAAAACCGCGAATAGACAAAACATCAGAAGTTTAACAGGTAATATTAGAAGAATAAGTTCTTGATTTTTAACATTGTTTTTTTTTTGCATAACTTCCACTTTTTAAGGTAGGCACAAGTAGAAATATACCAAAGAACAGAATTAATAAAGACATAATATAACGTGCTAAGGTTCAAAACATTTTTGGCTTAAAGGAAGATACATAGATATCAACTTTCTCAATTTGCCATAGATGAATTCTGTTATTAGTCCATTTAAAATTACAATCATGACACCTAAGTATTTAATACAGGAGGTCCTCTTGATTGTTAAATCACATCTATAGCACGAGATGCGACAGTCAGATTTATGAAGTTTGATCAAGTTATCAAGTAATTTTATTGTCAAGCAGCATTTTTTATTTCAAATAATGTTTAGTAGTGAAACCAAAGTTTCTCTTCAACTGTTACTAGATATAAAAAACAACAGTGTCATCTGCATAAGCGAGAGTATCTGAGCTTCGAAAAATTTGAATTTAATTAATCGTTTAGATATAGATTAAATAACAGAGGTCCCAGAATTAAACCTTGACAGACTCCATTTACCACTTTACTTGGTTTGTTAAAAAAATCTTTTACCGATAGATCATAAAGTTGTTAGATAAGGTGTGCTATGACTTTGACATTAGCAAATTTTTCATGTCTTTGATAACTTCAACTAATAAACGTCAATTGATTATCGGTGTTCATTAAAATTTTTATGAAAAAATAATTTCTTGTTAGAACATAAACGATTTATTATTGAATCTTGTGTTTTCAATAACAGCGAGTGGGCATGCAGCAATGTAGCTTGTTTGGCTGAATTTCGGAAAGGTCGTATATGAAACCAACAATACGCATCTTGTTATTAAAGACATCAAAAAATTGCTAATGTCGGAGTCATAGCCACATCTTATCTAAAAACTTTATGATCGCCCGGTATATTCATTATCTGGATACGTTTATCTAAATACCAGTGATTAAATTAAGAGCAACGCTACGTATTCCCAACATTTCAATTTTATCTAATAAAATATTATGAGAGACAGTATCAAACGCCTTGGCTAAATCAAAAAAAAATTCAAACCAGAGACCCAAACCTACCTACCCACGGCGTTATCTGTACCTAAACTCTTTTTAAAACCAAATTGATTTTCAGATACAATTTTTGATTTAGAATGGAAACTACTGTTTAATAGTTTAATAATTTGACATCCATTCCTTGTCACCTAATTTAGAAATAGGTATATCAAGCAATAGTTCAGAAAATATGCTAAATCATTAGAAAAAGTTGTTAAGATTTTTTTCTTAACTCATACCAATGTTGATGACAAAATTTGCATTTTTATTTTTTTTTATTTTAGTGTCTAATTATTACAAATTTAGTTGTTAATTTTATCGATTTGTAGTAGGTTAAGTTTAAAGTTAGTTTTCAGTTACGCAGATTAAAAAATGTGACCCCTCACTCTGTATGAATTAGGCAAACATTCAAATCTGTATTCCTTCAAATAACGAAAATATGATGGTGTTTTCATGTTAAATACGGCACACTGCATATAAAGTACTAACTCGAAAGCGTCGGAAAAAAGGGATATTTTAGAACCACTATCTCTTCCCATAACACAATAGCTATCATATCGACCCAACAAAATAGAAACATTCAAAAACAACTGTGGCTACAATACTCGCGCATAAACAGAGTTAAAACTGAAAATACAGGGAATAACTTCAATGCTTGCAAATTCTTTTGATGGAAAACAACGGTGTAGTGGCAAACGTTTGAACTCAAATGTACTCGCATTATTTACACAAACTCCAAATCTGATAACGGAGAAAGCTAGTGGTGTACGAACAATGGTTTGGTCATCACCTTCTCTCAATGTTATCCAATATACAACGTTTGACCAACTTCAATCACTCTAGTAGCAGTAATAATTGTAGTACTATAAATATAGTTAATAATAACCTAGAAGAAACTGTAGCTCAAATGTTACTTCATTTAGAACAAGATCGCCTACGTGGGGCTTCAACTAAATCTACAACCACAATTAGACCATCTTCATCTATTACCTTAACCGGCCAATTTACAAGTATACTCATAAAAATATAAAAACATAACTTCCTATAAATCAACAAATACAAGCTTTAAACTTCACTTGCCAAGAATTACGTCAACATATACAGAGTTATTCACGGTATACAACACGGAATATTACAACTAAACTATTAAATAAAATTGGGAAAATATATCTGGGATTGATAGAGACCTATAGGAGGAATATTGTAAAATTACTTTCGAAATATACAGGTGTCCCAAAATACACAGAACGTATCAAAGTTGTGTCTTTTCTTATGGAATGCCCTGTATATTAATACATTTTCAGTTTCTGCGTTCAAAATAAGAATGGATTTTATAGAGGTTTCCCTTACTTAAACCTAAAAGTTTTTGAGATATTTTGTATTTTATGAAAAAGTCGTCACAATTTTACCAATTCATATCTCAGCAACTAATATTTTTTTCCAAACTAAATTCGCACTAGAGTCGATGAATTGATCAGATTTTATGTAGAACTTGTGAAAAATCCACTATCATATACAGGATGTGTACAAAATAAGATTAATTAATGACATGTTTTGAACCGCAATAACTTGCTTATTTTAAATGGAACACCCTGTATTTTATATTAACAACAAATGTAAAATGTAATTACTTATCAAACAATACTATAGTATCCTATAGCTAAATGTTCAGGTTGTCATGAAAAATGCAAATTTTCATAATGAAGACTGATTTGTAACAATTTTAATATTTATCAAGTAAGCTATACAACTTTGACAGGTGAATATTATGTATTTGTAAGAAGGAGAAGATTTGCATTGTATACATTTCATCAAATGTATTAAATTTTGAGAGAAATAAATATGTATAGAGTTTACAAGAATTTAATAAACGTACAAATTTACTTCACAATAATATCTCTTCTAATGAATTATCTGCTCCACGGATCAATTCCTAAGCTGTTTACAATATTGTAAAACATACTGGTGAAATACAAAAAACATTTGCTTAAAATAAAGCGCCTATTTTTTTCATGTCTGTCTCCGAAATTAAACGGGTACTTCCAGACGTCGTAGAGATTTGAAATTCGGCATGCCGATGGGTCTTGCCTTCAAACCAACGGGAAAAATCCGAAAACCGGAAATTTTCAAACAGGGGCGGGACCAAGAGGTCTTTGTCCGCCATAGGTTTAACATTATTCAGAGAATAATGGGATCAACCTACATGCACACGGAGTCTAGCATTATTAAATTTATGCATTAAAATTTGCCCGTCAACTAACGTACTTCTTAATACATAATTCACTTGTCAAAGTTGTATAGCTTACTTGATAAATATTAAAATTGTTACAAATCAGTCTTCATTATGAAAATTTGCATTTTTCATGACAACCTGAACATTTAGCTACAGGATACTATAGTATTGTTTGATAGGTAATTACATTTTACATTTGTTGTTGATATAAAATACAGGGTGTTCCATTTAAATTAAGCAAGTTATTGCGGTTCAAAACATGTCATTATTTACTCTTATTTTGTAAACATCATGTATATGATAATGGATTTTTCATAAGTTCTACATAAAATCTGATCAATTGATAAACTTCAGTGCAAATTTAGTTTGGAGAAAGAGAATAGTTGCTGAGATATGAATCGGCAAAATTGTAACGACTTTTTCATAAAATACAAAATATCTCAAAAACCTTTAGGTTTAAGTAAGGTAAACCTCTATAAAATCCTTTCTTATTTTGTTTGTAAAAACTGAAAATGTAATAATATACAGGACATTCCATAAGAAAAAACACAACGTTGATACATTCCGTGAACACCTGTATATTTCAAAAATAATTTTAAAATATTTCTCCGATAGGTCTCTATCCATCCCAGATATATTTTTCCAATTTTATTGAATAGTTTGGCTGTAATATTCCGTGTCGTATACCGTGAATAACCCTGTATATACTTGAATCCTCGAACTGATGTTTGTTTTGTTGATTCAATTGCTTTTCCTCATAGTAGTCTTGCAAATCTTACTTTGTTTGCTTTTTTTTAAATATATTAAAATGTAAGTTGGATATCCATTGTAGGTACAAAAAACAGGTGGTGGTCACCACTTAAATTTCTACCTGAAATAACTGCCACATTAGTTTCTTAAATGAAAAAACTGATACATCCTCCCATTTTTGAAATCTATCCCTTAAACCGATTTTTAAATATCAAAAAAAATTTTATAGCAAATTATTTTTATTCTTCTAGAAGGCCGTGCCTTTAGTAAATGGTTTGTAGTGGATTCTTACTTAATTGTCATTGTACTTACTTAATTATTCTTAGAGGTAATTAAACAATTCAAACTATTTATTTTTTCTACTAGATTCTAGATTCAAAAATTTTTGAGTATTCCCGTTGTACCATTTGAGTTGGAGTCACTCCAGTAAAACTCGAAGTTGTGACCTGTTATGTCGAAATTTGACATTTTGTATCTATATGGACATCGTGACTTTCATTTAAATTGATTTAAAAAATATAAGTAAAAAAGGGGGTTACCGTGGTTAGATCACACCTGGTATAATACATCGAGATAGGAAAAAACTCAATTATTGATTTCTATCATAACCTGAAATCGGAGGCATTCTACCAAATCCTGAATAAACAAAGATTTGATGTTACTTTGCATATTCAATCTGCCTTGCGAAACATGCAATAGTTTCAGAATTACCAATGAATACCTTGACAAGATATTTCATGGACGCGGGATGCTTCAAACTCTTAGCTAGCTAGATCACCAGATTTGACATCCCCCTTAGAGACCATGTTGATCTAATTAATCGAATGACTGGTGCAATGATCCGAAATTTCTTCATACTCAAACAATAAATAAAGTAATTTCTTTTCTACACACAATCTCGGGAATATTGAAAAAAAGACACCTAACAGTTTTACCCGAATTTTATAATCAATTTAGACACTACAATTGTTTAAGTAATTGTATTTCTTATTTTACCGGTCGTGACTTCTCTCATGAGAATTAAATATCAGTTATCACGTAGTTCATTGTTTCTTACTAAATAGAGACAGGTGGATTCTAAATAATGTTACAACATTGTTAATAATTTTATTTACAACTTTTACAATCTAAAAAAATTGCAACAATAACATTTACAAGCAAGATGAGGTAATTAATATTTTTAAAAATATTGTTTGTATGTTTCATTTAGTTACATTTATATTTTTGAATGTTTGCTTTTCACAAATTAAATTTTTCGCTATTATGTAAGATGATGATAATCAAAAATGTTTTCACTCAAGGAGAATATTTCATTCTAGAATCCTTATTTTCATTGTTAGTTATAAACATAAAAAAGCAACATAACATCACTAATCTATGAATCGGAACAGCAGTTAATAAACGTGGAAATTGAAGACCTTGTGTTTAATCTACCGGAAATTAGATGCAAGTCGTAATTATTAGGTTTTAAAGGTTCAAGGAAAAAGTGTTTAAAATTGTTGTTATCGTAAATTGTCAATACACAACAAAATGTTCTTTGATCGACCATGGCAACATGAGAATAATGATTTCAATTAAATATGCTAAAAAGATTACCTAAGCTATTGTGTTTAGTATTTAACTTTTCCGTAAAACTATGAAATAATCAGCTTCAGATTAAAAAAGTATTTTTTTTATTCTCAATCAGGAAAATACACAATGTTTTTTTAAATTTGAATGTGAAAATGAAAATAGTTTTTCAGTTTAATAATTTTTAAATTATAAATACTAATTAACTTATTTCCTCTTAAGGAGAAATATTTTCTTTGGATTCTTTATAGAATATTCTATGATTTACTACTTTATTCAAAGTATCTTTTCTTCATCAAGACATATGAGTTAAACATTATTAAAGAAGATATTATTAATATAATTTAAAAAAATACAAACGAGTAAAATACGTTAAATTGTTATCCTTATTTTTATGCAATTTTCCTCGGACAGGTCAATTTTTATTTTTAAATTCCCATCTTTTGGTATAAATCATCCACCAGTGGCGGCGCAACAGGGGGCAACTTGAAAATTTTAAATGGCAATGGAGGTCACAAAGTTCATTATTGGAAAGACCATTTCATCCTGTATGCAGCAATGTAAGCATCTTCAACATCGGTCGATTAGAACAGAAAAGTTAAAAAAATTACTTTGAATATTTTTCAGCATTAATATTAATGTCTGCTTGTATTTTCTATTAATAATAATCGAAACAAGCGATAGTTTCCTGAAAGTTCATCCAAATCTCTATTTAAGTCATTTCTTTAGGTTAAAATAATACATTTTGTATCCCAACCAGTGGCGGAGTATCGTGGGGCAATTTGAAAAATTCGATAGACAATTACGATAAATGGTTGTTTTAATTGCGCAATTTTAGAAACAATTACATTGTTAAATAGAAAATTAAAAGATCTTTCCAAAAATGTAACTTTTGACTACTAGTACCATTTAAAATTGTCCTCCGTTGCACCGCCACTGGTTGTGATAGAAATGTATCATATGTGTTTCAAAAAATTGATTTAAGAGGTAATCTAAGTGACAGAAACTATCAGACTTTACTTTTGACGAATGTCAAATATATTTAAAGTAGCGTTACCATAGTAACGGTTTGTATTTCTCGCTAAGGTAACTTTATCCGATTGAGGTAGTTCAATTTTCTAGATTTTCCCCTATAAATCGAGAACGGATGGAGATATCGCCATGCGGTTTTTACTAAAATATAGCTGACTTAATAACGGCTAAGAATCTGCAAATAAAACACTACCGTTCTATTTAACTTATTTCCAAAAATCACAAAAATATGTAATTGTGTTGATAACGCCCTCTGGTTTGTATGTTTCAAACTAAATGATTCAACAAAAATATTTTCTTAAAATTAAATTTAAATTTACCGAACCCTAAATTATATACTGGTCACTGCTTTAGGCAAGCATCAGCTACTTTGTTAAGTAATAGAGGCGCCGATTTAATCCAACTAAAACGTCATGAAGGATGGAAAAGTTCAAGTGTCGCAGAAGGAAATATAGATGACGCAATTAGCAATAAAATTGACATAGCTCAGAAGATTTTGGGTTCATCGGTTGTTGACTCACCAAAAACTGATGTAACTACCAACATTTTAAGTACAACGGCTGCATCCACATCTATTTTTGAACCATCAATAACAGAAGAAATTAAAATGTCAGGTATATGTACTTTTAGAACAATAAGCATTCTTATTGTAAATATAAATAATTCTGTTTGAGCTAATGGTTTAATAAAGATGCCAATTAAATTGTAAAATTTGTGCTATGACTTCAAATACTTTTAACTATGTAAAGTGCGGCTGTAGAAAAAGTAATGTGTGTTTTTAGAGCACAAAGTAGATTGCCGCTTTCAAAAGAATGCCTCTCTCCGCTTCGCATCGCGCGGCTACATTCTTTTTCAAGCGGCAATCCCTTACTTTGCGCTCTAAATACACAAATAACTATTTTAAGCTATTAGTCTTTAAATCCTTTGTAATTTCATTTGATTATGTAGTATACTAAGAATTTGTTTTTTTTTGTTTTGTTGTTTTTCACAAAATTTTTAGATGAGTATCTAAAATTGTGTTTGAAGTAGTTTTTTATTAAACATTTTCTTAATAATCAATTCTACTATTATTTATTATTACTTAACATAGGAGACTGCGAATTTTTTCATCTTAGTTCTTATTGTTGTTTTAGTTTGATGCCCGTCTAGTTTTGTTCTATAGGGAGTATAGTTGTGGCATTGCTATCATTATTCTACACATGAAGTAAAAAACGGTGCAAAATGAATCAGTACTTACATGGATGACTTTCTTTTATAAATATCTCAAAATTAAGATATTTTCTGGAACATCTTAAAAATGCATTTACATAGAGAATTCAATTCTCTGTAAACCAGTACCTATGTTTAATGTTTGCGTTCAACGAATAATTCAACACCAAAGGTGTTTTTGGTAACAGATTATCAAAATACAAATTTATTTAAATTTAATTTTGTATCAACCTCAATTTAAAAAAAATACCTAAATAAAATAAATTAATTATACGCCACTTTCAAGGTGATATGTTTATGCCGCGTTGCATAAAACGTAGCGACTTATAACATACTTGTTAACCAATCAGTGGACTTCAAATTTAAATCTTAACCAATCAGAAGAACAATTAGCTAACAACAGATTTAATTGTTACCAGGCATTACTTTTTGAAAGTTAACAAGGAAACACAATTTTTGTTGTTCAAATTTTGTTTTTACACATTCTTGCACGTTTATCAAATAACAATTTATTTTGTTTACGTATATGTTGTGGTAAAAAAAGGTTTTTAAGCAATTTTTGTTGTCGGAATGTTTGTATTAACAAATTACAAAACACAATTAAATCAAAAATTGCGGGGAATCAATAAATCGTGCACATAATAATCAATTCGAATCCATTAACTTTATCAGTTTTCTATTTTACTTTGTAAGCGTGCACGCATAAAAACTATTTAAAAATAATTGACAAACCATGTGACATTAAATCAACTATTTCATGTACAGACGTTTTGTTCGCAGATAACAATACAAAAACAATACATTAAACAAAGACTTCACTTCGCCAGTTTATATTTATAACCGTTACATGATACGTGTCATCTGAGTTGCCAAAAAATTTTTTTGAAACAAATCAAGCGTAAGGTGGTGCCTTATCTTTCTACAACGCCAAACAATTCACAAACTTTGGAGAGTTCCGATTCCGGTCCGAATTGAATTAATCTAGATGAAAGATAGCGTGTAGGACACGATGTTACACGCTTCAAAGAATTTCTGATTGATATTTTCATATTTTAAATAATTATCAACGCAAAAAAATTATGCTTGCCACGCTTCCGCTTTCAACTAATTTTACTTGCGCTTAAGTAATAGTTTTTCGGGTATTTGTTAATGTGATCTTGATAAAAACATACAAATTTCAAATTTATTTTGATGGCGTGATAACAATTTTCTTATTTACGTCTAACCGAAGTTAGTCAATAGCGTGAGTCTTCGATATTACAACCGAGAACGGAAATTGTTTTACTATAAAATAAAGAGTATCAAACCTTGTTTTAGGCTTAAAATATAAGCTGGAATAGAAATGCAAAAAAAATAATATACATTACGTTCAAAAATATACTTGATAAAAATGCACTTAAAATAGAGTTAAAAATTTCGATATCGTTGAAAGTTAACATGGAAAAGCGGTGGCGGTACCAGCATACGATAGCCCTGTCCTATCTCACCCTATCGCATTTAAAACGGAGGAGAAGAAATTACCCTTCCCTAAAGATAGATAAACTCCAGAGATCATGTCCGATGAAGTTACGGATGTCGACAAAGCCCCCTTGACCAACCATTTACAAACAATAGTCCCTACATATTAACCGTTGTTTTCATGTATTATAATGCAATTTTGTATTCATAATAATTTATTGTTCCTTATATTTTGAATACGTTACAATAGCACATTTCACGTATTCAACAAAGGTGATTCAGATACATCAGTAAATAATAAATGGATTTTTTTATAATTCCCAAATGCCACTGCAAGGGATATGATGTTATGTTATAAGCTCAAGCAAAAAATCAATCAAATTTTGATAATTGAGTCTGTGCGTATGTGTGGGTATAAGATCAATAACATAACGAGTATGGCTTATTTTCTCCATTAAATTCTATATAATTGAAGTTATTTTTCAACAAAATAAAAATATCATTAGGTAATCTTGGCTCTATAAAAGATAGAAACATTCTCAGGCCACCATTTATTAAAGAAAAAAAACGCTTTACAAAAATTGTAAAATATAAACTTTTATCTTCTATCCAGATATTTTGTCTGGGGTTCCACAAGATTCTGCTTAGGTCCTTTGCTGTTTATTCTTTGCACTAATAAATACCATCTTTATGTCGCTGTCACTCTAATTTATCATTCCTTTCCTTGCAAAAATGTTAATAAAGCATCAGTTGCGTTAATTAACAATAACTTACCTCATCTTTTGAAATATTACAAGCAACAATCTGTGATGATTGAACTACCGAGTTAATATTTTTTGGAAACAATGAACAAAGCAAAGATGCATGTAACACTATGAAATTCAAATTAGGTCTGATATGTCTTAGTTCCAAATGATATCTGCACTAAATATGATAACAACCTAAAATTTAAATAACAAATTTCTAGTTGTAGCCTTAAGGTTACATGGGCATAGGTTCATTTTGTCTAAAGATATGAAGATTCTGCTTTGTAATTGTTAAGCATACTATAGACGCCCTGTAATTATTGTATGATTCTTGTCTAATGGTTGACATGAAATATAATATCCAAAACCAAAAGATACAAAACTCGTGTCTTAGATTTATATTTTGTATTCGTTAGCACGATCATGTTTCACATAAAAGACTTATAAGAAAAATGATCTAAAGTGTGGAGAAGTAGTTTACGAAGCTAAAAATTGGTGAAGAAGTTCTTGGGTAGTCCAAAACGAAATCCCAAAAGTGGCAAAAAATCTGAGTTTGTGGTAACATGCCGCCATCTTGGAAAATCAGCCGCCATCTTGCATTTTCTCTCTAACATTCTTGTACAAGCTATATTTTGCTTCCTAATTATGATAGAAATCGTTATAATAGTATAAGCGTTTTATATAGGAAACTTGCTTTTAAACTAACAAAAATTAACTTAAAGTATGTTGCGTTCAAGGGCATTTTTGCGTTTAAAGTATATTTTCGATCATTTCTATGCATCGAATCCAAAACAGTATCGAAATAATATTTGTAGAGCACATCAAAACCAATCGGAATTTTTTATTTAATATATTCTAAACCAAAATTTGTGCCACCTAGGTATTTTTGAAGGTAGACGCAATTCGCATTGCAACGTTAATTGTTACGCTTAAGAGCATACCGGAGGTAGTGATTTTGTAAATTATTAATAACTTCCTTAATTTTTTGTTAATTCGAAAACGATTTTCGTAGAAAAAATATCCAAATGTGTGTGACAACAAAAAATTTTTATGTACATATATCCCGCACCAAATGGGAAACTTCTTTATTATGGGTTTTTCGATAAAAAGTTATTCTTTATAAAAGTTTGTGCATCCTCTCAAACTAAAAATGCACCACTACAATGATGCGAAAGACGCTTAATATACGAGGTGCATTCGAAAATTTATTTAAAGAATATGTTCTTCATTCAAAAAAACATCAAGATTTAAAGTCATGGCCATCTAAGATAAATTTTAACTGTGCATGTTGTGGGATGGACATCATACTGAGATGTAATTGAATTTGGATGTTTAGTGTCTCAATATTATTGAAAATGATATTCTTGTTAAGATACTGACTTTTTTTGAGCAATTTTTGGTGTCAACAAAAAATCAAAAGACTTTGCACCAAAAATTTTGAAGTTTTTTTCTAATGAATAAAAAAATTGACCATAATTAGCACAATAATTATGCAATTTGTAAATTACAAACTTTTTAAATAAACGGTTGTATACAAGATATCGTTTAATTATCATTTAAAGCAAATCTTTTTTCTTATAGCCACAGTTTTAAAAAATTGGAAAAAATTAAAATTTTTTCTAGATGGCCATGACTTCAAATCTTAATGTATTTTTTAATGATGAACAACTTTTTCAATTAAAATTTTTTGATATTTACTGAAATAAGGGCACTTTACTCTTGGCTCAAAATTAAATTTTTGAATGCACCTCGTACATTACGCGTCTTACGCCACATTTTGTTGATGTATTTTTAGTTTTAGAGGATGCACAAACTTTTATAAAGAATAACTTTTTATCAAAAAACCCATAATAAATAAGTTTCCCATTTGGTGCGGACTTTGGGAATGACCCTGTATATTTGCAAAAAAAATATTACAAAACTTCTAAAATAATTGAGTGTCACACATGTTAAGCAACACATTTTGAGATTGTTACAGTTCAAAAACTAAACAAACTCAAATGAGAAATAATCTGCATTTTTCATTGAATTCCTAGTATTTTGCAGATATTAAAAAAATACTGTACCGTATTATTGTATGGCAACATAGACACCATCACGTTGGTGAATTCAATAGAATAAGCGAATATTCATGGTAGGAACGAGATGAGAACGACGTGTGCACTTCTGCCACCGTCCGGTTTGCTCTTAATGTGGTTCGTCTGGCGGTAAAACACCTAAAGTAATCAGTTATACGATTATACGTCTATGCGCAAATTTTCAAAAATATCAGTTTTCTGGTAGAATTATTTTAAAATAGTCCTAAAATGATCAATTCTTCCATTCTAAACCCAACTTAAACAATTTTTTACAATATTTCCTGGATAATAAGCTCATATGAAAACATACAACAAATTTCCGGAAAAAATGCCGGAAAACTGATATTTTTGAAAAGTCGTTATTTTCTACATAGACGTATAATCTAATTCTGAACAACTTTTCTCTTAGGCATTTTTCAATATCTTGTCATCTAGCCTCACTTTTTACATATTTAAGAAATATTTTTTTAATTTGCCGCCATGACAGTGGTCACATGACATTTGTCAAAGTGCTTTTTTTTGTCATTCGATATGCTGAATCCATTTGCCAAAAGAAATTTTTGGATATCTTAATTACAAAAATTTTTCCCATTTGATGCAAACTCTTTGCCGGTCACTGTATATAAGTTTAAAACATTTTAAATATATAGAGCAAAATATTTGAACATGTTTTTAAAATACGAATATTTTCGATTACATGTAAAGTAGATACTCCAAGATGGTGACCGATTTTCCAAGATGGCGGCAAGTTCCCCAACTTGGGTTTTTTGGGACTTTTAAGGAATTTTTAACTTGTTAAACTACTTTTTATACATTTCAACTAAAACTTTGCCTAATATTCCTTCACTATATGGCAAACAGATTTTGGTTTTCTGTGTTGAACTATAACTATTAACACTTTATTTAAAAAAAATTTAAATCATCCATTTATTCTTTTAAACAACAGTATAAAACAAATATATTATTTATTATGTTAATATTACTTTTTATCTCTCTTTTTTATTAATTTAGAGTAATGTTATTGTTTTTGTTATAATATTTTTAAATTTGACGTAAATGACCTTAGGATGTGATAGAACACCAAGGTTCCTTCATTATATGTTCTTTGCTTATAGTGATTGTTTGAATTACATCTTATTTTCTTACCTAAATTAAATATCAGTGTTACTATTTATTTCTTTTTTGTATTAATTAATTTATTATTATTATTATTAGTTCACAAAGAAATTATTAAATATTTCATTTACTATTTTCAATTTTATCATTTGAAAAATTACAGCAGGCGATTGTTATTTTTCTCAACGCTCAGTTGGCTATAATAATCTAAGGATTGACTTATCTTACACATCTGTCGACAAAGTTGTCTATCTTGCACATCTTGTGGGCCTCTTCGAAATGCATAGAATAACTGAAAATTGTCAACAGCGGACAGTTGACAAATTGTGGCACAAAGACTGAACACCTTCTATGAAGAATAGAATTTTATATGGTAAAATCTTTTAGTCTTTATGAAAAACGTTATGTCCAAACTAGGACATTTCCAAACATTACCAAAGTTTCATTCTGTAAATTTCAGCCAACATTTGTGTTCATTATTTGACCGAACTTGGTTTCCAATTTCTTCTTCTCGAATCGAAAGGCATTGAAGAATAAACTCCACTAACACTAAAGAATATTAACTCCGTCGTCGATTGTACAAATTAGGTACCTTAGGTTATTTGGTTGATTAATAAACACTAACTGTAGTCAATTAAATTAATTAAATACACTAGCAACAACTATTTATGTTCTACAAAATACCGTGAAATCTAATTTAGCCGAAGCTTCAAAATATAAGTATAAAACGTTTCGTTCGCACAGTAAAAAGATTTTATTGCGGTAATAAATAAGACACGAACAAGTAAGCTTAAAACAGTTTAATCAAATTACCATAAATATGGTATTAAACAACATTAAATAAACGTTAAAGCGGAAGATGAGTCGGTACAATGAAAAAAAAGTTGTTAATAGACGAATAATTATATATGTGTAAATAATAAATGCAATAAATCCTTTTAAATAAGACATGTTGCATTGTTAAGGATGTACATTAAATTATTGCACAATTAACGTGTTGTATTAATTACAACAATAATATTATTCTTCATTTATTCCTTTAGTACAAAAATCATTAAATTAAAACCGTCTTTAAACAAAATTTTTCTAGTCGGTTATTTGGGTGCTTTAATCATCTAGGGACGAACGTATATGTTCCCAATATAAAATTTTTATGTAACCAACGAAAAAAATATTTATTTAAAAATATCAATGTTTCAAATTTCTAATAACAAAACCGAATAATTTTAGTGATACATCTACCTACAGCTTGTTTAATATAAGGAATACTTTGAATCAAAGCAGATACACAATCTTTAAATCTTTCTTCAGGTTCTATAGTATTTATTCTACACCTGAAAATTAATAGGATGTTGTTTCCTACTCAATGGCATAACTGTATACAACTTTTAATTCAAGAAACTTAAGGTTACATAACAGCTCAAGCTTATTTAATTGTAACTGTTAATCAAAACAATCATAGTATAGAATAATAAGTATGGAACAATTTTAAATCATCTGCAAACAATAGTTTTTCACAAGAAATTGTAACAGTAATATCATTGGTAAACCACAAAAAAGTAGAGAGTCCAAGTTTGATACTTGTGGTAAACCTGAATATACTTTAAATGAACGTGTCTGATGTAGCGTTACTTTACACCACATACAGTTGACGGTTACGTAACTAAGAAAATAGTAAAAAAAATTAACGAATCACAAAAATCAAAAGTATGAAATTTGTTAATTAAAAGTTCAATTTGAGTATTATGGTTGTCATGCATAGAAATGTACTGACTTCAAAATAGTAAATTGAAAACTGCAGATCTGCCTTCCATCATGTTGAGTAGTTGATATATGGCGCATTACACTTGAGTAAATCTTCACGTAAAGAAATATCTCAAACACTTTAGGAAGATTACTTAAGATATTAATCAGTCTGTAACCCGTAATCAAACATGGATCATCTCATTTCAGAATTCGACGCGACACACACACATCATAGACATAAACATTAGGACTGTTGCAAAGTGTATAGCGTAACAGGAAGAGTTTTGATTAGAAGTTGTGGAAGAAAGAATTTTATTAGAGTTTTGAAATTACACCAGTATAGTAGTTTCCGAGAACGTTTAGTTCAAATAAAATAATATCATGAATGAGGCATTTCCTACTCTACCGGAAGTAGACCTCATCTTGCTTATTTTAAATGAAAACTAGTAATTTTTATTTCATTTTAGAATTGTGCGGTAAATTTTAGATAAAATTTGTGTACATACAGAGTCCGCCAAAGAACTGTATACACTCTTTGTCAGACTGTATTAGAATATTGACACTGTCAATTGTTTTGAATTACAAGTATGTTGTAATATGGTCTTGGTTTCAACAGATGACGCACGATTTCAGCACGATAGTGAGAAAACAAAATGGCTGCAGCACGCTTGACGTTCGAGTAGCGAAAGTGCATTCTGAAGTGGTTTATCTACCAACAGGACGGCACACTACCATCTGGCCGTACGAGCTTTCCTGGATGACAATCTGCAAGGACATTGGATTGGACAAAGGTTCCCTCCACGGTCACCAGATATTACACCTACGGACTTTTACTTATAGGGAACTGTGAAACATCAAGTTTATAGACGTAAGCCACTCACACTGGAGGAATTTTGCCAGGAGATCATAGCCGCATATACAGCGATCCCCATTGCAACATTGACCGAAGTAACTGAGGTGACCGCTCGTCGTTCCGTTAGATGTCTGGCCGCCAACTTATCAACATTTTCAACATCTACAGTAACCATGTGCTTAAACTCAAGTCAGTTTTGTGATCGTGTTCAACGATACCGCTTTTCTAGTTGTTCCTAAAATTAAAGGAATGAATCATTGCTATACTTCAATTACTACCACAATTTTTAAATTTTGTCGCAGGAGACTAAATTTCAAGTATAGGACTAAACTCAGGCACTTGTGACATATGTAGCGACTGATACCTGCACAACGTTATTTCCGAAATGCTCTATCTATTTTTAACTTTGGTCTCGAGAGACTAAATCATCTAGTTTTATTAAAACAATATAACTTCAGCATTCAAAAACCAACTTCAATTCTTAAAGAACGTCTTTACTGATCGCCACTTTGAATTTGGAAATCGTTTCTGCATCATGTGTCTATTGTTGAATTCTACGGCCACAGTTCAGCAAACAGTATCGGACATATTGAACCGAATTGAGAATAGCCTTCAGATGTTAGACATATAGTACTTACAGAACAATCAAATGCTAATGAATCAGATTAAGACAGAGCTTGACTCAAAACATTGCAAATATAAGCTATATACATTGAACGAGAGAAAATATTGAGCCAACAATACCGTGGAAGCTAGAACAAACAATTTATTATTAAAATAGGAAAAAAAGTTACATGAATGTTTCATTGTCAGTCCTGATATCCCCTAGAAAGATCAGATTCTTATCAAAGGTGTATACAACCATTACGCCAATTTGTACTATTTATCTAAAGAATATAATATATTGAGAAATATACAACAAATCAAATTACATATAAGCAAATTAGTTCAACAATTATCAGAAAAAATAAGAGGGATTGCTTCATACTATTGAATAACAAAAGCAAAATCATTATTTAAAAAAAAGTAGCGGAGCATACAAAATTTGAACATTGTATTACAAAAGCTTTGGCTGCACCCTTACGAAAAAATAAAAACGATTATCTCAAAAAGTTAAAAATGGACTTCAACAGGGAATAGTTACAGTCAGGTAACTCCTTTGGTTCAAAAAAATTGCGAAGAATGAAAGTGTTTTCTTTTACGAACAATGTTTATTTCCTGATAAAGAACGAGTGCCGTTTCAGTGACCTCAATATTAAGAAGAACATAGAACCATGTCATTGATTTTATTCATTGCTATAACAGTGACAGTTGGTACTTTTACTTAACTTTGATATAAATTAGTGTAGGCACCAAATAAATAATGAGAAACTCGATAATTTCCCAACTCCTCCGCATTGTAAATTGTAAAAAAAAAAGATTTTATGCAAATATTTTTTTATAAAAATAAAACGTATTTTTTCTGTGCCATCATCAAATCAATTCAAAAATAATTTTCCTGTTTTTAAGCAAGCAGTGAATTAGATTAGAAATGAAAACTCTGGACGATTGAACAGTGACACCTAAACGATTTTAAAATGATATTTCAAAAATTCATTACTTTGTTTTATTTTAACTATATATTTTTTGCAAATCAATTAAATTTAGCTAAATCCACCCCTTCTTAAAGTCTTAAACTCTTATTTTGAAGAAAAATTTGAAATTATTTCTATACATAAAAATATTATAGTTTTTGTAGTTGATTTTGGATATATTTTATCAGTCACGATCATAACAAATGGGTACAAATTAGTTTTGGTAGTGTGAAAAACAAATTTGCTAATTTTTCTATTGCTGAAAACGAGAAAAGTACAGTATTAACATTGAATGTTGCAAAAAGTGCTAGGTTTAAATGGATTGTATATATTTAAATATTATACAGTGACCGGCAAAGAGTTTGCATCAAATGGGAAAAATTTTTGTAATTGAGATATCAGAAAATTTCTTTTGCACTTAAATTCAGCATATCGAATGACAAAAAGCACTTTGACAAATGTCATGTGACCACTGTCATAGCGGCAAATTTAAAAAATATCCCTAAAATATGTAAAAAGTGAGGTTAGACGACAAGATATTAAAAAACGCCTAAGAGAAAAGTTGTTCAGAATTAGATTATACGTCTATGTGCAAAAGAAAATAACGACTTTTCAAAAATATCATTTTTCCAGCATTTTTTCCGGAAATTTTTTGTATGTTTTTGTATTTATTTTATTTAATTGTATGGTACATTTTAAACATTGTATTGTGATGTAAGTGTTATGTATGGTGCCCCAGAAGATCAGTATAAACCTGTACGGGGTGGACCGATTTCGATGGGATTGCAGGGTATTTCGGTAACTATTACTGTTAGAGCAAAACTGTTCACGTAGCATTAGGCCAACTTTTTGAGACAAATTAAACAGCGAAAACAAAAATTTGCTATCCTTTTTCACTTTGCAGGGACCAAAATTCAATTTTTCCAAATTTCGATAGGGTTCCATGTCTCATCTGTTGATAAAAATTCAGGAAAAAGTGAAAAGACATTTCTTGTTCAGTTTTTAGCGTAGAATCAAATGGAGTAGTCAATTTTTAACTTTGGTCACCAATAGTCGAGATGTTACATTTTGCGTTCTTTGTTCTTTACCGTCCATTGGTAGACTAATAAATAAAAATTACTGGATTGTGAAGTTTATTTGTTGGTTTTATTGTATTTTATGCAAATCAAACGCAAAAATTTTGTTTTCTCAATATTTCCAGAAAAAATGCCGGAAAACATTTTTCAATATCTTGTCTAACCTCACTTTTTACATAACTAAGAGATATTTTTAAAATTTGCCGCCATGACAGTAGTCACATGACATTTGTCATATGCTAAATTCATTTGCCAAAAGAAATTTTCGGATATCTCAATTACAAAATTTTTTCCCATTTGATGCAAATTCTTTGCCGGTCACTGTATATTTTTGAAAGTTTTTTTTTAAATGAGAGCGAAGAAAAAGTATTGTTCACATTTCGAGCAGAAAACAGTTTTCTTTCCCGCTCGAACAAAAACACCATTAACAGTTCGTATTATGTAAAATACTGTGACTAGATCAAAATCATTCAATAACAGTGCAGGTAAATACTAAACTTGCCTACTGTAAAACGTCACGATGAAGTTTAGAGTAGAAGAAAGTCATTAAATAAAACTACTTAATTAATTAATCAAATATTATTAAGCAAAATGTAATTCACCATAATAAAAATTCACAGGTAAAACAATTACATAAATTGTAAATATAGTACATATACCAAAACCACATTTATAAATATTAAAACCTTTATATTTATAACGTGTCAAGATTTAAATGTTTCTCTGTTGTTGGCAAATATTAACAATCCTATTAACAAATAGATGATAACTCGATAACCAATAAGCACCTGTTCGAAAATTTACATTCGAAGAATAGTTGCTATAAGAACATTTATAAATTAAAGCAAAATCAAGATGACCTTATTTTTTGACATTCGAAAAATATAAATAGTTGCACATTTGAATATAGAACAAAGTTTAAATTCTAAACTTAGAAACAATCTGTTGGATCGTTGCAAATTTAATCATACCTGGTAGTCTGCACTTTTTTTTGCAGTCAAAACTTATTTGCATTTTATTGCCATCCAACAGTTTTTTCCAAGCCAACAAAGGGAATAAACGTAGAATGCAAACGTGATAAAGTAAACTGATAAACGCAATGCAAGTAAAATAATTCTTTAATCAAAACGAGATAACATCAATGGCGGAATATTTATGAATGCAAATAAGTGCAAATAATATCTTTTTATCGCGCTATGGTTGGTCATGAATATAATCAGTCATAATAAGTACAGTTAATTGTATGTATAATACACTAAAAATGTGTGTGCGATGTTTATCTGTTGCGATAACGAATCGCAAACGGTGTATTTTAATTTATAATTTCAGGTACGTAAAATAACAGCATTACTGCGTGTCGCTTTTGAAAATACGGTAACAATACACTTATGTATGTGTTAACGTTGTCATATGTGTGTTTATTTTAATTGACGACAAATAAAACATTAATTAAGGCCTGAAGTAGCCTTCACAGTAGAAGGCGAAACGTTGCCATAAACTAAACATTTACAATCCTCTCCCATAAGGAAAGTTAGTATCAAAACACTTACTTACCTTTGCGCAAGTTTTCGGATTCGTTTTCATAATCTAATGTACGAGGTAACTTTTCATGAGGTTCACCTGTAATAAAAAAAAAATTGTTAGTCGAGAACCATAAGTAAATGACGTAAGTATCATTGAAATGATTTAGTTACATAGGTTAATCAACTTAGATATACCTGCATCTGTAGCAGTGACAAGAAGAAACATAGTTAATAGCCACTAACTCATCATAGTTTGGTTATCAAATATATGTGAAATCCTTATTATTAATAATCACGAATTGAAACCTGAAACGTGCTGTCAAAAATTTGACAACCTGTTGAGTGTAACAACTCGTGTGATTACAGGAATAATGATTTGAAAAGTTACATTCCGAAAATCATATCCTGGGTTAATAAAATAATTACTATTACTAATTCGGACACGTCAAATGACTTGGCATCGTTTGTTTATTGGATGAAATTAGAATCGAGCGTGATTATGTGTTGAGGGTACCAATCTATTTGATTATCAAACATTAACATTTTAACAGTTGCATTCGGCAGATGTCAAAAAATTGGCATATTATCAACTAGTCAAGTTATAATTATCACTTATATTATATATTATAATCAGTCGGTAAATATCATTTGTAAGTAATGACTGAACATCTGCGAAAGTATATGTTCGTAAGATAAATTTAATTGTTGTATATAAATTCTTGTAATATTGAATTTGGCAAAATACCACAAGAAAAAAAATCAGGAAAAAACTTACGGAAACAGTCCAGGAAAAATATCCATTACCACTAAGTATACTTAGAAAGTATATCCACATTTATCATGCCCACTTTTGCTTCGTGCTTCGTAAATGTAGAGCACATCAACATTTATCACAAGATTTGAATAACTAACTTATTCACACAATTAAGAGTAATAAAGAAACTGTAAATTTAAAGAAATTTTAAATAAATTTTTGCTTGAATAAAGTGTAAGGAATTTAGTATTCAAATTGGGTTGAGTAGGCCATGAAATTTAATTGATTCAATTATTTTTACAGTGTACACAAATAGTAAATGAAAATAACGCGTGGTAGCTGGAAAACGTGTTATAATAATAAGGCAAGTTATTTAATTGAATTGAAATTAAATGTTTTAGGTGCAATAACATCATAAA
Source organism: Abscondita cerata (assembly GCA_030710515.1). Taxonomy (NCBI): domain Eukaryota; kingdom Metazoa; phylum Arthropoda; class Insecta; order Coleoptera; family Lampyridae; genus Abscondita; species Abscondita cerata. The sequence continues at coordinate 166,022 of JALBCR010002337.1, forward strand.
TTTTTGTTTGAAACTGGCAGTTATTATTGTGTTTAAGCTAACAGTAATGTTCCAAATAAAGTTCAAAACTAATACTTCCAAAAATGTTGAGCACTAAAGCTCAAAGTATAATACAGGGAGTGGTTAAATTTTGCTAAAAAAAACTTTAGATTTTTTTGACTAGGGTAAGTTGTTTTTTGGCAAACTTTATGAGATAAATTAGGCAAGAAAATTGAGTAAGCAAATCTAAACTTTTTCTAGGTGAAAAATTCAACGTACTTCACCATAAATAAATAGCAGTGTATTTCGATTACTAAAAACATTAAATGTACAATTAAACACAATTTTTTTGAAATTATTTGACAAAAGCATCAACACTGCTTAACTTGCTTTTGTTTTTTCACTTATTAAAATCACGTCGTTAAGCAAATGAAACTTTCTGATTAGCAAATAGGAAGTCAAACAACCACACGACAAAAAGTTGTGTCAATTTCAATTAAATTGCTGTGAAGATATACTCAGTAACATTTGGCCGCTTAATAAAAAAGTACTTTTATCTTCAAGCGGTCGAAAATATTGACTTTGTGTATCTCTATAGAAGCCATTAAAGTGACTGTTTTTGTCTAGCCGTAATTGAAGTACTTCAAATCCTAGGAGTTGAAATATTCATGGTCGACTCGACCAAGTCAAAATTAACGCTCATTGAAAGCATTTATAGAATTTAAAATCACGATTTATTTATCAGTATTTACACTTACTATTTAATAATTAAATTATCTAAGCAAAATAACAAAATTATTAACCAATATTACTAAACGGCTACTCCTACGGTGTTTAACAGGAGCCGCCAATGTTCATGACATTTCCATTTCCCAACTGTCATTGTCAAATCAAAACGCAACGCATGTAGCAAAACAAAAGCGTCGTATGTACAAAGATTCAACTCATTATTGTCCTGCTTGAAGATAAATAAGTATATATCATTCAGAGTAGAAGGTCTTTTAGTACTTTGCGCAGTCAATCCTCTGGGCTCACCACAAAAAGACCTACTTCTACTCTTAATGATATAATCTACTATTTCGTCATTTTCAGAATTTTGGTTAATGTAATGTAATGTTAATGTATTGTTAATAAATTTGGACAAAGCTGCCATAGCTATAAACTTCAGATATTGCTACTCCTACCGTATGAATCAAAATGTACTAGTTCGTCAAAGTTAGAGAAACTGTTTGTACGGGAGTTACAAAGTAGTCACCAAGTGAAATGAAGTTCTTAAAAAAAATTCAAAAAACATGGTTTACCGTTTAGGTGTTGTTCCGAATTATGGGCTAGAGTTCAAATTTAATTTTTCATTATTAAAAGAAAATTCCGATAAAGAAATAAACATCACAACGTATAAACTAGTAATAACAAAACAAGTAGGTTAAATTACCAAATATCTTACTTACACCAAGGTCGTCAAAAGTATTTTTAAAGTTTGACCACAAAATGCAAATTTTACTATTTATTTTGTTACTAATAATTAACAAAATATTTGATTCAAAACTAAACCCAACTTAAGAGAAAATTCATTTCCTTTCCTTTTTAACAAAACAATAATATAAATAATAACTAATTAATTTGATTTACTTCCCTCTTTATATCTTCTTCTCCTCTATATTACTGCACTCATCCAACCTGATCCTTCTCCCCTTTCCCCTAACAATACTCCCTTAGTCTTTTCGTCGTTCCTTAACTTTGCACACTTTTCTCTTAGATGTATTATATTTATGGTCGTTATCCTCATACCACATCTAAACATCTAAACCTGGCTATTCTTTTTCTTTTAAACCGAATTTTTAGTAATAACAGTTTTGGGCAACTCGAAAAATTCAATGTGTAATAAATCGAGAATCTCTATATAATACATTGTCAAGACTGTAACAAGGTGTATGCAGGGCAACAAACCTTTCAAAACTAGTTTTAAAGAACATGTTAAATCGGTTACGCAAAGTCCAGTGAGCTCGTGAATATGCTTGAGTATATGAAATTAAATTAATTAAAAAGAAGATAATAAGAACAAACTTGATTCTTACGAAAACTTGGAAAAGAAACTATTTGTTTCTGAATGATAATTAGGTTTTTCCAAATGATTCAAGCTTATCTAAGAATTATTGAATAGTGTAACAAAGGGTCATACGCAGATAGATAATAATCACTCGTAATTTTTATTTTAGTATCAGTTCGCTACAATGATTAGCAATTAAAACACATGTAATGTTATAGTATTGTGTGTAGGTTTGATGATTCGAGATTATTTTTATGCCAACGCTTAGTTGGCAATATTAATCTAAGAATCAACTCTGGTAACTGCTTACAGATCTGTCGACAAAGTTGCTTTAGTGCAGTTGTTGCTGTTAAACACTTTTTGATCCGATACTTAATTACAGGGCAATTACCAAATACCAGATCTTTAAAAATAAAAATTACACAAAAAAAGTTACCGAAAAAAGTTATTTAAAATATTATAACCTATACTTTTTATCTGAACTTTTTTTCTAAAAAATCATTTTCTTTCTCCTCTGTTTCGAGGAAAATTTCAAGCTTAAGGAAACGAACGCACGACGATGTTGAGCAGTAATAGGTTCTTAAGCTTTAGGCGTTCGTTTTATTTTTCGAGCAAAATGTATTCAGTCGATACACACTGTTTAATCGCTTTTACACGTTTGAGTATCGGGACGGTGTGGAGTTCTGCACGAAACTCTAGAATTCGTTTATATGCCACAAGTGATGAACTACATTTGAAAAATTGCATAAATTAAAGTGGGGAAGGACCGAATTTAAATCATTTAAAATTAATTAGAAAATGAAATAAATTTAATCGTTTCCTTTTGATTACTTAACATGATTCGTAGCTTGTGATAAAAATTTAGTTAATCATTTTGCTCAAATTTTGATTAGCTTAAATTAGTATCTAAAGTGACTACTTTTATTCGTATTTATCTACAACTGCTGCATTGATTTTTTGACGTTAACATCAAACGCGAGCGTTACAACGACAATCTTTCTTTCTCTTGTCACACATATACCTTCATCCGTAGAAATTAAATCTACGATATACCGATAGGGTATAGGTAATATTAATGTAGCGTTATGGATAAACGCATACATGGACCTCTGATAACTAAAGTCTGAATGCTTTGTTTTCCATTTCGACTGCCGGATTCGTTTCCTGCTCAACGTTGCGGCTGAAGACACGGCGGTCGCCAGGAAATGAATTTTAGCGCAACCGTGCACAGAATATGTTATGATGTTATACTTGCCTCTTTGAAATAAATCGTCCTATGTCCTTTTCCTTTTCATTCCTAGTTTTTATTTTATGATAAATCGTTTTAAATCTCGTGTTTAAGCTTTCGTAATAGACGTTGTATATTCCTTTCTAAAATCACTTTGTTAAAACGTATACATCAATCTTACATTACGAATTTCTATAAGCATGTACGTTTTAATCCATTAACTTAAGCGCTTCCTTAAGCTGTATTTGAGATTTTCAATTGTACATAATCTAATAGCACTCATCAATTTGTATAGCAAGTCTAGAAAACAAAGCGGAATACTTTACTCGCACTCGAAAAACTGCTTCCGATCATGTTTTATTGTATGAAAATTTTTTAGTTTTAAATAAAATCCAAATTTATATTAAAGTTTGGTTCCTTTTTTAATTCGGCAACCTAACTGTAGAAAGAAAATATTTATCACATTGACTTTTGGGCGTTGACAAGTTATTCAATGATAGGAACAGAACATATAAAATAGTAACTATTTTGGCGGCCTAGGTCGGTCAACGGCTAGTTGCTGCTTAATGAGAATGCAAAATAGCAATTGCAGGACAGAGAATTAAAAAGTGAGTAGATCGTTTTGACACCTACTTTGATTATAAAATATAAGGGGATGGTGCTCCGCCGGTTTATCGCCGCCAGTTCACCACCATCGTTTCATCGCCGCCGTTTCATCGGTAGGACGATTTAGATGCAGTTTGATTATTTTAAATGAGATGTTTACCTTTTTCACTTTAATAATAAATTAAAAATTTCAATAATATAATCTTATCTGAAAAAAAATGAAGTAAGGTGGTGCCCAAAACAAAAGGAATGCTTTGTTCGATATAAATAATTTTTTAATGTAAAAAGTGCATAACTTAAAAGGCTTAATTAGAATTAATTACATTTATAAACAAACATGAATTGAAGGTAAGACAATCAATATTTTAGCAAGTCAATGAAAATATGAAACGGCGACGATTAAACTGCGACACTGAAACGTCCAAAATATGAATAACATAAGAATTTAAGAAAATATTCAGTAATAAACATTTATTGATTTGAAATCATATTAATAAAATATATATATACAGGGTGCCCATAATCTATCTCATAACATGGGTAACTTTCTTAATATGCAAAATAGGTAATAGGTTAAATTAGGAAAGTTGGGCAGAATTACAAGCAAAATGTTAAACTTTTTTCAAATTTGACATATGTCTTCAACTTTTGAAATTTTGTGAAAAACTGAAAACAGTCGATTTTTTTAATGTTGTCCTGTTCCACTACTACTTACTTTAGAACTGAACTAAAAATGACATCTTATACATATTTTTACGTAGAATTCGATAAAATTACTCAAAATGTCATAACCCTCTTGATTTTCGAGATATAACACAAACTTACATTTTTTAAATGACAATCATAGTTGGCTGTGATCATATTAAATAGCTTTTGTTTTTGCGATTTCATTGATATAAGGTTCGATATACTTTACTCTTGTATTTCTATTTAAATGCCCAAAATTGTGTTGTTGATACCATTAAGGAACAAAATGATTTACAAGTTAGTTAAACTTGAAACAAAAATTTATATTGACAATATAATACCACAAGTAGGTACTATTAATGGTTTGTAATTATGTTCTATTTCAATAATGTACAAAAGACATAAAAGTTCATATTAAATGTTCTGAAATGGCCCCCGTTAATTTTAGTTCAGTTCTAAAGTAAGTAGTAGTGGAACAGGACAACATTAAAAAAATCGACTGTTTTCAGTTTTTTCACAAAATTTCAAAAAGTTGAAGACATATGTCAAATTTGAAAAAGTTTAACATTTTGCTTGTAATTCTGCCCAACTTTCCTAATTTAACCTATTACCTATTTTGCATATTAAGAAAGTTACCCATGTTATGAGATAGATTATGGGCACTATATGTCAGTTAATACTTATATTTTATTAATTGTAACCGGTTTCGATTTTATAATTAAATTTAAATCATCTTCGGACACAAATTCAAAAATTAATTCTTTTATTGAAAAGATAATGTCTAATTTTTGAATATTTCGACCGAAGATGATTTTAATTTAATTATAAAATCGAAACCGGTTACAATTTAATAAAAATATAAGTATTGGCTGACATATATATATTTTATTAATTAATAATTCCAATACATTAAAATGGATCCATCATTCGTTTATAAATGAAATCATATTTACAAAACATTAATTATGCTTTGTATGTGATGTTAATTGTATTCCATATAGGTTCAATTCAGGGTTTACTCGTTTTTTTGGGTGACAAAACATGATTTTTGTATGTAATATTCACATTCGTTACAAAAATTATGCATTTCGTCACTGATTACATAAATACGTATTGCAGGTCTATCTCGATCTTCGAAAAATATTTTTATCGTAGACAAATGATGCATAAAAAAATTAATAGTAAAATGTTAAAATTTTAATGAAGACTTTATTTTATTAACACTTACATATATTATTAATAAGCTAAATAATATTAACCCAAACTGAAGCATGAAGTTTCTATCTTGAATTCAAATAAATTGAACCTGTCATTATATTATTTAGATTGAAAAACAGAATTCATTCTAAAAGTAAAAATAATATTTTAAATCGAACGAAAATTATGTTAACTATTTTATTTTAGGTTAGGTTTTATTTTATACGATTAAAAAAAGTTATATCGTTGCATTTCTTTTTTCTGAAAATTATTTTCTTTGCGATTATGTGAGAAAACGCCATCTGGTGATAAAGTAAGCAACTGCACAATTGATAACCTAGGAAAAGCCCTTTTTAAAAACACCAAGTTTATTGGAATACGTTAATCCTTGGAGTTATTTCCAAAAATGTTCGAACGTCCCCCACCACTTAGTTTCAGAACATTAAACAAAAAAAGATTTGAATCTGTCTCAGGTTTGAAACAGTATTCACTCTATCGTTAATATAAGATTTTTTTCAGAAAACGGGTTTTAAAATTTAAGATGGCAATTCCGCCCCCTGGTGGCCATTTAAAAAACTTGAAAATAATTTCCAGTATTTTCTCTTGGCTACTTTTATACCGCAAGTCAACACGATGAGTAGTTTCTGAGATACAGCCGCTTACCTCGCTTATTTGCCCACCCTGTACATGAAGCTTAAGAAAACATTTCAAAAAAATGAACAATGTTGGTCATTCCAACTGTTTTTGATGGAATCGTAAATATACAGTGTGTCCAGTTTAAAATGAACTACATGGGGATATCGAAAACCGTTGGATATACAATGTTGGTTAAATGGAACAAAAGTTGCGTACTTGTATGCCTATAAATAATCTGGATTTATTTTATTAAAAAGCCGTTTAAGTATTAAAATACATGGTGAAAACCAAAAATCGCTGTTTTAAATCTTTGCGAATTTACAACTTTTGTATCAAATGTCTTGGATAATAGATGTCAGGTTGATGTTATCTATACAGATCTTTGCAAGGCTTTTGATAAGGTCAATTTATGTTTGTTACTCAAAAGGCTTAGCTATTATGGTTTGTGTGACGATTTAGTACTATTAATAAAAGCAATGCTGTCTAATAGTGTACAGTTTGTAGAATGTAAGAGCTTTAGATCAAAGATGTTTAATGTTAACTCTGGTGTTGCCCAGGGTTCTGTTCTGGGTCCATTATTGTTTATTATATTTTATAATAGTGTTGTACAATACCTTGATTGTTATATTTTGTATATGCGGACGACCTAAAAATTGCTAAGGTTATAACTAATTACCCAGATTGTTTTGACTTACAAATTTCTCTAGATAAGTTTATTGAATGGTGTAACAAGAGTTCACTAGATGTTCACATTAGTAAGTGTAAAACTATTTCATTTTGCAGGAAATCCAATGTCATTCAGTTTCAATATAATATTAGAGGTCATGTGCTAGAGAACTGTTGTCAGATTAAGGATCTAGGTGTCATTATGGATAATAAACTAAGTTTTATCCCTCACATTCTAGATATATGTAAAAATGCTGTTAAAATGCTTGGTTTTGTTATCAGACACACGCAAGAGTTTAAGGATACTAACTGTATTAAGCTATTGTATTACTCACTTGTTCGCTCACGTCTGGAATACTGCAATATAATTTGATCACCTTATCATCAGCTTTACATTGATATGATATATAATATCCAACGTAAGTTTGCTAAATATTTATTTTTTAAATCGTTTGGATCTTATTCAATTAGACACTGTGACAGACCTTGGCTATTTGAACGTTGTCGGCTTATTTCATTTCATTAAAATCTCGCAGAATTGTTGCCTGTCTGATTTTTTTTCAAAAATTAATTAATGGTTGTATTTGCAGCATCTCTCTGGTAAATGATGTAAATTTTAATATTCCTAGGCTTTTAAGTAGACAACCTGTTACTTTTGTGTACCAAATTCCTAGCATGCATTTCCATCTCAACAGTCCTATAATATATTTTTGTAGGCTATATAATACCCGCAAAACTAAAAACAGACTCTATGAGGCATTAACTTAAACTAGTTCTTAGTTATTTATAATATATTCTGTTTGTTCTATATTTTAAATAGTTTTCTCTTTCTCTTTTTGTTGTTTTTGCTTGTTTATTTAACGTATTGTTAAATTTTATTATTATTATGTTAATTATTATTGTTATTAAATTGTATTTAACATATTCACTTAAAGGCTTTAGTCTGCTGGAAATAAAATTATTATTATTATTATTATTATTATTATTATTATTATTATTATTATTATTATTATTATTATTATTATTATTATTAAAGAAAGAAAAACCTTAATATTTCCTTATTACAAGAAGAATGTTGATCAAATTTTCAGAATGGATGTAAGAGATAGTGGCCATTCCAAAAAAAGTAATAAAAAATGTCTAGGCCTACTTTTTTCGGCGCAGCCATAATCAAATTTTATTTTTCTTATGGGCGTCATATTCGATTTTTGTCTTTTACGAATCCTCGTAAAAAATACTTTTCAAGCATCTAGCCTCTTATAATAAGTGAAATATTAAGGTTTTTCTAAAACACCGATTTTTGGTTTTCACCCTGTATTTAAATATTCAAGCGGCTTTTTAATAAAGTAAACCCAGATTATTTATAGGCATACGCAACTTTTGTTCCATTTAACCGACTTTGTATATCCAACGGTTTCCGATATCCCCATGTAGTTAATTTAGACTGGACACACGGTATACAAAAAAACAAGTAAAAGGTAAAAATAGTCAATCCAACAATACCTAAAATTAAATAAATTTACTTATTTTAATCAAGATTCAGTTACATTTTATTATCTTGCAATAAGTTTAATTTTTAGAAACAGTTAGATCAATTTATAGTGAAGAAACAAACGATAATAAAACTTCAAAACCGACATAGAAAAACAAAATCTAAACATAAACATAATAGTTTAACCTAATGTGGTCTTCCATAATATGTAATCTTTCATAGTAATTTTGGTCAATCCTGTTCTCCAGCAAAACATTAAATTTAAATCAACAAATCATTCATAATTTTTGAAATTATTTAACAAAAATGATCAATTTATTATGGTCAATGGCAAATGACGTCTAATTTTGAGTCTTGGCGATCAGTGTTGATACTTTTGTCAAGTAATTTCAATAATTGTGAAATAATTGCAGATTTAGTCATCCGAAAACCAGTATTAGCTACATTTTTCGCGTGAAAAACACCTTAGACTAATTTATTCAAATTTCTTGCCCAATTTGTCTGATGATATTTTATCCATCATTTTTATAAGTAACTTAATAATATAAATTTTAAGCGGATAATAACTTCCGTAACACAAACGTGAAAATTATTAATTTGTGTTTAAATAAATTTTAAAAGTTATTTTGGTAATTAGCTTAATTGTACGAGAGAACCAGATACAGAGTACAATAGAACAATTGAAAAAGGCAAATAAAGCACACTGTTCTGAGAAGATTATTCTTGTGCGGCTTAAGGTGAGCTTCCTCCAAATATTTTAACAACTTGATAATAATTAAGAAAATACAATATAGGTGTAAAGTTGTTCATTTTATACTCACTCTATGTCTTGCACAAGCCTCATGACGACATATTTGAAACAATTCCTTTGTGTTCGAATTTATCTGATGTTTAAATATTGGAAAGAACCACAAAACAAGAAACCAAATTATTCTCGGGACTATTTGCAAATTTCCGGATTCGGTTGGACTAAAACACATTTTACATTCGTCCCTATGTCGAGTAAAAAACACAATTCAATAAAATAATTACATTTTCTTCGAAGAATAAAACGCTTACGTTTTTTTTCGATATAATAACTAAGAGAGAAACAATAGCGGGAATGTAGCTATTGTAAACGAACCTTCAAAGCAATAAGATGATCTGATAACAACACTAAAAGGTATCAGCAACAAGACGAAACAACGATATGGCACAGCGGGAATTATACCAACAGAAAATTCAATTTAAAATCTATCCGGACAAAGACTGCCAGCGGGATGCAATCACGACTGCCTTTTGCCAATTATATATTACAATCGGTTTTATAATAGATATCCCTAATCTGATAATGTAACGTTAACACTGCGTTAATTAAATAATGCGTTGTGTGAAGTAAAACATAAATGCTATTATTATAATCTTCGAAGGAAATTTATTCATTCTAAATGTGGAGATGTTAATTTTAAAAGGGGTTCTGTTGTTTTTCTATAATAATTAAAAATTGTGAACAAATACTTCTGTGATTTTAATGCAAACGACTTTTGTTGGTGTTTTTAATTGTGCAAACGAAAAAGTTTTATTTCGCAATTTTTATAGCTTCGTTTCTATATTGTATACGATACGGAAAGAGAATTTGTTTCCGTACTGTTTTAGAGATTATATACATTTTAATAATCAAATTTTTTATGCTTATTTTTAGAAAAAAAATTAGAGCAAATATCAACTAAGACATCCTCAGACCTTCTTTCAGTCTTTCAAACTTTGTCTCGTTTTTCCAAATCCAAAAGGAGAAACCTGAATACACTTGTTAATGTTTTGATGGATATTGGTCTATACATAGTCTCTTCGAAGTGTTGGAGAATTAACCCAAAATTATAATAAAATATTTGTCTATTTGTGATAGATAAAGGCAAATTTTACTTAGGTTATTTTTCATACATTTAACATCAATATTGTAACAATCCATGTAAGAAATCGCTCGGGCCTATCTTGAAAAGTAATTGTTAGAAAGATTTTGGGTTAAAAAAGTTATTACTAAAGTGGTTCTAGAATTACCGCCAAGGGGTGTATTTGCATTCTTAGATTTTAATTCAATCATTTCTTCATAGAAGAAAGCAATTTGTACCACAAGGTATAGTCTTGCGGCCAATTTTGTTTATTTTATACATAAATGATTTTCTTTTAAATAATTTTGGTGGAACATGCTGATGATACTGTCATAATTTGTAATTCCAACAATTGAACAGAATTAGAGGCCACGGCAACCCAAAGTCTTAAATTAATAAAGAAGTGGTTCGATCAAAATTTGTTAACGTTAAACCTACAAAAAACGAAGTTTATGACATTTTCTTCGTATAAAAACAATTTATCAGTCTTTAACTGGTTAACAATTCATGAACATAATTGTAATATAAATAACTGTATTTGTAATAGATATATAGAGCAAACGGAAGAGTTTAAATATTTGATGCTACCTTAAAATGGGATAAACATATTCAAATTTTAGTTTTTAGTTTTTATTATATTTTTAAACAACTCAGAGATATTTTACCAATTAATAACCTAAGGCAAATTTACTAAGGATTAGTCGAGTCCCATATATCGAATGGAATAATTGGATGGGGAGGCGTCTTAAAGACTGTAATCAAACCATTAGAAATAGTTCAAAAAAGAATCCTCAAAATTATATTGAAAAAACCTTAAGATACAGCTCTGATGCTTTATATAAGGAATCCAACGTGCTAGATATTAGGCAATTTTTAGTAAAATAGTATTTTTAAAAGTTTTTAAAGACAAGCACATAATTGACTACAACAATAACTTGCGCTGGCATAGCACCCGCAATAAAGATCGTGATATTATAAATTATCCCCATGTCAAAATTTGACAAAATCCGTTCAGCAATTGTCCAGTCACTGATATTTATTTCCGAAAGTGTTTAAACAACCTCCGTTACTTTTCCTTAAGGGATAGTGCAAAAAGAATTTAACAAAAAAGAAACAAAATCATCTCAGCTTTAAGACAGTGTCCATTTTAGCTATTTGTAATATAAAAATATTTCTCAAAAAACGGGATTACAAACTTAAGAATGTGATGTGCACCCTGGAGGACTTAAAATTAATTTCCGGCATTTTTCTTGGGCGATTTAGTTATACATATTTTTACCCCAAGTTTTTACGACAATTACTCTTCAAGATATAGTCGAGTGCCACCCGCTGCACGATGGAATTCCTACAGTATACTGCTATTTAAGTTAGCCCCAAGAAGAAAAGAATCGTGAAAACTTTGTGTCAGTTTGAGCTAATAGAAAACAGACAATTTAAAGTGAATAGTTCGAAATTCTTTTAACCATTAATAACATACAAAAATTATTGTATATTTCTTAGTTCTTTATGGTCACATCTGATGATGATCAACCAAATCGTGAGTTCAATAAAACGCATTCCGTATGGGCAACTTGATTTGAAAACAATGCGTTTCTGAAATCAATCCGTGATGACAAGCCACTGAAAAAAACATATAAAGAAATTATTAATGTAATGCAAAGAAAGAAACAGATGATCATCTAGAATCCATGAACTAATAAGTCCCGGGCCTAACTACCAGATAGCGCCACTAACTAAATATCCATATGATTTTTCAAAAGTACCGACCTTCAAAATATTACTGTCAAAATTTCATGACCTTTGGTTTATTATTTATCGAGTTACAGTAGTTTAAGTGACGCTACTTTTGTGATCCTTAAAAAAGACTAATTCAAAACAATTTCGTGTGTTGATATATCATTGCTTTTTGATGGGGAAAAACACCATTCAAGCTTGGCTTAAAAAATGTTATCCGAACTCTGCCCCATCAAAAACGACCATTAAACGATGGTTTGCCGATTTCAATGGTCGAACGGACACCGATGATTCTGAACGCCCTGGTCGGCCAAATAAGACAGTTATTCCAGAAAACATTAAAAAAACTCTGAAAATCATCATGGGCAATCGCAAAGTAAAGTTGCAAGAGATAGCTGACACTCTGAAGTTATCAAAATGTAGTGTTTACACCATCATACACGAACTTGTGTATGAAAAAGCTGTTTTCCAAATGGGTGCCGCGTTTGCTCACACCAGTGCAAAAACAACAACGAGTAGATGATTCAAAGAGCTGTTTGGAGATGTTCACGTGAAATAAGAGTTTTTGCATCGGTACATCACAATGGATGAAACATGAATTCACCACTTCACTCCGGAATCAAATCGGCAGTCTGCTGAGAAAGCCGTCCAAAGCGTCCAAAAACTTTGGTAATGTGGCCTTTGTATTTTGGGATGCGAATGGAATGTTATTCATTGACTACTTGAAACATGGAAAAACAATCAACAGCAACTATTATATCAGTTTGTTGGATCGTTTGAAAGCCGAAATTGCCCAGAGAAGGCCTCATTTGAAGAAGAAAAAGGTGCTCTTTTGGTGGTCAAATTGTGTTTCGAATTGCTACCGCACCCACCGTATTCTCCAGATCTGGCCCCCAGCGACTACTGGCTCTTTGCAGAACTCAAAAAGATGCTCCGTGGAAAGAGATTTGGCTCAGATGAGGAAGTGATTGCCGAAACTGAAGCATATTTTGAAGGTCTCGATAAATCGTTCTACACCGGTGGTATCGAAAAGCTACAGAAACGTTAGAATGATTGTACCACTCTAAAAGGAGATTATATTGATGAATTAAAAATACATTTTGGCAAAAAAATATTGTTTTCCTACCTAGGCCCGGGATTTATTGACCGATGAGTTATATTGTACCTTGAATCATTTCCATAAAACGAATAAGTAAAAACCAGACATCGTCCAGCCAAGTCCTCTTTTCAAAATGTTTCAAAACGTTTGGTTACAAGCAACTTTCGTTCGTACTGCAATTTTCCAACATCCAATCTAGTTGAAATTCATCCATTTGAATCCAACTACAATTTGAAACAAAGTTTAAATTGAAACAAATACATTTTCCGGAATTGGATCGTGTCGAAATGGTAACAGTAGTTCGCCTACTATCGTAAGCGACTTCATCACAGTAAGAAAATATGTCTTCTCATTATATTGTTTAAGAGTGAGACTGTGTGTTATGCACTTGTTTTCATAAATTAATTGTTATTGTTGTTGTTATATATCCAATTGTCAATATGTGACAGGTTATGAACCCAGGACGTGGGTTGACTTAATTATAGTAGAGACGTTAATTAAAATTGAAAAGGCGAAAATCAGTAGGATTTGATCGTTAACGGAACGAATTTTCAACTTTGGAAATTTCACATTCGCGCAACATTAATTTCCGTTGGGATTAATGAAGAAGAATACTGATAATGTCAAAATCATACATCAAATGTTATGTGTGTGGTAAGATTAGTCACATTAGTAAAAAGTGTTGAAATAGAAATAAAGAAAAGAACGGGAGCAAATCAAATAGCAACTCGATGAGTGCGTTATTGTATCGGAGAGTGAGGTACAGTCTCCTGGAAAAGAGTCGATCTTATTGTCGCTAAGTGTTGATGCGGTTTGGGATAAAATTTTAAATGCAGATGTGCAAAACGTTTTGTTTACAGACATTTCGTCGTGAATGGTGCCAGATTTCCCTCCATGCAGAGCAGTCGAAGTACACATGAGAGACAACAAGAATTATATTGCTCAAGGTGTTACTTCAGTATGTAACAATTTATTTAACACTGTAGATTATGCAGCCCATTTTATGTGCTTTATTTGAAAATTTATTATCAAATTCTTTATATTTTGGAGGTCATTGTAAATTGATATGGCACTTCGATTGTGACTTTTGCTAGAAGTTAACCGAATTATTCGGATCTTTAAGATTGCAATTAATAATTTGAATTGCAACAAAATTTCGCCAGTCTGAAGTACACAATCATTTATTTACTAATTAAATTAAAATTTCGGTTTACATATACATTTATAATTATTTTATCTGGAAGCTGCTAATCGCACGTATGTATTTTTGATTTCCAAGTGTTTTATATGTTATTTCTTTAGTTTCTTTCCATGGTATTGTCCAGATAAAGCCGGTGTTTGTGGTTAATTAATTGATTCAAATTGAACTCATTGAAATTGAGTTGGAGTTTCTTGCGAGGTCAAAATTCAAGGCATAAAGGAGAAGACAACGACAACCTCAAGTTATCGGTTCTGTATAAAACCATTTATTTTTGTTATGTTTTGTAAGAATTTTGTTTTGAATTTTTATTATCATTTAATTTTTAAGTTCATTATCAAATTATTGGCATTCTTTTAATTTCTAATGTGATCGTTTGTTTTTATAATTTCATTATGTATTATATTTAATTTGGAAGTACCTAATATTTTATATACCTGCGGCCCAAAGCGCCAACTGGGGTAATCGGGTAATTCAAATTTTATTTAATATTTTCTAGGTGGTACATAGAGGAATGGGCGCATTGATGATGTTTTCTTTGTTCCTGAAATGAAAAGAATTTTTTCTGTTGGTGTTTGCACGAACAACCAAATGGAGCTCCGTTTCAAGGAAAATTCTTGTAAACTCGTACCGAAATGAAGATTTTACAGCACAAGGGGTTCAACAAGAAAACTTGATTTATCGTATGCATTTTATTGTCCCAATGATGTGTGATGCAAATGTATCAATGCCGAGTGACTTGAAACGATAGTACAAGCGTCTTGGACACATAAACATTCGATCAATTCATAAGTTGGTAAAGTCTGGAATTATAAGTGATTACGAAGCATGTAATTTTAGTAAAATGCATCGTTATCCGTACAAGAGGAGCTTAATTTCAAGAGTTTTTCAACCTAGAGAATTCATTCACTCAGATGTGTGTGACCCAATGCAAGTGAAGTCACTTGGAAGAGCAAGATATTTCCTCATTTGTATAAATGAAGCGACACGATTTAGACTTTCTTATTCGCAAGGCCGATGCATTTAAGTATTTTAAAGATTTTACAGCGATTGTAGGAAATAAATATCATAGGTCAATCATTGTACTCAAGCTTGACCAAGGACGATAATATGTCAACGAGAATATAAAAATGTTTGCCAAAATAAATTTTCCAGGACCGTACTTAGAATAACTGGGCCCTATTAAGGAAGGTCAATGTAAAAAGAAGCGGTGTGATTGCTTGTTTGTGTTTTTATTTTAATGAGTGATGAAACCAAATTATAAAAATAGAATGTGTCCTAAACTTACAACTCTCATCATAACACCCAATTAATCTGGCACTGGCTTTGAAGAAGCACCTACATTAGTGTGCGAAACGTCGCCTCCACCAGTAACAAGTGGGTTAGTTCTTTTTACATTCACCTTCCTTAATAGGGTCCAGTTATCATAAGTACGGTCCTGGAAAATTTATTTTGGCGAAGTTTACGGAAGGAAAATCTTTTCAACATAAAAATGTTTCTTTCTTCACGTGGAATTGAACTTGACACTATAGCATCGTATGCATCCTACCAAAATGTTAAAGCAAAACGTGAGAATCGGACGATTGTGTAAAGCGCTTGGTAAAAGTTCTTATGGGGTAAAGTTGTAAATACACACTTAATCGAGTAACGGTTGATAAGAATACGAAACATCGTTAACGGGTATTTTAAAGGGGGGCCTTTTATTCATATTCCTAAGAAATTCCGTCAGAAATTGCATTCAAAATCTAAAAAACTGATTCTTGTGGAGTATCAAGGCGAGTCGAATAATTACCGTTTGTATGACTCAGAAACGAAGAAGGTGACTAAGGCTCGGGACGTACAAATTCAATTAGGACGATCATTGTAAATTATCAAATTTTTCCTGAAGCAACAAGAAATTTGAGTATCTATCTTAGTCAAAGATCATGAGTAGTCCGATGTTTCCCGGAAGAAAGGTATGGGTAGAACCTTGACTCGCCCAAACTTGTGAAACGGAGAAATCTAATAAATGAGATGAAGAATAAGCTTAAATGTAAAAAAAAAATAGTCAAATGACAATAAAGATAATTTATAGTTCTTAAATGAGGAGCATATTAGGATGGCACAAATGGTTTCGATGAGGAGCACAAGCGAGTTGATGATCTAGCTGTAGAAAGGCAAGGTACTCTGTGACAGACAGTGGCTTTGATCTACTGAAATTTTGTCGAAATACTTGATAAACCTGCAACTTATATATGAAGAAATGGAATCGTTTATAAAGATCGTGAGAACAAATTTACAACTGGATATGTGTTCTTGGGTTTCACAGAGGCACCCAAGAGTTGCACCGAGTAGTTGCGACGCAGCGCCGGAAGCGAAGCTACAAGAAACTAATGTGGTTGCGTTATTTGTTGCGTAATATTTTTAAAAATATAAATAGCGTGACTGTATTGAAAGTTGATAATCAAAGTGCGATACATATAACGACGAATCCAGAATTTCATAAGCGGATGAAACACGTTGACATTCACCACCATGTTATAAGAGAGCAGTGTCAACAACGTGTGTTAAGTTTGGAATATGTGCCGAGTATAAATTAATTGGCTGAACCTTTAAGTCGTGATAAATTTATTAACATGCGTATAATACTCTAAACCTTATTGAGAGAATGAAATAGAATGAAAAGACAAGGGGAGTATTAAAGTATATTTCTTCTCATTATATGTTTTTAAGAGTGAGAGTGCACTTGTCCAATTATCAATATATTAATCAAATCAAATATAATATTGTATTTGTGGTTTTCCTATAATTAAATATCGTAAGTTATTCAAAGAAAATTAAACAAACAAATAAGCCAGAGTTCAAGGTAGAAAGAGTCAGGTAATCAACAGGCTTATTTTAGTCTAGAATCTGGCTTGGTTGACAAGTTGATTACCTAAATTTTGGTTGTCTACCTTGAAGTCTCGTTTGTTTATTCGTTTCAAGTTTCTTGCCCTTGCCCTGATGAAGCCCTTCACGCTAGTGGATAAAACGTTGGAAACTACTTTAAACATAAAGAAAAATTTTACAGCTGTTGTGGTTATAATTAAAATTATATAATTAAACAACGATATAATAATTTATTACTAACAGGTAATTGTTATGACACATCTATACTGACACAATGTTACTGAATTGATGAAGTGATGTTTTCGTAAATTTGTTAATTATACATAATATGTTAAACCTTGTCTTTTTTATTGTTGGCTATTAAATTGTCTGCAAAAAATGTCTAGTTGGAAACTACGGTTACCATTTCGACAAACTGTCCTACAACTACAGTATGGCAAATTTGATTGAATCAATTTCACTGATGGCAGGTTGTACACAAATTGTAGATGCAATTCGGATACTGAAGTGCTTTGGAAAGTCACGTAATGAAAGCATCATGTTACATCAGTGCGAATAGAGCACGTAGTTTTTATTGAAGAATTCATGGCTGACATAGGTATGGAATATAGATGTCTTTAGTTTTCTGTAAAATTCTATGTCAGTTACTAATCCTTCGTAAGAACAAAGGAATGGAACTGCTGCGTCTATTTTTGGTGCAGTTTTTTGGCTTTTTCCCGTTCTCTTCGTAAGAAGAGAATTGAAAACCGTAGCCATCCCAGTGGTTTTTGGGAATTCATGTTAGAGCTATCCTACATAAGCCCCAAATACTTATACGTAGGTGCTGTTCGTAAATCGACAATTATCATTAGCATCTTTTTATACTGTAGCTTTTAACATACAATTGAAGAATTCACTGTTGACATATTTCTAACCTAAAACAACCAGTTTACCTAATAAAGTTCCATTTCGGATAAACATTTGAAATAATTGATTTTGAATTTTTGTAAATAATCGGACAATATAACAATTTTAATGTAAAAAAAATTAAAATTTTGTCAAATACCCCAAAATTAATCGTAATATTTTTATTTAAAAAGAGTATTAAATCAAATACAGTGTGACCGTTAAAGTCAAATTCAATTAAGATTTTTTAAGAGTTTTATTTTGTGGTTTTTAAGATACTTATAAAACAAATTATAGATGGAGTTGAGGTGTAGGTATCGTGTTTATACTCGTTTCCTCAATCTAAATGATGCGCTCTTTCCCTTGAAGACGTTTAAAGAATAGAAATCGAAATACTTAAAAAGAAAACTTTTGTTTCTAACTTTTTTTGTATAATTAATATTCTTGAAGATACTGTTAAAACAATTATATCAAGTGATTATTATATCTTAGTAATTACTTATCCAGCCTCCAGACAGATTTTTTTTAATTTAACATATTGACTTTAATTCTTGGAAAAGTTAAATTTTCGGTTTTAGTAGTAAAGATTAATGTAGAAAAAATAAATCTAAAGAATTTCAATTTTATAAAAGTCAAAAACGAAAATAATTAGTGAATAAATCACAAGAATAATAGTTGGTATTATTAAGCTTCCCAAAACGATATATGTTCAGTTCATAATCTAATTAGAAACTTAGGAGTTAGAAGATTTAATTTACGCAAAAATTCCGACCTGACGCCATATACTCGTATTTAAACAGGATGTTTCAAAAACAATTTCGTACAAGTTTGAATGGTACATCCAATTGTTGGGGTTTGATTAGTTTAACCGGATAATCGCAATTGACACATTCAAAAAGCATTTTCTAGCTTAATGTTAACACAAATTTTTTTTTAATGCTACAATTAATTACCGAGATATGGTATTCACGTCACATCCATTTAAGAATATCCTCACTTAAATTAATTACACAGAAAATTATGTGACAAAAGTTCTTGCAAATTTATTATTTGTTATAATATTTTTGTAAAAAAAAAGAAATACATCGAAAATGAATTACAAAATTAATTGAATCAAATGGTTTTATTTACTCTTTCAGTATCAGATACAAATTGTGTACTACCACGATGTAGTTATAAAAATCGAAATAGTTACGTCAAGTACGAACATTTACTTTGGTAGAAAATATTCGCAGCTTCTTTTTATTATAATGGACGAACGACAAAGCCTTAACGTCATTACGTACCATCATCAATAAAATTAAACAAGACCATTAATACCGGTCATTAAAGTCTCTCAAATGAAGTTTAAAATAAGGCTTTAAAACGCAGGGGTAAAAATTATAATTATTTTTCTCGTTTCTCTTAAACATACCTGGAAGCAAGTGATATTTTAAACTTATCACAATGATATAAAGTCGTGCAATTTTTACATAAAATTTTCCGCTACAGTTTTCCATTAATCTACAGCTTTATCTTAATGATTCTTGGTCTGAAGTTAGCAGAGTTTTTTAAACACAAGGTGATATCGGTATATCTACTACTATTAGAGTACATCTTGGTTAGATAGCAAACGGGTACATCTCCCAGAAAAGAGAAAAAAAAACATGTTTGAAGCGTTGCGAAACAATACACTCAGAATCAAAATGTGTTACAATTGATTCCGTAATGAGATTGATCGTGAATTTTGCAAAAAAAAAATTGTTGTCGGTTAACCTCGTATCAGTTCCTCGATGTTGAGAAACTTGTTCTGTAATGTTCTGGTTCATTTATTTATTCCTTTTTCCGTTGCTTTTTCAAGGAAGTACATTATAAATGTGTGAAAGTCTTCTATTTATTTTTTAAAAAATCACAATTAATTCTCACCATAAAACTGTGTAACCTACTTCATTAGATTACGCCGTGCGATTACCTTTTATGAACAATTTATTTAATTTTTTAATTTGATTTAATTAACATGTTTACGTGAACCAATTTCGTGTACAATTACACATGAATTTAAAACCACGTACTTTAGCTTTTTAACAGTTTGTTATCATTGCTTCCCATAGTATTAACAAGCCTAAAGACCGATATCTCAACTTGATTGTAACTGTTGCTCTAATATTTGGCTAAACAACTTTAAATTCAATTTAAAGGTAGATGGTTAATAAAGTGAGGGTTTGTAAACGTTTAAAACCGATATTTGTGCATTTACAAATTTACTTAAAACTACAGACCACATCACGACCGTAATAACATTATAGGACTGCTATTATACTGAGAGGGAAATGCTACATGAGAGCGAACGTAGAAATTAGCAGAGTAGTTTTAATTTGTATGTACTCTATTCAAAATGAGAAATTTTTATTTTGGGAAAATGTTTCCATCTATACCAAACTTTTTAAACAAAATAAAAAATTTTATTAAGACTAGGATTTTTTGTATTTGGTTACATCTTTGAAGGTTGCGAAGTTATAATATACCAACAGACAATAAATAGTTATATACCTAACGAGTTCGGGAAGATAAATTTCCCGCATGAGCACTTTGATTGCCGCACGACCGTAGGAAGTCCGGCATTAGGGCGAAGACTAGGATTTTTTGTATTTGGTTACATCTTTGAAGGTTGAGAAGTTATAATATACCAACAGACAATAAATAGTTATTTACCTAACGAGTTCGGGAAGATAAATTTCTCGCATGAGCACTTTGATTGCCGCACGACCGTAGGAAGTCCGGCATTAGGGCGAAGACTAGGATTTTTTGTATTTGGTTACATCTTTGAAGGTTGAGAAGTTATAATATACCAACAGACAATAAATAGTTATTTACCTAACGAGTTCGGGAAGATAAATTTCTCGCATGAGCACTTTGTTTGAGTGCGGGAAATTTCTTATCGAAAAAGTATAGGTATATTATTTTCTGTAACAAGTGACTATAGTAAAAATTTATAAATAAATAAATTCACAGCTGTTTAGTTTTTTGCGATTACAAGAAATTTGTGTTGGTAGCACAGTCCCACCGATTGCTTGGTTTTTCAAATCTGTCATTGTTTTCAATTTTGCTGCTTCTTGTTGTTTGGTGCAAACACAAAAATGTGCGATTCTAGTGAAATCATACAGATTGCAAAGCAAGCTGTATCAAATTTGCTGCCGTCTAAGAGTCGGTCAAGATATGATGCAACGTATCACAAATTTATCAACGGGTGTGAGAAAAAAATTATTACATCATTTACAGAAAAGCTGTATGTTAGCTTATTTTGTACAGTATGAAAACAAAAAGTCTCTGTGGTCTGTATACTCGATGCTTAAACTGTGCTTAACAGTCCACAACAACATAGACATTTCTAAATTTACTAAATTAATTGCATTTTTAAAAAGAGAAACACAAAATCATCGCCTGAAAAAATCTGCAGTGCTACTAGAAGATCAAATAACGAAGCATCAGATTGTTCATACCTCATGAAGAAGGTCCAACACAAATAACGTAATTTATATATATTTTATTGTTCTTATTTTAAACATTTTTAGGTCGCATTAATACTAGGTATATCTGGAGCGTTAAGAGGGACAATTAAATAGTTTGTGAAAAACATGCACCTACTAAAATCAATTCGTTTTCAAAACAAGCTTAGTTACAGTCAAAACGGTAAACAGTAATTGAAGTAGAAGGTTTAAAAAAGGTAATCCCATTTTTGATAATTACTGATTTATCAACAATTGAAAAACAATAACAATGCAAAATGTATCATTACGGATAACCACTAAAACATAAGATATCCCGTCGTAAGTTCCAATGTTTCGAATCCTTGAATATGACTACTGTCAAATGTTTCATTTGTATTAACAATAAACTTTTCTGTTAACATTTATTAATTGAAATTCAGCAGTATTGGCAAAGATGGCGCAACAAATGTGAAACTAATACCGATGCGATACTTAATGTGCAGCGTTGCCACAATTGTATAATTTCGACTTATAAATCATAGACGATAAACACAAAAGACAAGTTTGAGTGCTCATGTTCATTCCCCATTTTCAAGATTTATTCGGGGGTTAATAATAAGTATGTAACTAATAGCTGAATTGTATTTCACATATCCGTGTGTATAACTTGCAACACCGCCGCATGTAAATGTGTAAAACACCTTATTAAAGACAGCGCCTTCTGTTAGAGAAATTACAAAATTACCGATACTGGAACTATACTGCGATACTAACGCCATCCGTGGATGTTACGAGTTTGACATTTTCTGATGCCCCACTTAAGGCGAGAAGAACTTTATAAAATGAAACCCGCTGATATTGACTTCCGAAAGGTTGTCTTAGTAACATCTATTCCAGAAACAAAAACAGGCGTTCCAAGAGCATTTGCCGTTACTCATATGCCATGGAAGGACAAACTGCAAAAATCTTCGAAAATCTAATACTAATCAATGGTTTTTCCTTACTCCCGTGGGGATAAACACTATCGGCAAAATTCCAATGAAAATTACAGAATTACTCAAGCTTCCAGAACCATTACTGTTGTTGGCCAATCGTGGTGAAGGTTTGGTGTGTGAATCGTATATTCAGGATTCACTACGAAACAAAATCAAAATTGCCAACAAACTTCAACCAAGTCAACCAACACACTTGTTAACCAACTTCTTCATCTTGCACATTTGTTGACGTAGAAGACCCAAACAACCTTCCACTATCACAGAAGTTACTGGAGTTGAAATTAAAGAATTTACCAACTATGTCAAAAATGTGCGAATATTTAATAATTGCACTTTTTCATTTTCACCTGAAAAACATTGATTACTTTTATATTCTTAGTTAATTAGTTAGTATCTTTCCAGATTGTTGACTTTCGTAACATAATAAAATCCAAAGAACGATTCATTTGTATTTGACGGGTTATTATCCGTTTACAAATAGTTATTTACATTAGAGTGTGGAAAGTAGGATTTTACGACGCGACAGCTTTGTTTGAAGAACGAGCCGGAAAGCTTAGCCATTTTGACATACACCACCTAATATGTGTCAGTTCATTTGTTTAACTGACGTATAGATGGGGCTATTAATATCATCAATAAAAAAATTAAATGCACCCTTATTCTGTACAGTGCATTTCAAGGAACGTGATCACATTTCAAATCAAGATAACTCTAGAAGTTTAGAAGATAGAAGGATAGGACAAAAACTGACATCTAGGGTGCGTGTCCAAGTTTTTTGCACATATTGAAAAACAAAAGCGAATCATCTGTCAAACTTATTAATATAACTTGCATATTTTTAAATGGAAACCCTGTATATTTTTAGATTTTCGAATGCATCATTCCATTCTGAGTTCAACGATATAGCACACTTTAACTCAGGCTTTGATTTGTTTTTTGCATAATTATATGATGAGTACTAATGATAAATAAAGTCTTTTGTTGAACATTCTTACTTTTTTAATTCTTTTTCAAACACATTTGATTAATTGATAATTGTTCACAAAACTAATCAACGCCTGAGTTTAAGTATCAAACATCGTTGAACTCAGAATAGAATGGTGCAATCGAAAATATAAAATATATAAGTGTTTCATTTAAAATATACAAGTTATATTAATAAGTTTGACATTTGTTCGCTTTTGTTTTTCAATATGTGAAAAAAACTTGGACACACACCCTAGAAGTTAGTTTTTGTCCCACCTTCTATTTTTTAAACTTCCAGAGTTATCTTGATTTGAAATGTGATCATGTTCCTTGAAACGCACTGTACATTATCGTGACAAGTAAGGTGTAAAGTAAATTTTTAAAACCAATTTATCATATTTTAAACTTAGTTTATTTTTAAAACGTTTCCAAATAGCAGATAAATCAGCCACTACTTTACCGCATAGTAGCCGTACTTTACCACGCAGTTACCGTACTTTACCGCATTGTATGTAAAATGAAGTGCTTTACAGTTCAGGAGGCCAAAAAAATTTACAGCACCACCGGATGAGCAAAAAACACGAGATATAATCAATATAAATAGAAATTTGTAGGATTCTAACAAATTTAATCCAAATCTCTGGTATCAACATTTCACGAATGACAGCTCGTCGGTAAATAAAGATTCTGGAATCAACTTGCAAAAAAGCAGCTGCTCACCTCAGTCATGAAAAATAGTATATTTTACTGTAAGAGATGAAAGAGAAATTTCCTTACAAACGATAGTAACTGGTTCATTCTCGAACGAAAACGACGTATTTATCTCAAATAGTAAACACTATTTTTTCTGGAAATGAGAATAAAATAATAAAAACAAAGAATAATAAAATAATAGAAAAACCAATTACCTTTCAAATACATCGAGACATTTCACTATTTGAAGTTAATATAAGTGAAAAGTTACAGTCGGTAATACAGATTTCCATCAATTTTGTTGCAACGATAAAATTTAATTCACGACTAGAGATGAAAATAGAACTTTCACACTGTGACAAACTGTACAAAAAGTTTACTTTCAATGTATAAGTAGAAAAAAGACTTTATTGCGCCGAAGATCATAAGGATTGAGCAAAATAACATCGTTTTTCCTCTTGTGCACTTTTTCAGTGTGTTCAGTTCTATGATCATGACGGAATGGTCATGGAGATTCTCATGGAAAAAGTTGAATTTGGAGAAGAAAAAAACGAGGAATGCATCAATGAGCGGTGAAGGAACTGGTCAAACAAATTTGAATAAAAAATAAAATATATAGGGTGGCCCAAACTTCTGACATCGCAGGATAACTCAGTTAATAAAAAATATATAACTTTCAAAATTTGTCACACTTAGTACAGTTACTGAGTGCATATTTTAAAATATTTTCGATTATACAAGGTGTTCCAAAGAGTCGTTAAAAGACAGTTAAAACCAGCGTGTTTTTCACTTGCTTACCTCTTCCATAAGGATTAACAACAAAACTTCATATTATTTCTCTATTACACGCACATAAATTACATAATTCACACTTTCAAGGGTTAGTAACTCCAATAATTGACTTGATTTTGTAGTGGATAAATCTAGAATTCAAAATTTGTGTAACTTCTGACTACTTTTCATGGAAAAATAACACAAATTTCTCTTTCAACACGAATTTTAAATGAAGTAGGTTCATCAGCTTTTCAATAAGTTCAATTTCATAATTCGTTTATTAATAAATAGTGCAGATAAGCTATTAGTCAAAAATTTTAATGGCGGCATTAATAAATCATAAATTTAAACATGATTTATAATTTTTCAAATCTGCAATTGCAAAACTAAAATTGGGTGTGCGAATAAAACCAACTCGAATCGTGACTGAGAAAGTAAGTTAAACGGTTTAAATATAAACAAAATTGTATTTATTTTTGTAAAGCTCATAATAATAAGATTAAAGATTAGATACGTATTTAAAGCATTTAATGGAATTGATTGTGTTGAGTCGTCGATGTATTTCGCCCGATTTATTAAAATTAAATTGAAAACGAAGTTTTTATTCAGATTTTGATAAGTGCAAAAAAAATTTCGTGCGGTAAGACGGACAGCATCTCATTTCCTGAATGGATGACATCGTTGCAATTCGCCATGTTATCACTTGAAGCATTCACGCCATAAATTATATAATATCATATGAACCATATACATGTTCGAATCGAATTTATATATGAGCGATAAATAGTAGATACTTTGCTATCGTTGCTAGTAAATGTTGCCATAATTATACAGTACTAGCTGTAATTTACAAGATGTTAACAAGATGTTCGCACAACGTTATTCAATTCCATAAATATTGGATAATAAATAAACCATTATGCGATTACAGCTTAATAAAGGTTACTCCTTCTTATGGTTTATAAGTAAGATGGAGAGTTATGTGACAGGTTCCAAACCGATAAATTTAACTACTTTTTTTCCACTTTTCGACGAATTAGAGTTATAATGAATAAAAAACCTTTGTCTTGATGCCTGCCGTCCGTCCATATGCAAACTCGATACCTAAAAAATTATAGGTTACATTTAATAAGGCATTTCAACGCTTTTGCCAAAATGGCGTCTGTGAGGCAAACAAACCTTTGTTTTCATTCGAATGTGTGTAATTTCTGTTGATTTTTTGTACTTTTAGTGGTTGTTTTAACTAATTTAGTTATAGAATCTGTGAAAGAGTATTTTAACTCAATTTATGTTTAAAATTACAAATAACAAGGATTCTAAAAAACTTAACACTGTCACGATTTCCTCTACTACCACAGTTCATTACACAACCAAATGCTGGCATTATGGTACATTACAAGTCAATTAAACGTATAAACTATATCAAATCCTATAACTCAATGATAAAATCCATCTAATTATACGTAAGTTTGCCCTACAGTAGCCATTTTTAAAGGTCTTTGACAGCTATCTGACAGCGCATTGAAATGCCTTATTGAAAATACGATATGATCTGAGTAGCCAAAATGGCAGTTAACCTACAGCATTTTTCTTTTAAGTAGAATATTTTCAAAAACATTACTTACAGCATAATTATGAGTTTTAAGCTAAAAAAATAATTATTAAAATTGGATTAATTTAAAAATTTCTTTTCTTAATGAGTGTATTGCAAACAACATTTCTTTTACCATCAGTTGGTGAATCTCAAAAATCCTACATTCTTCCTCTGTTAAATTTGAAAAATAATGTCGTATATAAACTGATAAAAGCAAAAAGGCCAACATTGCTTAAACGAGTTGGTTGCAGCGCTTTTACTATAGAACACGTTCTATAAAATGATTATGCTACTAATCGATTGTTTACGTTCTTGTATTGTAACAAAAAGTTTTTGTAAACTTTGTTTTATGTACCAAAGCAGATTTTATTAAAGTTATAGTATTGCATTAAACTGTTGTTAAATTAATAGTCCAGTCACTTTAGACATTTCGTAAATAATAATTCATTAAGTTCTGATTTTTAGACAGTGAATTCTCGATAGGGTTAGAAATAAGAGGGAAGAAAGTTCTCACCCTAATCGTGGGTGGAACATCCCCTTTTGGACAAACTACCCCTGGCGCGGACTCGTTAGGAGTTTTCCTCATTTAACTTCTAAATAGTTGCTCGGACGACAAAATATCATAGGACTAAAAATATTCGCCATAAAATTTTGCATAAAAAAGTCTTATATGCCATAAAGTTAATTCTTATAGAATTCTCCTAATTAGGTTTCAAAGTTGACAGTTCAGGCAAATTAGACGTTGAAAAAAAATACAAACTATACAATTTAAATTTTTTAACAATAATTTTTCGAAAGGGTTAGAAATAAGGGGAAAAAAAGTTTTCACTCTAATTGTGGATGGAACATCCTTTTATGGACAAAAATGACCCCTGGAGCAGATTCATTCGGATTTTTTCCTTATTTAACTTTTAAATCGTTGCTCGGACGACAAAATATTATGGGGCTAAAAATATTCGCTATAAAATTTTACATAAAAAACTCTCGTATACCATAAAGCTAATTCTTATTGTAAAATTATATAAAATTATAAAATTATTATTATAAAATTGCTTTTGCAAGCAAATAACTCCGAAACCGTTGTTTTTACGCAAAAAATGATAACGACCAAAAATATTTTTCTTGAAATTCTGCATAAAAAAGTCTTGTATACCATAAAGCTAATTCTTATAAAATTCTCGGAATTAGAGTTCAAAAAATTAGAGCAAAGAAAACAATCGCTTCCGCACGCAAATAATTCCGAAACCGTTGTTTTTACGCAAAAAATGATACGAACAAAATTGTAGAGCACAAAATTTTCTACAAAGTACATGTTTACAATTTTCAGTTTCTGTTCTTTACCGACTTTTTACGTAAAAATGCATTCCACAATTGTTACTCGTTTCCACATCACCTATGAGGTAGACTTGTCGGCGCGTTTTTTTTAAGTGGTTTCCTCTGTTAACCTATTCCACTTCGATTTTCTTTTTTTTTTTATTTTCTTCATTCTTCTCCGAGTAACTCTTCTTCAGTCATTGAATTTAAACAACATTTGCGAGAATTCTATAAGAATTAGCTTTATTGTATATAAAACTTTTTATACAAAATTTTATAGCAAATATTTGAGTCCTATGATATTTTGTCGTCCGAGCAACTATTTAGAAGTTAAATGTGGAAAACTCCTAACGAATCCGCGCTAGGGGTAGTTTCTCGTTCAAAAGAGGATGTTCCACCCACCATTAAGGTGGAAACTTTTTTTCACCTTATTTCTAACCCTTTCAAGAATTCACTGTCCAAAAATCAAAACTGTATGAATTATTATTTACGAAATGTCTAATTATTTCCATCTAATGGCTATTTTTTGTCTAAAGTGACTGGACTATAAACATTTTTTGGTTGCATATAATTTGCGCAGGTTGAGAACATCAAATAAGAAGTTTCTGTAATAGGCTTAATATAATCACGTAATATGTACTGTATCAAATTTCTTAAGGTAAACAATGCAATTTTAATAACAGCTTGTTATTTAATTTTGAAGTGACAAATAATTGCCTTTGGTGATCATCTTATTGTGGCATCTACAAAATGGATGCCATTTTAACATACCTTAATCACAATGTCACTTTACTTCAAGGATCAGGGCCAATTTTCTTCAAAATTGTAAATTATAATTGATTTTTCTTTCAAATTTACTTTGTAATTTTTCTCATCCCGTATGCCGGCAAAAAACGGTGTAAAAACTGTTAGCATTGGATAAGTTGTCAAAATTAATTAGGATTTGTTTTAATTTGGTTACATATGTATTTGATAACTACAGGGTCCTGCATTAGTGCGTCGTTCTTTCCTAGCGGCTAGCCCTTTGGAGATAGGTAAAGAAATTGTAAACTAAACATACTTGGTTTAAAGAGATCTACTTTGTAAAATTATTTTTAACGATACAGGGTGTTCCATTTTTGTGGTAAGGCAAAAAACATGTTTTTTAAAAATGGAACACCCTGTATCTTTTACGGTGTTCTGGCGTAGTTTCTCACCCTCTACATTGTGTTTTAATTGTTTTTTTATTTCCTGTCAGTGTTGCCAACTTATAACTGTTTTTCTGAAAAAAAATCCATGAACAAGCTTTACTCTAAAAAACCATAGCAACTTTGTTTTGTAAATTTAATAAACAAATTTTAACAGCAACGTTAGACCAGATGAAGAGCAACATTTTAATAGTTAGAAATTGGAATAGAAAAAGTAATTTTTTTCAAATGAAATAAACCCTGATTTATTTCTCTATAAGATAGCATTTTTTTCCTCTTTAATTTTTACTAAAGGTATCCTATAGCTAACACCCATAGTTTTGGAGATACTTAATAGTTAAAAAAAACAATATTAATTACATTTGTATACACCCAAAAGAGCAATGGCGATGATTTAGTGCCACTTTGGGGTTTGGA
The DNA here is from genome assembly GCA_030710515.1 of Abscondita cerata. Lineage (NCBI taxonomy): Eukaryota > Metazoa > Arthropoda > Insecta > Coleoptera > Lampyridae > Abscondita > Abscondita cerata. Next base: position 195,619 of record JALBCR010002337.1, read on the forward strand.
TAACTTAAGAATTTTTTTATTAATTACTTATTTACCCAAGAAAATAATTGAATACATTAAAAAAGCTGTGAAAAGAAACAAAATTGAAGAAATGACCACAAGTGTTGTTGGTGGATCGTTATACACCATTTCTTTTACATATGCCTACAAAAAGTCTGGTTTTGTCAGATCAAGTGATCTAGCCGGTTACCTGGTGCCAATCCAATAATTTCAAAGAGATATGTTCTTGCAAACAATGTTAAGAAGCGATATTTTTTTGACGCTGATATATGGCATCTGCTAGTATGCAATTTATTTTCCACCAACGGCCTTCTTCGGTGTAAAAAATATAATACAATAGGTGTCGCAAAACTTATTATAATGAAAATTGTTTTTTTCTCTTAACTATTAAATATCTCAAAAACTACGGAGTTTAGGCATAGGACACCTTCAGTAAAAATCAAAGAGAAGAAAAAATGGCATCTTATAGCAAAATAAAACATATGTCATTTCATTAAAAAAAATGAGTTATGACCTTTGAGTTTTAAAAATTTGGATTTTTTAAAACACCCCGTAGCATACAATCTAAAATTTTAACTATTAAAATATTAACCTTCATCGGGTCTAACGTCGGTGCTACAATTAGTTTATTAAATTTTCAAAACAAAGTCGCTATGATTTTTTAAAGTGAAGCCTGTTTACGGAAAAGTGTTCAGAAAAACAATTATAAGTTGGCAATACTGGCAGCAAATAAAAAATAGTTAAATTTCTCTGTAGAGGTTAAGAAATTACCCCAGAACATCTTGAAAGATTTCAGATTATGTCCAGAAAACACCTACTTTCTAGTTTCCTATAATGGGATTACAAAATTGTAATGTTTTACTTTCATTTAAGTAGATCCGCACAGATGAGTGTTTCAGAACGGTTACACCAAAGAAAGTTTCAGAAGCAACCCAAGTATTACTAAGAATATCCATCTGTCAGTTTTCGAAAGTCGAGCAAATCGCTATTTTACCAGATTTTAACGAAACGACAGTTTACTTTTTTTCAGATGAGTACAAAAAATTGAATTCACAAGTATGTAAATTATTTCTTATTTAAGATGAGCGCGTAAAAAAGTAGTTTTAGTTCCGCTTCCAATAGCAACCGGCTCCTAATGAGAAAATAACACAACAAAATTATCAAACGCAGATACATCTATACACATTTGATTGTACAATCAAAGTGACAGAAAATGCATTTTGTTGCAAGTTTTATTTGAAACAACTCGGCAAAATGTATAACCGAGATATAAATCCAATAAAAAAAATTAAAATAAGTAATCTCCATGGTTCTAGTCGAAATGGGTCATAATTGACTTACAATATACCGTGTGTCTCTGGCAAGACGCAACATAGGAACTTTACTATAAAAAAAATTTAATTTGATCTACTATTGCTATGAAAATTTCGGATTGTTGTATACCCTATACGTTACCGCATTTTGTTGAAGTTAGAAAGAGAGAGCAAGTGTAGAATGTCTAATCTTCCTTCAAATATAAATATTATTCTTTAAGTTTGTAAAAAATAAATATTTAGTATTTTGTGATTTTACGAAAATTCTAATCAATGTTCAGTTGCTTTCATATTTTAATATAGCTATTGAAGCAAGCATAATGAAATACTTTTGCATAAAACCTGTTCGTATTGAATTTGAGGTTAAATGAGTCGTTTGTTTTCTTGTATTGTAGACCTGTGTGTAAACTATTATACATAATACTTGCATCTTGCAAGAATATGCAGGTATTCTAAAGCTAAAAGTTTATTTTAAGTCAATACAGTTGTTATTATAGATAAGACAGATATTTCGATTAGTACCACAAGTCTCTACCGATAAACAGAAGTTGGTGTTCTAAGGACTTTATTCGGAATCAGCGAAGTAAAGTATAACCCAGAATTCGATGTGTTATACATTTTTAGCTTCTTGATCGTAAACAATTTGAAACTCATGGAATTAATGAAGATTTTTAGAAAATGCCCGATTAAGGTTTTTAATGTTATGAATAATGAAAGCGTAAAGGTTTGTGCTTTAAATTATTTAATTTGCTATTTCTCTTTTGACTTTCTATTTCAGGTTTTACTAGAATCCAGGAGTCAACAAACAAGATAACAAGATTATTATTTTAAAACCATCCAAGAACAATTGTAAGAAATGTTGTAATTTCAAATACGGTTTTTATTAAAAATTATTGTCGTTTTAAGTTTTAATTACATCGTATTAAAAATTCTTTTCTATAAATGTGTTAGTGGTCCTGAAAAGGACCGATTTGTTTGGATATACAGAAGTGAAAGCTAATAGGTATTACATGCGAAGTGCTTGGCTTATAGCAACTGGTTAAAATGCTGTCCATTTACTGTTAAACAGTGCCTCAAATAGAAGTTTCGTTGCACATTTGCAATCATATTTGCTGGTATATTGAAGCAAACTTCCACAATTTTATCTTTTAAAGACTCAATTGTGTCGTGGGTTCTGTCGGTATAAACCTTCGAAGATATGTAAGGCCATAAAAGAAGTCGTTGGGGGACAAGCCTGGTGATCTTGGTGGCCAAGTAACTTCCTCACCTCTTCCAATCCAGGTTCTAGGAAGTGCTTCATTTAAAAGTTGTTTTATTTAATTCGCATTATGTGCTAGACACTCATCATGCTGATACAGGAAACTACATTGAGATTTAACGATCATTCATCGGTGAAGCAAATATTCTTAAGAAAATTCATATCATTATTGCGTATCTCCATTAACGTTTCACAAAATTCTTGCCTTTTGTCAGCATCGGTTTATGCTTTTTAAAATTTTATGAACTCGACACCTATATTTACACCACAGTGGATACTTAGTTGTCTAATACTAATATTAGGGTTGCACAGCACCGAGTACATTGATTTCTTCATCGTTGTCCATCTTCTAGTTTTGTTGAACCTGCTTCGGACGCTTGTGTCACTGCGGTTTCTCTGCCGATCCGGAAAAAGTGCAGCAAACAAAGCAGAAGTGTTTCTATAGCTTTCACCTCTGTATACCCCTTAACCATTTGAACTTTCTCAGGGATTGTATACACACTCATTTTCAAAAATTAAATTAGAGAATATTACAATAAGGAACACGCAATAACAATTAATTGTAACGTATACGTCAATACGTAAATTTCATAGCCTTAGTGGATCAATTCAATTTTTTTTCTATAGCGTCTTGCCAGAGACACACGGTATGTTAGATAAAGAAAGTAAAGTAAATCACAAACAATAAATATAAGTGAAATGAAATATTCAACACACTTCTAGTCTGAACGTACAATATATACCTTGAATAAAGATTTTTTGAAGCATTTCTAAGCTTAGAATATCCTTACGATAAAAAGAAGTCTGTCGAAATTTAATCACAATTAATTTGAAAAAATGTCGTTGTCCGTCATTACTACTATAGATAACGTTAAAAGTGATTTAATTTGTTTTCGATTTCATCATTCAAAGCTGACATCGATTTGATATCTGGCTTAATTTACTTCCTGATTTATACATCATTTCAATAAAAAAAATATCAAACGGTGGGACTGTCGCCACAGTATTTTTTTTCAATCTTAGCCTCCTCATCCAATGAGCCAAAACTATACAAAGATACAGAATCGGTAGAACCGAACGTTCTTCTTTATCCGTTTGAATTTTCAATTTACTTTGAAAAAGCTATTTTATTTATTAAACTTTGATGGAGTTTCAAATAACTTATCCTGCCAAATTCTCGTTTAATTAGAATGAGACGATGATGCCGTCTTTCCTAAATCTTCAAAATGAGATTACTGTATGCGCTAAGAATAATAATATTTCCAATATAAGCTGATCATTTATAATACGAGTTGTACGTATATCACTTTATGATTGTGAATAAATATGCAGATTCGTTCCCATTTCGTTTACGATCTGTCATCGGAAGGAGCCAACATCTGCGAGAGATGTAATATCCCGCTGTCTGAGCTTCTGATTAATGATAAATCTAGTGACAAGGCCTATTAAATTCAAGTTCAGCTCACGACTTTATTTCAAATTATATTACTTCATATTTAAAAAAACGTACTATGATAGGTATATAAATTATAGTCTACTTTCCTGTATCCATCATTAATCTTTTGTGTTACATTAATTTCTATGATTGTGCTTTGTATTATTTCGTTATTTGCTTGATTTTTTGTAGTAAATTATGTACCTACAGTTTCAAAGTTCTTAAATATTGAACTTAAAATTAGCTGAAATCAATTGGATGCTATTATTTACACACCGGCACCACTTCAATGTTCAAATTTTCAGGCGCGAAAGCAATCGAGTTTTAGGTCAAACGACTAAAACTTTTTGAGCCTTAATTAGAAAAATAGGAATATAAGAAAGTTTCGAAGGTATGATATAAATCACTTCAACATTTTCCGACCATACTTAAAACCAACTTGGTATCAATAAAATTAGACATATAATTAAAACTTTTGGCTCGCGCAAAACATCCACCCTCATACTAATAAACTAAGAGCGTATAGAAAGTGCATTGCGACTTACAAAATACTCATCAAAAAAGGGAAAACACTGAAGAAAAAAACATTTAAATAAGTGTTTTCTAAAATGTTATGTAATTTATTATTGACCTTAAAATTGTGAATGTACCGAAAAGACAGTTTAACAATGAACTTAAGCCGTTGGAAAAAATAAATGTGTAAGACAGGTGACCTGCTTCTTCTAGACCAAATCTCGCGCTCTCTCCATTGAAAACGTTTTAAGAGTGGAATTAAAATTTTACTCAAGACAAAAAAAATGTGTAGAATATTTTCAAAATTATCACTTACATGCTTTTTTTTCAAATAAAAGCTGTTTTTAATTATTATTGTACACATAACTTGTGTTTAAACAATTTTTTGTTCTGATGCTTCATTACAGGGTAATTACATATAAAAATTATGAGAGAAAAATTGGAAATTTTATTATGTATAACTTTTATTTGACCTTGTTTTTCTAAAACGCAAGGCCCTATTGGCTATTCAGATTTATGTACCAAATCTCATTAAAATCGGACCACTGTGGCTTTTTAGATATCGTGTTTACTTACGCTCGAACGGCCGATCTCCCAAACTCTAATTCTTCGCAAAAAGTAAAAAAAAAAGAGTAACCATTTGAATTTTCGTTTGGAAACTGTTAAATTGTGTCAAAAATACATATCAATAATGTTATGTATGTGTTTATGCCCACTTTATTAACATTATTTCAGTGTCCAAGTTTTTCGTTTAATATTTTAAGTGTGAATTTTTATTATACAACAGTATTCCACACTATGAAAGTTTCATTGCATTAAGAATTTTTCTGTCACGCTTTATTAAGGAATTGATCTGCGCTAGTTTTGTAAGCAGAGATTATACTAAGTCAAAGTTGTTTGATTAGTAATATGTATGGTGGTTAACAGGAATCGAAGATGTCTAAGGACTGTAAAAACCCTTAATTTTTTCAGAGTATGGGGTTTACACTATCGACGCTGGTTGGCTTCTATCCACTTGTCAATTAGAAAACGTCCTAATTTTATTAAAACAAATGACGAATGGCGCGTTACACAGTACTAGTCCGTTAATGGGATCCATACAGCACGCTGTTTCGCACGTCTTATAAGTTAGCGAAATAAAGTGGGCGGAATTGATTAAAATTAATATTATTATTAGTTGCTAACAGTTGTCAAAGAAAAATTTAATTGTTCTGTCGGTTTTCATTATTTTTAAGGTTACGCTAAAAGAAGATTAAGTTAGCAGAACAATTGTTTATAACAAAATAAATGTCTCGTATTTTTTGTTTATTAAATAAGGTGAAAAAGAGTAAAATACTATTAAAGTGCTAGTTGATGCTTTGAATTTGATTTTAGTGAATAGTCTGAGTTAGTTGCTAACAAATATCTACGTTCTAATGAGTTGCTCACAGAAATAGCTAATAAGAACGAAAAACTTGTCAGCGTGCAAACCTACAAGAGCGAACTACTAATTATTTATATATTATAAACTAATAATCATATTAATTGTAATCAATTTCCCCACTTTTTTCGCTAACTTATAAGACGTCTATTCCGCATCATGAGTATCGCACAGAATTTTTGTGCCTAATAATTTGTTTCGTACTTCCACCTCCGTGAAATAGTTTTTTGCAAAAATATCTATACGATTTATTTCCTACATTATTTACCCTAGTCAATAGAGTAAATAATAAGTAAATTTTTGAGAAAATAATAGTAGGATACCGCCATGTAATTGTAAATAGTATAAAGTACCTTATATTCATGTTTTATATGGAAAATGAATTGTCATTGTTAATATATGTTTGGTTCATTTTTATTTGAACTTCCGAATTTTTTTTTATTTCTGACAATCGGACCACCACACAAGCATTCAACCTCGATTGAATATATTGCTTTAAAAAATTTAAATCTCAATTGTGCATAAACTAATTGCCCGACAATTTCAGGATTTGGCACACACTAAGTACGTATCATTACCTCCTATTTCCTGAAAGATTTATCCTTTCATCTCAAAAATGACAGATCTACAAATTTAAAATTGATTAGTAACTAGGTTTTCAACAACAACGGTCTCGAGACTAACACGGAGATTCTTAACATGCAAAATTTCTTTGTGGGTCTTAGGATCAAGTTGACTTCCTACAAGCTTTCATTAATTGTTGACGAAGTTGTTTTCGTACTAGTTTCCAGTGATAAGATTCCTCATATAATTTGGGGATTTTGCTATTTTCAAATTTATTAAATTTATAATAATTATAATAATAATTGTTACTTTATTTTAAATGTTTAAAATTCTTAATTTACAATCTATAACGTATAAATATTGTATTAAAATTTAAAATAATAGTGAAAACTATTGATGTGAGTGAACCATCTGTGCATGCAAGAAGCTGATACCGATTTCTATTGTGTGAGTACATTTTTGATATATATATATCGATAGTCTGGTGCATAAGTGATATTTATTCCGGGAATCGTATTTATAATTTTAATTATAATATTTCCCTTAATATAATGTCTTATAAAAACTAAAATAAGGTTGACATAGGACGTTCTATTATTTCAATAGATATGATTTACATAAGAAGCTTTTTGAAAGAGAAGACGAAATTTGCGTGTTAAAGTTGATAATTACGGAAAGAGATAATGAAATTACGCTGTTATTGAAATCAATTGATAGATTAAAAAGGCGTTTGGATGATAACTTAAACGATAGCGTCTCGATGGAACAATCGCTACAAGAAGAAAACACTAAATTGATTGGATTAGTATATAATCTAAAAATAGAAAATAAAACTTTACACAGAGATACGGTAGTACTGAATGACAAACTTAGTAACTTTAAATTAACGGTGAGTCCCCCAGAAGAGAGGTGTTTCGGCACACAAACGGACAGCGATACGTTGGTTATGAATTCATCTAGTCAAACTTATAAACGTTCTACAGATGCAGATGCGTGCACTCAAACTTTAATTTCTTCCAAAAAATCTGGGAAAGGGAATCCACAAAATGTTGAAGGTAAAGCCACTACTGCTTGTAATAATAAATCGCCCTTCGAAGAATTCCAAGAAATTAATTACAAGTCTCAGGAATCAACATATGGATGTCAACCATCTAATATCTTAGAACATATTTATACACTACCTTCACCATCTCTCCTGTGTAGCAGTACTCATAGAAACAATGTAACCGTCGAAAATAATAAAAAATATAACATAGTGATGTTCAGTGATGAGATTGGAAAAGACATGGGAAAATTGTTAAACGCGAGTTTACACCAGTCAATTTTGAACTATTGTATGCCTAACAGTACTTTCCATGGCATTCTCAAGAATGTTAGAAATTACAATTTTGTAGTCCCAGCATAGTCATTGTATTAATTAGTCACTATAAAAATGTAAACAAAGAACAAGTGCTTAAAAGTTTTGAAAACTCACCCTAATCAATGTAAAACAAATTATATTATTTACTTTTCCATATAGCATAAAGATGTCACAAGCTGAAAACAATTCATTATATAAGTTAAATCTGTCCTTGTATATGATGTGCCAATATAATGCTAAATTTCATTTGATTGACGTAAATCGTTTTGTCAAAAGTAAGTTGCTGACAAAAATTGCGATTCAAAATTTTCAAAATATTTTAAAAGACAATTAGTGTTTTTACTATCTTACTATATAAATAGTTGTAACCTAGACAATGAATTGGTTGATCGAACTGACTTGACTACAGAAAATGTTATTTTTAATACACGGATTTTGGAAAGTGTGCCAAAAGTTATTTACCAACCTGCCCTTCTAGGCAAAGTGGTAGTTTAAATCGTAGTTTTAATAGTAGTTCTAAGACTTTGGAATCTATTCCACAAATTTTTTTAGTTAAGCCTACAACAGAGAAACTCTCTAGCTTGAATATTTTACCAAATAATAAAACTTTTAGATTAAATCAAAATAAAATAAATGTACAATCTCTTACCCTAGTTCACCAAAATATACAAGGTATACTAGGAAAGATTTAGAAATAGAGTTGTTTTTAGATAGTCATAATATAGATGTTCTCTGTATTACAGAACATTGGTTAAAACCACACCAGCTCTTGCTAAATTTCTATAATCATCTCGTTGGTAGTTTTTTTAGTAGGGAAGGTGCCAAACGTAGTGGGTCTTTAATACTTATTAATAAAGAACTAAAATATAAAGAACGTAGAGACATTGTAAGCCTCTCAGTTAAACGACTTGTTGAAATAGCTTGTGTGGAACTAGAGCATTTTATTATTATTAGTGTATACAGACCACCATCAGCAGGCTATAATAATTTTGAAAATAAGGTGGAAGAAGTCCTATCTATAACATGTAAAAAATAAAAACGTACTTGTCTTAGGCGACTTTAATGTAGATTTGTTGTTACAATCTTCCTCCTTATGCATAAAATTAATTAGTTTATTTCAGTCATTTAATTGTAAAAATATATTTTTGGAGCCTACTAGAATAGCTGCAAATTCCGCAACTTGTTTAGATAATTTATTTACAAATTGTTTTGAATTAATTGATAAAAGTATGTCATAAACAAACTTTCTTCTGACCATTGCGGCCAATTAGTTGAAATTAAATTACCTTACAAAAACACACAGAAGAAAAAAAATCACGATAATACCAAAAACTTCAGGACGTTTGGAAAAACTTCGCAACATTTTAATTTTAAAACTTCCTTTGTTAGTAGAACATAACGACCCAAATATTCAATACGAAAATTTTTTAAAGTTTTTAATGAAGAGTATGATTCAATGTTTAAATCAAAAACAATAATTGCTAACAAAATACATGTTTTAGTAAATGGGCCACTAAATCAAAGCGAAGAATTTAAGGAATATGTCAGAAATTACTCCAAACAATTTAAATTAGTTTGTAAATTAGCAAAATCACATTATTTAAATGAAAAATTAAGAAAAGTACTAATAAAATTAAAACAACATGGAGTATCATCAATTCTGAGACAGGTAGATTTAAAATTCGTGTAAAAGAATATTCTCTAAACATCGATGGTAAAACAATTTAATCAGACTCTGAGATTGCATCAGTATTTGGAAATTTTTTGCTAATACTCCGATTGAACTGACTAAATCTCTAAATTCCTCTCCGCTATTAGCTGAGTCAATTTTAAAAGAAAATGTACTAGAATAATCTAGATTTCTCTCATTTAAATCTATAAGTCCAATTGATATAATCACAGTATATAATTCGTTAAAAATGAAAATACAGTTGATCTGTGGGGTCATTCTATTAGTCTTATTAAAACTATAATTGCTGGAATTGCCCCTCAACTAGCATTAATATTTAATAAATGTATTACTTGCGGTATATTTCCTGATTTAATGAAATTTGGCAAAATTTCACCAATACTTAAATCAGGTAGTACTTCTGACCCCTCTAATTTTCGACTTATTTCTGTGCTACCAGTGTTCAGCAAAATTTTCGAAAAATTATATTAAACCAAATGATGACTCACTTCAGTTCATTATTAAATTCTAAGCAATTTGGCTTTATAAGGGACGTTCAACAAGCGATGCTGGTATTAAGCTTGTTCAACACATATTTGAATCTTGGAAAAACTCCATGGATGCCTTGGGTGTATTTTGTGACTTATCTAACGCATTTAATTGCGTTCAACATGACACTCTTATTATGAAACTAAAACACTATGGCGTTAGGTATACGGCATTAGATCTCATTGTTTCTTACCTGAATAATATAATTCAAACAATTGATATAAATGGGACGCGTTCCACAGGATCAATAATGAAAATGGGAGTTCTACAGGGATCAATTCTTGGTCCGTTCCTATTTCTCATTTATACAAACGACTTACCACATTTCGTGAAAGATGATCATGAAATAGTTCTTTTTGCGGACGATACATCATTTTTGTTTAAAATAAAAAGACGCGAAACGGCTTTAGATAACGTAAATGATGCTTTATTTCGAGTTGTACACTGGTTCTGTGTCAATAATTTACTGTTAAATTGTAATATATTTGTTTATATTAAGATAAAAAACGATCAGTTTTTCAGCCATATTGCCCTAGCGGTTGTTTTGTTAACCTCATTCAAAAACAGTTACGATTAAGTAACCCTAAAACAATGAATTAAGCATTTGTAAGTACAGTTGTCATTTAAGCGATTTAAATTGCATTTCAAAGAGCTTCTTTAATTCAATCACAATGCCTCCAGTGCAAAGACGCCATAATTTTCGGCAATTAAGCGAGTTTGATAGGGGTAGAATTGTGGGATTGCGTGAGGCTGGTTTGTCTATGAGAGATATAGCCGCTAGAACGCAACGGAGTTTAAACACTGTGGCAGTCTGTGTTCGGGCATGGAACCAAGAGAGCCGTATACGAAGAGCGAGAGGTACAGGACGTCGTCGAAGAACCACAGAACGCGAAGATCGCCGTCTTAGACTATTGGCTTTACGGGACCGCTTCTCTTCTACACGGGCGATTGCGGACCAGTGGTTTGAAGAACATGGAAGACCGATTGGGATGCGAACCGTTTATAGACGGATAAGAACCTTTGGGCTCTTTTCATACCGTCCCTTTTGTACTAATATTGACTCCAGAGCATCGACGTTATCGTCTAGCGTGGTGTAGAGAACGGGAAAATTGGGACCAAGAATGGAATTCAATTGTCTTTAGTGATAAATCCAGATTCTGTTTGGGTATGCATGACGGTCGTGCAAGGGTGAAAAGACGGCGCGGTGAAAGACAAGATCCCCAATTTTCTGTGAATAGGCATGTGCACCACACAGTTGGAGTTATGGTATGGGGAGCTATTGCTATTGAAAGTAGATCACCTTTGGTCTTCATTAGAGGTAACATGACCGCTGCGCGCTACATCCAGGAGGTAGTAGACCTCCATATTGTACCTTACGTTCAGACCATCCCCAACAGCACATTCCAACAAGACAACGCACGACCTCATGTTGCTAGGGTTTTTTGGCTCATTTTGAGGCCAATCAAATTGCTTTGTTGCCTTGGCCACCAAGATCTCCCGATCTTTCGCCCAACGAGCACGTCTGGGATATTATGGGAAAAAGATTACTCAATTTACCTCACCCTGCACAAACTCTAGCGGCTTTGCAGCATCAGTTACAGATAGCATGGGATGAGATACCCCAAGAAGAAATCGATCACTTCATTAGAAGTATGCCCAGACGTGTTAATGAGTGCACAAGACATCGTGTATTATAAAATTTAATATATTCAAAAAAATTAATATTTTGTAACCCTACATATTCTAATATTTATGCCTCTATATATAGAAGTAACCTATTATTTCATGTGTATACCATGACTCTTACTGACCATCGTTAGGTTAGCATTCGAGGTTGTGACGGTTTTTTCCTCTACTTTGTGTTTGTGTACTTGGTCGAGTGCGAACGTTTTAGATGTGGTGCTCCAGGTAATATCTGTAAAGTATCTATTTGCTGCAGATCTACGTTTGTATGACAATGCTAAATTACTGGATGTTGCCTCTTAATACGGCAATATGGCCGTAAGTATCTATCTTTCGTTGCTGCTTCATTTTTGATTCATCGATAGAATTTTCCAGCGAAAGAATTTCTGTCGAATGCTGTGATATCTCCTTGTAATTATGGTACTGTCTATGAAAATCATTAAGCCACCGAATTACAAAAATTGATCTGGTTTTTATGACGAATATTTTAGACTTTTGATCTACCAACTACAATCTTGAGGGAGGCCATCTGAATTTACATGTTATTGGTGGACCCGGAAGGTTTGGGAACCATTAAATATATTGTTACGTGTTGTAAGTTAGGGACTTTTCTGTTTATTTCTTACGCTAAAAGAGATACAAATTTTCGGTTAACTAGTGGCGTAACACTGGATAGAATAGATTGATGGTTTGTGATAATATTGTGATTATTTTCATATTTTTTAAGATTTGTTCTATTCGATACTTGTTTTAATGTGTGTATAGATAGATAACGATCGGTTCTTGTTTTTACACGTTTGGTTGTTCTTTTCTTGGGGTTCTAGTGTCTAAAAGTAATTTACTAGCACTATGTAAGTGACGCCCGGTACAGTGGAGAAGCCTTTGGTAATTTCTGTGTATTAAATCATCCCCGCTACCTACTATGCGACATTGAAGCTATACGGGTGGTGTTCCGAATTGTAAATAAAATTTATTTTTGGAGTTCTTCATCAAGAAACATGTAACAAGATGTTTGACAAATATAAAATGCGAGTTTTCTCATTTCACCCCTTCCTCGGCTTTTCTATAATACAGCAGTCTTAAAACGTTTAGCGACATAATAAATGTTGTAGAAGTGGTGAGGGAATCAACAACAAACTAATTAAAGCAAACAAAAGTGCAGAAGGTTTTAACAGTAATACAGAAGAAAATAAGTTTATATTGTTGACAATAGACGGAAAAGTGTCAATACAAACAAAAATAGTGGTTCATGTTGTCAAATAAAAAGTACTTATGAAAAGGGTGTAGTATGTGGCTGATTGATCTGGCTTAACGGTACCAGTAGTCGTTGAAGGTGAGCAATTGAAATTAAATTAAAAAACAATGGCAACATCCTATCAGCTTTACTCTTTGAAGAACATGCAAACTGGTTGAGGTCAAGATGCTGTCTCTTCCCAGTGTATTTTGAAGTAAAGTTTATAAAAACCTAAACAATTTAAAGAAATTCGACTGTTTCTAACGAAGTCGAATGAGTGACTGACAGTAATTAATTTATGTGATAAAATAGGTTTATATAATATTGAATAGTATTCTGAGAATTAAATTAGGTGTAATTTACTATATGAACATCTTATTTATGTTTTGAAATGCTATCTAATAGTTTAAAAAGGTATGTTTTAGTTCTGTACTTGATGAGTTTCGGGACTCATACCAAAATTTACGCATTGCGACGAAAAGATCAAAAACTCTAATGTGGTTATATGTATAAATTACTCAGGTAATTTAATTTTTGCCCTACATATGTGCGTGGCGCCATAAAATCAAAGTTGCGACTGCAGTCGGTGAGGTTGGCAATTGTGTCGGACCAGAAATACATGGTGTTACTTGTTTACGATTGCTACTGTTAGATAAAAGTATTTCAAAATAGACCTTCGACATTATTCTGAATTTTTTTAAATGTGACCAATGACTATAGGAGATACTTCACTTATGCCGATTCAGCCCCCTTTCGGGTCTCTTCTCCCAATTTCACGTTATCGGTCCGGGTATGAGATACTTTTCTACCGCGGTTACATTTCTTTATACCTACTGATTTGTTGGGATTTCTAGAATATATCGGCCAAGCCTGTTTTTTAGCATATATTACGATTATACGAGTTCCCCATAAGAGCCCATGTTAAAGTAGCAAATTCAAAAAAGAGGGCGGGTAGAATCAAATTTTTTCAAGGCATCAGGAGGCTTTCAGAACTTACTCTCGACAAACCAGATCACCTGCTTAGAAACTGCCGAACTACTTTAACCAAAACAGTCACTTGGGTTTCTGCATTCCATAGAACACTTTTTAGTTTCAACAAAGCAACGATTCAAAAAAACTATTAAAACGAATCAATGTGTTTGTAAATGCGAAGCTACTCTAGTTAATGTGGAGAATCTGTTTGGTAATACGGTATCAGATTTTGGAAAAACTCTCTTTCGACTATAAAGACCAAACAGAGAATTGTACCATTATTGAAAGGTCTCTGTACACACAAAAGAATAAGTACATAATCAAACTTATAAAAATCCCTTTAATACAATAAATAAGAAATAATTTTTCCAATATACTGTAGGTAAGTGATGCATTTTATTTCATATTTAAATACTGTATAAAATAATCTTAAGAAGAAAGAAAAACACCATACAATCGATGGCACAGCTCACTTTATTTGTTTTGACTAATATACATTAATAGAAACTGATGTATTGTAGGGAAAAAAAGGAATTAAGCAAATAGATTTTCAAGAAAAATGTTTACACAGAGACCCAATCCATGCGCTCGCTCCCTTGAAAACATTTTAAGAGTGAAATTCAAATAGAAAATTTTACTCAAAAAATGAAAAAGAAATTACGTTTTAGAAAAAAGTTTAGATAAAAGTTATAGATAATAAAACTTCCAACAACTTTTCTCTCATAACTTTTTTTGTGTAATTATTAGTTATGGATAAATAAAAAAACTAAAAACCTAATCAAACCAAGGTTCATTAAAATCGAAGGTTTTTATACGAGCAAACGGCCGGTTTCCAAACAGAAAAATTATTATTACGAACGTCGAAGAAAGTCGGTTTGAAAACTGACGCATAATTCCCTATCTAATTTATAAGATGTGGTAGTAAAAATCACATCACATAGGTAAAAGAGTTGTATAGATATAAAGGTTTGGGTCTCAACATAGTCACCTAAATTTTTAAAGACTGTTTAGTATAAAAGATATAATAACAGTTAGTAATACATTTAGAAAAAAACTAGCCAAGACATATAAGCTCGCAACTGCAACACTATCTGTACGAACATAAAATAAATTTCGCCACTATAGGTAATAAAATACATATTACTGACAGTAGATTTAAAAAGGAATCTTGCATGTAAGCAAACCATGACCTTATTTGCATATTATTCGATAAGCTTAAGATATAATAACCGCACGCGTATCTTCGATCTCAATAAAATATCTACACTTTTTTCATAAAGAACTCTCAAGAGCTAACTAAGGAGGGCCGGTTCGAGATATGATTTGATAGGTACAAGGACAGCTGGAATTTAATCTTATATTTTAATGGCATAAATTATTCACATTGATAACTAAATCGGTAAACCGTGCCCGTAATCTCGCCTCTTAAAAACACATTTTTAATTTCGATCTAAGAATGTTCGTAACAGTGCAAATGAACGATCATCATTATTAGATGAGACTCCAATTCATACATCCAATTAAATGTAATATCCAGCGACAGTAACCGAATGTATGCAGACCCAGTTCCTGACAAATGTCCTGCTGACGGTAACGGGAAATGTCATAAAGTACAAGTGTTGTATCAAACGTCACTATTAATCTTGTCGACACCAGCGCCAGAGAACACAGCGGGGGCGCACGAAATGAGTCGTGCGGACTGAATATCGAACATGAACTTATACAGACAGACAGTAATGAACATAAGATCGGAGAGATTTATTACTACCCGTCATAATAGATTTACAAATTTCTACCAAATCTACATTTAAATATAATCCAACCAGCTACTTTCCATTTAGCCTGCAACACATAATGAATTAGGTCAAAAAAATTGAAATATTAAAACCGATTAAGTCGCATATTATTATTATTGTTATAACTACCGTTAATTTTTTTTAATAAAAATGTGGCCGTCAGCCATCTCTGATTAAGATAATCCAATAAGGATTTAGTGAAAGTTATTACCACACCTATTTACATGCAAAGCGGTGATCAAAAAGGCAAAAACATGTTGTTTGTATCCATATAATTTACACAACTAACATTGGATAAAGATAGTTCTTATGTGTGTGCAAAAACATTGTTAACTATGTCAAGAACAGTTTCATTTCCATATCGGAAAAAATCTTTAATCATAATTCTTATTGGACAATTTACAATCATGAATTACATCGAATGCTTACGAACGAGTCTGATTTCATTTAACATTTTTTAAGTTAAGATTTATCACAATTTCTTGGGGAACTAGAACGGAAAAAGCATAAAATCGGCTACCTGCAAGTATAATAATCGAAATCTCAGATCAATCTAAAACAAGACATAGGTACATAATACCGTCGTAGTTAGAAGAAATTAATCATCTGCATTATGTTAGACTAAAGAGACGCCCGTTAAATATATTCCAGTCAATTTGCTCCGTGACAGAATATTATGACACACATTGAAACATTAAGTATTAAAGTAAAAAAGAGCTTTAAACTCGGAAATCATGCTTGTGGTTGATAATAATGTTTATGACAAAGGAATTATAACCAGTTTATGTTTTTCAGAGGCAAGTTATGTTTAGTTATTTTTACTGACTCACCCAACAAACTAATAAGAATAATTAGAACAGTAAAACATAGTACTTAGAGGTCAACTACACTGCTTCGTATACTTTGTCGTTTGTCACCAAGACGCTGTGCCAAGCTCTAGTTCTAATAAGAGTAACTACGGTTACCATTTCGACACGGTCCAATCCCGGAAGACTTTTTTCTTTTAACAATGACTCCGGCCCCAATTCTTACATTAATGGAATGGAAGTATCGTTTAGTATGAGCTATATTACTCAATAGCTAAATATAACCCTTAGAATAACGAACGAAAACTGACACCAGACCAGAAAATTAGTTTTCTTGTGGATACGTTATGTTGAACGGCTTACTTTTTGTGATCTTCTTTATTTCTCTTAGGCAACTACATACGCACATTTACCTTACCCATATTATAAAATCTATAGGGACATCGGGATTAATGTGAGCATGGGGCTAGAATGGATAGTGCTGTTTTTTTCTTTTTCAAAGCGTTTGAATTACGCGCCATTTAAAAGATTTCTCTATTGTTTAAGTTTAATGGACTTTCGTTCTGCCAAGTATATTATTAAACATAGTTCGAAGTCAAGTAATATTTGTAAGGCTATGGATAGTCTGAATCTAAGTTTTAAACCGTCTAAAAGGTGTCTTCTTTTATCTAACTGAATTGGGCAACTCTAAGTATCTCAGCTCATCTAAATAATAAATATTCTGCATTCCCC
Source organism: Abscondita cerata (assembly GCA_030710515.1). Lineage (NCBI taxonomy): Eukaryota > Metazoa > Arthropoda > Insecta > Coleoptera > Lampyridae > Abscondita > Abscondita cerata. The sequence continues at coordinate 212,923 of JALBCR010002337.1, forward strand.
ACAACTGAATCCTATCTCAACAACTACCAGCTTTCTATACCTACTTGGTGTCTACTTATTGCCATCTGGGAAAAGGAAAGGTAAAAGATCTCATTTATTGTTAAAAAAAGCATATGCGGAGCTTAGATACCGTGATGTAAATTGAAACACTCTGAGATTCTTGCAAAAAAATAAAATACCTACAAAGACAAGTTTTTTGAATTTGTACGTTTAAAGGCGCCGCTCAAGAGATGAACTGCTGTTTGTTTATTATGCTGTGAGCATGTGCTGCTCTTTCCTTCTGGAATTCGTTAGTAACAGTTCTGGTACTTTTAAGTCACTTATATTTGAATTATGAACGGACAAATTGTTAGATCTTCATAAACAATAAGTGTTGCAACACCTAGGTGTCGACTCGTGTAACGTGTTTTTGCATTAAGGCCACTTTGCTAACTTACAGCAAGCGACTTGAAATTGTTATTTTTACCAACACATAGTTGGCTGTGATAATTGAAGGATCGACTATGTAACTGCTAACAAATTAAATCTTTATCCAATAATGTAATAAAAAAATTCAATGTAAATGGAAGAATGTATGCTTGGGATTAGTGTGATTGGGGTTTGGGTTCTGCAAAATATTAAAGAATATTTTGCGTGTACAAACGATCGCCGATTATTAGTATTGCTGGATAACCATACGACTCATGTGAGTGTCAAAACATTAACTTTTGCTAGAGAATCAGCTCAACACAGCTCAGAGAACTAAACTCCGTGGACCAAAAGAAGTCTACAATCTACATAAACAAAAAAAGAAAGTACCTTTCTGTAGACAGAAATATCAGAGAATGATGAAGACTTGGTTAAAAATGAAGGCCAAGTATCTTTGAATACGGTTGCACAATTAACCGATGATAAGGATTTCTTGTTGTGCCAGACGTATCTGAAGTTACTAAGAAGCAAGACTAAATTTTTCATTTTGTTATACATTTGATGGATATAACATAGATCAGACAACATCGTCTCATATTGTTACGTCACTAGAGTTACGAAAATAAGTAAGAATGATCGGCGATTCCAGAACGGTCTTCTTAGTGGTCTAAGCGTTTATTGTTTAACTCGTGATAACCCACGCGAAGAAAAACAATAATAATTTTAACAATATCAAAACAATCTGAGTGATAATACAAATATTTTCTGATCAGTCACTACCAAACATTTTTTTCCTCTAAAATAGAGTAATGTAAAAAATTCTAACAAAAACTGTTTTGCTCTATCTTTACCCAAGGACCAATTTAGGACATCGTAAATTCACTAATAAGAATTAAAGAAAATACACATCAGAAGAACTTAGCAAGTTGAATTACCGAAATAAGAAGTCTTGGTTAAATCAAAATTTCAAACAAAACGAATTCTTGTTAAAATAATTACGCCTAAATAAATAATTCGGATAAATTAACACGGCGCCTTCTTCTTCGCCGCAAGGAATGGATCTAATTTTTTATAAAAACCATAATAATCTACTTAATTTATTGTAAAATTGAAGCTTCTACGACCGTAGTCATTGTTAGAACAAAAACGTCTTCCAAGATTGGATGGTGTCGATAAGGTAACCGTAGTTGCCAACGCTTCGCCACCTTCATTAAGGTGAGAATCTTGAAACAAACAAACGCAAGTTCAAGATAGATTACTAAAAAACGGGTAATTAACTTGTCAACCAAGCCAGATTCTAAACGAACCTGTAAAAGAGTATCGAAAGTGTGCAGTGGCATAAAACACTTTGCTCAAAAAATAAAATAAATGTCTAACAGCGTATGAAAAGCGCGTCAAAATGTTTAAAGAAAAAGTAAAAAAAAAAACGATTCGATAAATACAAATGTTCTAACAATGGATAACTCTTAAGACGAGAATTATTCGAACTTAAAATAAAAAGAAAATTGCCTTTTAAAAGAAAATAGTGATTGTCACATCTCATTAATTACTTATCGGAACAAAAATTGTTTAAAAAAAGTTGTGTCATAATTAAATTACAAACTATTTTATTTAAAAAAAAAATTTATAAAATGAAAATTTTCTGTGTTTCAAGAATAAGAAAATCGGTGTAGGTTAAGAGCCCCTTTTATTGCAAATAACCCATACTAAGTTTCATAATAATTAAGTGGTTTTCCTGATATCGTGTTTACATATGGACGGACGAATTTTTGTTGGCTTCATTATACCACTATAATTCGTCGAAAAAAGGGTTTTATAATTTTCGGTTTGGTAAAAGTCGTATAACTCCCCATCTTTATGTGGAGTAAAAATAAATCATACTACAAACTAATTGAACTTTATTTAGATTTTATATATAATATTTTATATAGACATGGTGATTCACATAGTCCGTCGGTTAGAAAGTTATCGACTTCCTAAAATTCCATTAATATGAAATTTGGTATATGGTCATAATCGACTGCTCTAAGTCTAACTAAAATATTTTCCAAATGGCGGCAATTCCGGTTATAGAAGAAAGTGACGCCATCTTTGTTTTTTTTAAATGATAGATAGCGATGCACACTGTTAATTAAACTAGCCCTAAAATTTAATTCTACGTCCCTTTCTGTTGTCAAAAATAGTTGGCCATTTGAAAAATGAAGTATTTGACAGTTTTTGATTGTCAACTTTGAAAAACCGCAGTAGGCAAATGCAATACGACAGAAATGTCAGCAACGACTTAAAATATGGTCTGAACCTCTAGAAATCAAAACACAAAAAATGATTTATTTATCTCCAATGATTCAAAAGTAGTAAATAAAGATTACATATGTCAAAAACTATGGCATATGTCTTGACAATATAATGGTGGTGATCACAAAATTTAATGTAGAATTTAGATATGGTGTAAAAATAGAGTCATTCCATTTAAAAACAAAGACGGCGTCAATTTCAGTATACAAGAAGCGGCAGATAAACCGTCAATTAGAAATATCTCGGGAACTAGTGGCACCAAATTTTTGAAAATTTGGTACTGTGCTTACAAGATTAAGGGACACTCGACTAAAATATTTTCAAAATGGCGGCTCTTTCGATTATACCGAAAGTAGATGTCAACTTCCTTATTTGAAGTGGGAAACTGTATATTATTACATTTTCAGACAGTTTTTGTGAATAACATTATACACTTAAATTCAAAATTCTTCACAACTTTTATGTCAAAATTTAAGTTTTCGAACCAGAAAATAACCGGAAGTACCGCAATCTTGAAAACATTTTAGCCGAGTGTCCCCTAATCTTGTAAGCACAGTACCTACACACATTTTCAAACTTTTGGTGTCACTAGTTCTCGAGATATTTCTAATTGACGGTTTATCTGCCGCACCTATATACGGAAGTGCCGCCATTTAGAAAATACTTTAGTTAGCTATAGTGTAGTCGATTATGACAGTATACCAAATTTCATATTGATAGAATTTCAGAAAGTCGATAACTTTCGAACCGACGAACTATGTGAATCACCCTATATAACCCATTTTAACCCAAGGTAGGTTTTAATGAAAATTACACAAGAATAATTATTTATTTGGTAATAACTCTAAAAAGCGATAAGGAACCTCTGGTAAAATTCATGAACTAACACTTTACAAGTGAAACGTAAAACTACATATACTGAGTGACTCACATTTTAGTTCACCTCCATACCCGGTATTTTACGAGAAAAGTTACTTGCCTTATCAAGTCTACAAAATACTATAATAAGTTTATAACTTGTTAATCACCATAAGGTCATTAGGAGGGTAACTTTATTGTATTTATACTAAAACAATCAAAACAACATTTGCCTGAAAGATTTTGTTGCTGATAGTATCCATTTTTAAAAAAAATATTAAAAATCTTTCAGTAATTAAAAATAAACACTGAGAAACAAACCCTTCAGTATTAGAAGAAGGTTTTGAAAACCTAATAATTGTTATGTTTGACAAGCAGAATGTATATGATTGTTCATTATCATTTTCTGGGTCTGAGAATCGACAATGGTAACTTCTGAATACATATAACAGGCATTGTGGACGCTTGCGTTCAGACCGGTGGCGCGCATCTATTGTTAATTTTGTTTTTAAAAAAATATCACAGTTTCAAGGTGATAAACAAGCAAAAAACGACTTACAATAATTTGTAGATTTGACGAAACCAAGCAACATTTTCTCTTAAATATGTCGAGTGAGAAGTGCATTCTCTACACTAAAAATGGGACACCCTGTACGTGTAACTTTATCATCTTTTAAGTATTTTAAAACACAATTAAGTTACAAACAATTTTTCTTTGTTGGTGTACAAAAGAACCAATCAGATAATACGGGATCAAAATTTTGGTTCATTTTCGATAATAATTTTCAAAACAAGATGAACATTCATTGCATTCGGTATAATTTATAAAAATCTTGCAACTTCGGCGAGCAAAAAATCTTTTGTATTTAAGTGAACAAAAAGTATGCAAGAAGAAAAAAAATATAAAAAAATATTCTGTGATTGAAAAATTAGGTTCAACTGAAAGTATATCCATGACAACTTGAGCTTTAAGACCAAGAGTTGCTTTTTCGGTTTTGGACACCTAGATTTGGAGACAGATCGCACTAGTTTGTTCTTTATGAACATTTTACAGGAATACAGAATTCATCATCGATAGACAAATTGAATGCAAATATTTCCCAACTATACTTTTTTTAGAAATGGACTCAATTTACTATATTTAGGTTTCTTTTATTAACAATAAGTGTGCGACACCTAGTGTCGACTGGTGTAACGTAATACGTACGAAAATGCATTAGCATTAAGGCGGCGTTGTCGACAGATGTGTTCTTCGCCTGCAGTACGTTCGCAACAGCAGCAGCAGGCGATTCGAGATTGTTATTTTTGCCAACACACAGTTGGCTATAATAATTGAAGGATCGACTTATGTAACTTCTAACACATCTGTCGACAAAGTTACCTTGTTTCTTTTTACATTTAGCAATTTATTTAGGGACGAGCATTTTTTCTACAATAACTACCCGTTTGTCCTCATCAGTTGACCAATACGTGCAAATTTTAATACAGAAAGAATCAATATACCCAAAAATATAAAAGATTTGTCGGAATAAATTAAAAGTCTACTATCGCGAATTTGAATTTTCGTTACTTCCGAACAAGTAGGAAAAAAACGTATTTATCACTTTATTAAGAAATAAAAGCTCCCCTTCCCTTAGAATAACCACCCGATAACAATTGTAATTGTTACATGTGTGAAACAAAGTGCGACAATTATATTCTGCTAAAAGCAATGGTATGTAATCGTTTGTTGTGTAATTGACTCGATAATCGGCGCATAAATATAAATTAAGAAACTGGTGGTTTAACAACGCCGAGGACGAGCAATTAAAAACTTATTTTATCCAAAATGCGAGATTCTGGTGTTTGTAAAATGTTCACAAACAACGTGGCTTACGGCCCGGACCATCAACATCTGCCAAGCTGATTAATGAGCGATCTCTCGTTTGTGCTTGGAATTAATTTCAACAAACAAACACCAATAGATAACCGAACCATGTTGTTATCGCATATCCTCGCTCGCAGAACGTGAGAATACGCAAATCTGATAAAAATATTGAATACGGCAGGTCCGCCAGGTTTCTCTCTACAACTGTTACCCAGAACGGCTTGTAGATAAAATAAGGTGCGCCAAACAGAATGGGTATTTTTTTTTAAAGAAAACCTTTTTTATTCCGACGGCATTAACTGATAAACGAGCGGGTAGATAATTTTAATACTCTAATTATAATACAGCATTACCGAATTATCAGAATATCATTAGTAACCCGTCCCATTATTATCACATACGTGTGATAAAAACAAAACCTTGAAATGCTTAACCACAGAAGACTTTATGAAAGGCTATTGCGGCGTTGTTAATTTGAAAAATAAAACGTCTCAAATTATCATTCGACTATTTTATTCACAAACTCCCTAAACTGTTAGCAAGATTAGATATTCCTCTGTTAGAACAACACCGGAATTCGAAAGTTCATTATTTGATAAGTTTTCAACTGATTATAACTTCCGTTACTGATATAGATATCATTATATATTCAACTAAAATCTTAGTTTCTCAACGATAATTTGATTCGGATGGAACAATGGCGAAAAAGATGCGACGTCCTTTTATATTGCGTGTGGGTATAGCTGTAATCTACAACGATCAGATGCAAATTGTGAGCTTAATCAAGTTTCATCTTAAAAAATTATTTTCTGTAGGTGACCTCATCCGTTTTAAGTTAAACAGCACGTTTTGTTCGTTGTTAACATAATGACTAATATTAGTTTATGATGAACTTAGCGATTAATTATTTATCTATATCATTAAGGCAAGAGATTTCATTATTTATTATGTTAACTTTAATTAAAATTTTACAGTCTACATGTAAAAACGTCATTTCCCAAGCGGCGAGTACAAAACATACGTTTTTCCACGACCACTATTAGTTTTAAGCCATTCTTAAGTTAAATCTTAAACAAAAGTTTGTAAGATATTGTTGTGATCATCGAAAAAGCATTAGTTGAAGATAGAATCATTTTTCATTGCTCGTGTAAAGGCAGTTCACTATGCACGCATATGCAGATGTGGATAGTTTATAGTTACTTGAACATCTTATGGTTAGTTATGCGACGGTTTCCAAACCGAAAATTTTAACACTCCTTTTTTTCACTTTTTCCGACGAATTAATGTTAGTACGTTATAATGAAGCAAAAAAAATATGTCCGACGGCCGACCGGCCGTATGTAACTTTGTACAAAGACCTTATTTATAATTCCAAAGATCTTATTAGATTTTGGTCATAATCTATGTAGTCTAAAAGGCTGTTAACCTACAAAATTTTTTTTGTTTCAAATAAAAGTTGTTTATAATTTAAATATACACAACTTTTGTTTAAACTATTTTTTGATCCGATAAGTGAATGGCCAGTTGTATAAAAGTCGGTTTAATTCAACCGTAGGTTAAATACAATTGTAGCCAAGGATTAACCATAGCAACGATTGTGTTCAACCTACGGTTAACTTGGAAGAGAATGTGTGATTAATATGTGGAAATCATTGCGAGCAATCCTTCTTATTATTAAATATTAGGATTATTAAATATTATAAAAGCAAGGGAAATAAGACAAGATGAAGCTGGAAAAAAATGTCTTCTTAATAAAGTCACCGAAATATCAATACTGTCAAATTAATGTATGACGTTCCTATTCCAAACACAATTCAAACTAGAAACGTGTATGATTGTTCAATCCCTTTAATGAACTTGGTTTTACAAAGCATTTTAACTTCATTACGAAAACATGATGCTTTAAAAGTTATAATTGTTTTTGAAAATTATAATCAAAACTCTAATCCCATCAAATATGTTGAGGTGATTGTAAATTCACATGGTTCTGAGTTATGATATAACAGAATTGCAAAACTTAAAATCTAACCATGAAGAAGCCGATACTCTTTAATTCTTAATATCAAACTCATAATAAAAACAACATTATTGTTAAATCTATGGACACCAATGTGCTAGTTGTTCTTATTTACTATTTTAATGAGTACCTAAAAAATAAAATTCTGAAAATCAATGTTCAGTTTATAACAGGGTTTCTCACATTATTATTTCTGCTTTCAAAAGCTTTTTAATTGTCAAAAAATTAATAATATGGTTTTTATTTACACTGTTCTTATTAGGGGTCTTCACGGTGGAGGTTAAAAGAGAAACCACTGCATTTTTAATGAATGACAAATGGGGGCTTCTTCGGAGTCTAAACTGTCTTTTAGTATCTGAAGAAGAGTTTGGATTTGAGAATGACTACTTTTAAAACAATATCGGACAAGTGTCCTCCATTTTCATTAACGCAAAGTTCTAATCACAGTAATTGCTTCATACTCCTCTTTAGATCAAGAACGGTATGGACGGTGTGACTAAATACTCGTTCTTTTGAGTAACCTGAAAGAAAAAAAATCTGGCATTGATCCTGCGATCAGGCAGGCCAATGGATGTCACTGCGACATGGTACTAGCCTCTTCAATCTCAAGTTTTTGTTTGACTATCTTCAAAGCCATACTGATTAAAAAAAAATTTTCTTTGTGAAAAAGCATAATCCAAACTCTTCTTCTTTTCAGAATACTATTCAAAATTTAATAATAGTAAGAGGAAATAAAGTTTCAAAATTGCGAAACTAGAAATATTAATTTGAAAAACTCTGTACATGAAAACGTAAAGAAGAATTGTGTCGATTTTGGTGACCAACTTTGTACATGTAGCAACTCGATTTTTTTTAAACTTCTGCATGGTAAATATCTTTATGTAGAGATTTAATATACGTGACTTTGAAGTATGTTTTGACCACAAGGGTACTAAAATACAGGGTGCGGCAGAGAGGACGGACGTTTTTGAGATGGATAGTACTCTCCCCCTCCGTCTACGAGAGTGGTGGGGAGGGTGTCGTTTGATTGGTGAGTTCAGAGCATTGTTCGTGTTTCAGTTGTTCCAGTTGTGGTCATGGAACCTTGGACAGTGGTCCACCGCGTTTTCGCCTATGATTGTTTCGTCCGAAATAATGAGTCAGTCACAGTCGTACAGCGTGAGTTTCGTCGCCACCTCAACATTCATCGGAATATAGCTGTTTCCTCTCGAAACACCATCCTACGTTGGGTTGAATCACTTCGCAAGCGTGGTGAACTGATCAACAGAAGACCAAGAGGAGCTCCGCAAACAGTTCGAACTCCTGAAAATGTTGAAATCGTTCGACAAGCCTTTCTTCGCAGTCCGACTCGATCTGCCCGGAAACGTGCTGCTGCACTTCGGCTCAGTGATAGTTCGGTAAGGCAAATTTTGCGTATGAATCTTCCAAGAACGCCTCCAGCACTGCATCAACAATTTCGGCCACCACAAGCCTGATGTGATTTTCCACACTTGACTGCTATTTTCTTCCGAACCTGATTGCATCAATAAATTTGTTTTTGGGTAAAAATTAACTATTTTACGATTTTTTTAAAACCGTACGTCCTCTCTGCCGCACCCAATATAAAGATGTAGTAAGTTTCATTAGCAGCGCTATAGTTTTTTTAATATGTCTACCACAACCCTTGATGTTTTAGAGCAGTATATATTTTAAAAGTTGCTTTCTTTTTAAATTTAGTTTCAAAAGAGAATTGATTATTGCAAAAATTGCCCCTACTAAAAAAAGTTACCGCTTTCCCATTTCAGATGGAAAAATTATGCTCGACGCGATAGTATAGGTCTTGTTTAGTAATACCTCGGAGCAAAGTATCTTAAATAAGCAAGATACCGAAGATTCTCCAATGATCTCGGCTAATCTCGAGCAACATTTTCTTTTATACTTCGAATGATCGGAGCACATACGTATATTTGGTAAACAAAATTGCAACGCATGGCTTCAGCGCGTATACTACGAGCGCGCACGCATATATTTGTAATGTACGAGGTGTGTGAGAAAAGTAATGAGACTGATTTCATACTAAACAAGGTTTTTATTATTTTCAAATAACAATGTTATCCCCTTCAAAGTAGTTCCCTTGGGCAGCTATACATCGGTGGAGTCGTCGTTCCCACTCTTGGTAGCAGCGCTGGAGGTCTTCAATTGGTATTGCTTTTAACTGGTCGGTCACAGTCTTTTGAATGTTCTCCAGAGTTCCAAAATGACGTCCTTTTAGGACATGTTTCAATTTCGGGAAAAGGAAAAAGTCACAAGGACTCAAATCAGGTGCATAGGGGGTTGAGGAACAACAGTAATGCGTTTTGAGGTCATAAATTCCCGGATGGAAATGGCCGTGTGACACGGAGCATTGTCATGATGAAGCATGGTCTTGATCTTTGATTTGCTCATTCGACATTTCTTCGGCCGAGGAGATGACGGAGTGTGCCATTCTTCGCTTTGCCACTTTGTTTCGGCATCGTACTCAAATATCCAGGATTCATCACCAGTGATCACTCAATTGAAGAATTCTTGGTAATTGGCAATCCTCTCAAGAAGATCAACGCACACGTTTTTTCGAATGTCCTTCTGTTCAGTTGTGAGATTTTTCAGCACCATTTTGGCACAAATCTTTCGCATATTCAAATCATCTGTCAAAATTTAATGCACGGTAAAAGTGTTTAAATTTAACTGTTCACTGATCATCCTTACTGTTAAACGACGGTCTAATCTCACAAGAACCCTCACACGATCAATGTTTTCGTCAGTTTTTGAAGTCGAAGGTCTCCCTGAGCGAGATTCTCGGCCTTCCAAAAATTATTTGTGCCAGCGGAAAACTTGTGCTCTCGATAAGCACTGTTCCTCATAGGCCTGTTTCAACTTTTCAAAAGTCACTCTCGCGGATTCACCAAGTTTAACACAAAACTTTATTGCACAACGTTGCTCTAAATTTTGATGCTCCATTTCTGTAACGTACAATAAAAACACAACTTTACTAATGGCGCTGTCAAAACTAATGATTTAACTGTACGTAGTTGTAACTCGGACTAAGGAAGTGGAATGGATAAACAAACCGATTTAGCATAGGCCGGTAGACACAACGTTGCTAGATCTCCCGCAGTGTTGCCAGTCTCATTACTTTTCTCACACAGCTCGTATGTACCTATTATTTTAGAGAGGTTGATGATGTCATTACCAGGAAGAGGTATCAATGTAAGTGACGTAGTAAAAATATCGAATTTATTGCAAACCTTATGAACACACTGTATAATAATACAATATTAATAATAATTTTAGTTTTGAAATAATTATTTACGTAATAAGTTACGTTTAATAGTACAAAAAAAAAACAATCAAAATAATTTTTTAGATTTTACTAATTTTTAAGAGGCATTTTTACTGTAATAGGATTTTTTTTACAGAAACTGTTGGCTTTTGAACTCTTTAAATAAATTTTAATGCAGGTATAATAAAAAAATTAATTGCTTATTAAATTTTAATGTTATCAAATGATAAATATATTTTATTATTATCGATTGTTTAGCCTTTTGAATACCGCACCTTGTTATCAGACCTGCTGTTAATGCAAATGAAGGTGTTGCATGTTAGTACGCGTTTCATTGCAAGTTAAATATAATTATAAAATGGAGGATTACGAAGAAAATTTACCATCGAATGCCGACTGCTCTTTTAATTCTTGTATCAATACAGCAAGAAAGGCTTTGTATGAAACAATTAGTGACAAAGACTCACCATAATGAATGAAAACCTAAAAATATTTTAATACCTGGAAGTCACTATTAGTACTATAAGTTGAATAAATATATTGTGCTATAATGGCAATGTATTGTATTCATTTAATTGTCGTAATGGTGATCTCGCAACCAACACCGCAAACATTGTTTCATTAGAGGAGAAGGTCCATTTTGTACCATTTTGTTTTTTAGAATAAAATCTTTATACTAAGATTCAAGAAATATTTTAAATGTGCATTGAAACTTAACTGAAACATATCAGTGATAATTTTTGACAAATTATAACTTTTCTAGTTTGGGTCGTTTACAGAGCTATAAAAGCACCCAAATGAGTTCTTTTATAAAAAGTTGAGTTCTTTTACAGAAATAGAACAATTTTATTCCGAACGGTGGTAACACTGATATGATATTAAACGTCAAAGCTGTCGTTACGTTCGGAAAATATTGCCACCCTAGAAATTATACTTAAAAATTCCTAAATTTAAAAACTCGCAAAATTTTATTTTAAAATCAATCTGAAAAGCCCAAAATAGAAAAAATAGTATAAAGAATTCGTTTCAGAAGGCATTTTAGCAACTCGTACTTTCAAGAACTCGCCTCTCACGCTTCGTTTTCGAAACTGTACTCGTCTTATAAAATACGTCTTCTGAAATTAGTTCTTTAATATACTATTACGTATGAAGCATTATTTTACAGTATATAGTAAAATATGTCAATTTTGAGTTAGGGAGAAATGTAGATCCAATACGGGCTACCAAGTAAAATCAAAAACATCAATACTATACAATATTATTTGCATAATACAAAGATTAATACAATATAATAAGGACCTATGTACAAAACTCAAACACGTAGTCGTTTTTTTTCGGCGACTGCGCATTCATGGTGTGCTCACAGTTGGAACATAAGGCAGCAGACCCAGCTGACAGAAAAGGGAATCGCAAAACATGCATGTCACGTCAGCGTTTGGGGGGACTGATCCAACTCATCCATAACGTTATCTTCATCAGCTGCTACAAATTCATCTGCTGCTTGTTCTTTCATTTTGGCTTTTTTTCAGTCACTTGTTCACATTTCTTCTTTATTTTACATAGTTTTCGTTTTCCTCTCTTAGCCTCTGGTTTTACCTAGGATAACACCAATTCATTTTCATAAGGAGAAGAAGTTGATGCCTTTCTCCCACGATTACCCTCTTCTTTCTTATTCCAGGAACTGGAGAAATCCCATACGGGCAAATGAAATCTTGAGATTTGCCCAAATAAAGAAAATCCGAGGAAAAGTTGGTGATATCGCTGTTGGAGCATCCAGGTTGCGATTCATCTACGGTTGTTGCTTCCAAGGTTGCTTCTATTGTCGTGGAACTATTGCATCTTTTCTCTGCGTCGTCAGCATTGAAGTCGGCATCAGAAAGGCAAATTTTGGCGATTCAATTTATAAATGCCTGTTACTCTAAACCCATTTTTTGCAGTCTCGCTAGTTTCGGATTTCAGTATCGCGTTTGCCAGGAGTTCTGCAAAATCAAAAAGGGTAACAGCACGTTGATTTTCCCTAATCCATTTTCATATCTCCTCACTGTAGATGCCTTAAAACCATCCATGAAAGTTTTGTCTAGAGGTTGAAGTTTATGAGTATAATGAGGTAGCAATGAAATTACCAACAGATGGTTTTCCCTAGCCAGATTTATAACGTCAATGTTTCGATTATGACTGTAATGCCCATCTAGAATTAACAAAGCATGGGTCATCTGCACTTGACTTTACCACTGCGTAAAAAGATTTTGTTGGACCCAATCACTAGGGTGTACTGCATATATGGAACCTGGTAGAGCAACCTGGCATTAATTGGTCGTTGCGGTTTTTCCTAGGGAAAATTAACATGGGTGGAACATATTACCCACCTGCAGTCATACAAACAATAAGGGTTACCAGAGATCCACGTTCTGCCGGGGTTAAGGATGCGATCTGTCTCTTTCCCTTTCTGCCAATTATTTCGAGAACTTTACTCTGCACTATTGATAGACACGTTTCATCGACATTATAAACTCGATGAGCTGGAAAATTGTGTTTGTCATACTCTTTTTCTAGATTGTCAAAAAATTCCTTGATGTTTTGGTTATTAAATCCTACAGCTCTTGCAAAGGACGTCCCCGTGGGTCTACGTGTAGAGAGAGTATTCTGATGTCGACGTAAAAATTAATCAAGCCAACTTCGTCCTGCAATTTCTGTTTTGAAAGGGTTGTCTATGTCATTTCTAATAGCTAATGTGTAAGTCATTTGTCCCACGTCTTTCCGGGTAAGACGGTAGAATTTAGACCCCATTGCTAAAATATAGTCAACCAGCTTTATTTCCAGTTCTTTCCCCTAATACGGTTTTTCTTCCCAGCGATGTTTGTGAAGCTTTCCGAGGTGCCTCAGGTTTCTGGGTTAACCTTTACAGGGTGGATCCTAGTACGTTATATGTTTTCGAAGCTTTTAAAGTACCCATTATGTTATCTCTCACTGCTGTTATTGCACGTGCCATCTTTTTCTTATATCTTTCGAAATATATTTAGAATTGTTTTGAGGAATTCCGAATCTGTAAAAATGGCTTTCAGAATAAGCGGGTCCGAATATGAGCTGTAGATACACGATATGTGGCTACAAAATGAATATGAATAAAATTAGGATCTCTTTGCAAAGAAACAGCTACCGAAATACGTATGCCAACACTAACCTCAACAAAACAAAGAAGACACAATAAAACGATCTTCTGACCAAATTCAATACTTCCTTCTGCGGGTTTGTTCGTAATTGCTATGAGAAGTTTGCCGACTCAGTTGGTTAATTAGAAATACATTGGAAAGGAAATTGGATGAAAATTATTATTAACACCCTCTAGCTTGATGGAAACAGAATTCGTTATTGCACAGTCATGTATAACGAAAAATATTTGCCCAAAGTACTTCCACGAGAGTTTCAATCGGACATTTGGAAGGCCTCAAGTGGATGTACTGTTGATCTTACTGTGAGAAACATAGGCAAAAATTGAATAAAAATGCAAAACGTGTTGCTGATACATCTTTTCTGTGATTCATAAACGACAAAAAAATTGTGAAAAAAAATTTCTAAATTTGTGAATGTTGGTATCTATAACTTAGCTGCAGGTCCCTGTTCCTGATGACATCAATGTAATACAGTGCATCATTTTCATTGGAAAAACCAACTGGTTTTGCTTTTGGGGTATCAAGTTTACTAACTTGTGAGAAAATGAACTCCTAACATCTTTATTAGGTACCCAAAATTTGTCCAGTATAAAAGTATGGTAATTCCGCTAATTTATTCAATCATCTTCAGGGTTTCTATAAAATGATTGTGTCAATCAATTAAATGAACAAAATTAACGATAAACGAGGAACAACACACAATTACAATCAGGGATAATAATTACAACGGAACGATGAAATAACTATCAGATCATAACATTAGCATACATTAATTCAATATCAATTTAAGAGGCAAATTTGAATTTTTAAATTTTCCAACGCTCATCTGACGAAACAATCATTTATAGAAGCCCACAGATGTGTAAGGAGTTGTGTCATTAGCGTTGTTCGAAACAGTATGATCCACTTCCTTTCGTGAGTACTAAAAGAAATCGAAACAAAATAAACATAATATCGGGGAGGGGCCAAATTTCTACATTATCATATAAAACAAAAGTAATTTAAGTTAACTCCCAAGTTACCCCAATAATATTGTAATTGTTAGTTTTGAACATAAATAACAGTCTTTCGACAATTTTCCAATTAAGGTAAATATAATAAATAAAATTAAGGTACATAAATACCAGGTCGATTTAATCAAAGGACAGCCAATAAAAAATTTTAAATCAATCCAACCACTGCCCACATACCAATAAAATACACGTAAGGAAGTGGTTGTAAATAAATCCGCTTAGGAAGTGATTAAGTCTTAGTCTTTGTGTCGTTTGTTCTCTTCTTTGTTAACAACACAAACGTACAGAAAACGGGACACGTAGAATCACAAATCGTTTCAGTACGTGATAAATAGCACTGGACGGAACAAATACAAATCGAGACGTAACTGATTTCAGTTAGATCGGGTTTGAACTACAGAAATTATTGTTGTATTCAAAACCGAGTTCGCTTCAAAAACCTATTAAAACTTAATTACATTTTTATAACCGACATTTGGTTTTGTTTAAAATTTTGTGTATAATATTCGTGTTCAACTGTACGTGTAATTAATTTTTCGCGTAGCGTTAATTTCATGAAGCGCAAGATTTTGTTCAAGTGATGTGCCGGATGGGGCATAAAGATTAACGTGTGCCATTGGAAGTGTCCAGTTAGCGTAACAAACATTCGTGTAAATCCTTGGCTTGTCGCAAAGACCCTGATTACTTTATTTACATGTGCATATATCACTGTGACAAATATACACATTAACAGTTTAATTTAAAAAACGTAAAGAGTAACGTTGCGTTACGTTAACGTAACATAACCTTCGGCTAATTTATTTAGACGACAAAATTAAATCTATGCGAAATGGAGAGAATTATAAGAGTAATTGAATTCCAACCCGCAACATTTTTCAGGATGAAAAATCTACAATCTGTTAGCAAACAGAAAGAGCGAGCCACGCCCAACAAACGCCAACTATATTTTCTTTTTAGATGAAAATGAAATCGATTACTTATGGACAAGCTGTACCCAAGAAACATACACCCTAGCATTTTTCACCGACGACCACGAACTCATTATGATGTTATCTTTAGGGACACCCAAATCGCCCTAAGGCACAAATTGTCAAGTTTACTGCAGCTAATTTTAAATACCTACCTTATTTTTATTTTCTTATACCGATTGCAAGTATCAGGTTTTCAGCATATTTTCATCAAAAAAACCCAACCTCGTGCAATTGATGATGAAGCCATAACCGCTATTCGACGTTTAATACTTTAATTTTTCAAGAAATCGGTAAGTAAATAAATTGTTTATTTCTCTATCTTCATGTTCATGTTGTACATGAAAGGATCATCCGAACACGAGAGTATCGGGAAGATGGAAGCATTTTATAAATGACGTTTTATTCGCATAGTTTACTTGTATTTTGATATTGTAAGTGTAATTAATGTACTAAATGATCAGTACAAACCTGTATTGTGTGTTGAAGAAACGTGTCCAATTAGGCTTTGAATCAAACAAAATCGCAAACCACGACAAAAAAATGGCCAGAGAGTTTTTCATAAATTCTAGTAAGTTAGCTGAATATGCATAAACGATCTCATTACAAGTTCTTATGATAAAAGGGCAACTTCTGCATAGTTAGGGAAGCTGTGTCCAGCGTCCTGTGGTTGACGAAATATAGCAAAAGAATAAAGTCGTTCCGATTGCCTTCATTTCGTTGTCCCGCAACTATCGCATTTGAATTATAATTTTTAGCATTTGTTACTAAAGTAGCTAATATTTTCTAATTTTTACATGTAAAGTGACATTTTTCATAATTAAAGTAGATGTCAAAAGAATCCACTTTTTGCAACTAGTTACGGTCACATTCGATTAAATCTGGAGACCCAGAATTTCTGACTGGATGCAAAGTGATATTTGTGCGGGTGTTTGGTTTCCTCACTTTTTACAACATTTCAACACCATCCTTCTGGTTTTACATAAGGATTCGACTTACATAATAATTTGAGATTAATGAACCACTGAAATAACCCTAGTAAAATTGTTGTTTTACACGAAATTAGTGCACTTTTTGCAATGCATGTCAACAAGCAGCAACTATTCAAAAGGCTTGCTTTCGTAAAAGAGCTTTTAAATGAACAGCAAGAGATTGATTTTATAGAAGAAAAATTTCAAACGCTACGACATATGAACTCAAAATTACTAGGAACCTAAAAAATCAGGTATAATAATTTATTATGTTTGATCAATAGCTTTTCTTAAATCTGTAAAAAGCGTTTACCGCAGAACCCCAAAACAAAATGAAACGGGGTTTAGAAAGAAAAAGTCCAAATAAAAGTTATAGATAATAAAAATTTGCAACAACTTTCTTTTCATAACTTTTTTCTATAATTATTCGGTCTCCAGACAGAAAATTACTTTTGCTTTATTATAACATACTAACTATAATTCGTTGGAAAAAGTGGAAAAAACGGGTATTAAAATTTTTAGTTTAAAAAACATCTCATAATTCCCCATCTTATTCTAAATGTGGAGTGAAACGTAGATTTTCACTTTTTCTCGCCCATATTCTGCTTTACCCAATATAAACATAATATGAAACATTTAAAATATTAATATTAATGAATCTACTTGCACATTTAAAAAGATTTTTTTTAAATTAAGGGTTTCATTTTGCCCCACCTAAGTTTAAGTAACATAAAGGTTGTCAAAATCCAAAAACATCTCAGAATTCTAGTTCCTTCTAGGTTTCAAATTCCCCTAAGTATAGGTTGTAAAATAGGAATACTTCATTTGGAAAAAGTGCAAGCTCGTTATGCCAAAAATTACAAATTTCAATACCCTATTTACAAGTCAAGTTAAGAAGTGTTCGGTGTCAACATTTTTCTGAAAATGCAAACAAAATTGAACTTTGTAATTTCGTTCGAATCCTTATAATCGAAATAAATTGACCGCCTACTGACTCGCAGATTACCACAAAGAATGAAACTATTTAAGTTTTATAATATGGAAAGTTAAAAAAGGATTGTTTCTTTTACGATGGGCTATCTTAAAACTATATCAATAATAGACATGAAAATTCGTATCCTATATAAATCTTTGGGTTTATACCAATTTTTACATTTTTATCAGTATGTATCTCACGTTCGATAAACTTGGCAACCTCCTACGCGAGATATCGGAAATATATCATCGTGTATTTATATAATGTCCGCATGTCGAAGGGTTGGGTTGTGCAGAATGCAGATATGATATCGTATATCTTTTCGGCCGATTTACGAAGTTGTAAAGAAGTGCCTTTACCCCAGCTATTGATAGAGGGAACACTTCTAAAACTGCCTCTGGTGGTATGTAAATATGAACGTAAAAAATTTCAGTACGGACAAGGTTGCACAGAAAGACGAGTGACGATTAATAATTAATAATAAGCCCAAACTGATGGATGCGTTTATTCATATCTCTGAAGTTGAATAAATTAATCCGATATTAAAAGCAAATAATCTCAATGATCTGATAATTATTTGAGGATCTAGCGTGGCTTGTGATAAATCAACGAGTTAACAAGACGCACGTTTAACTTGGGTCATGTACATCTACGCCTACTCAGCACGACTAACTACGTTTCGCCTTTTTCACTTCACTAGCTGCATATGTAGAATAAATTGATATTTCAGATAAGGCACTAAAAATGTTTAAAATTTTTGTCGATTTTTAGATAGCGTTTAAGAAAGTTTGTTTTTACATCTTATTGAAGCAAATACATTATTGGTTATTAAAAATTTGGTAATGAAATTTCGAAAAGTTGTTCCGTTTCATTTTTAATTATCTAACTATGTGATAAAATCTGAACATAATTTTCTTCGTTATGTAAATTCGACAATTAGTAATAGCAATGGTAAAACCATAGTTTTACGCGCATCATAATCAAATAAATTTACATTTGAATATCTTTGGTTCTATACTAAAATGTATACCATTATTACCATCTTACTAATATTTTACGGCTGTTCCTTGTCCTCTTACACTCTGTGACGGTCAGTGGCGGCTCGTGGTCAATCATACTGGGAGATCAAAAATTAATTTAAAAAATAGGCATACTTAAAAAAATATAAATATCTCCAATTTAGTTCAAAATATAGCGATTTTTCGAAACATTCTCATTAAAATCTCTAAGGGATTTTCTATAAGCATTGTCTAGCTGTGTACGAATATCTCAACATTTCCTACGGTTGCAAAATTTACCGAGCATTTCATGTGTTCTGCAGACGAAACATGTTTTTTTATTTCCTCTTTTAAATGTTTTAAGTCTCTGACACCAGATTTGGACTATAGCGAATCTGACGAGTCTTTAGAAAATAATAAACAAACAAAATAGTAAAATACATTTGATACTTCACAACCACATATCCAGTTAGCTAAATCGTACATTACCTTGCGAAAGTTTCGACGAACATCTTTATTTTGTCTTTGCTAGTCTGTCGTAAACTTAGTTCTGGCGAAGGACGACCATTTGCCTTGAACTCAACTAATTTTGTAAAATTAAGTTTGTTAGCACTTTTAGTTGTTTAATTTTCTGCACTACCGACATTTTCTATTATAGCGCATGCACACGCGAATCAAAAATAGTATTTTTACAAAACAACACAACAACAGTAAAACATATCAATATAAATTCTTAAATTGATTTAAAACACGCGAAAATCGAATCAAAAATCGAGCGTAGTTGTACACCCTATACGAAGTCAACGTAAACTGCGAGATCCGGCTCATGACCCAAAGTTGATTATTGTTTCGACGTTCGCGTTTATTCGGGCGCTGCACGTTTTTCGAGTTTTTCCGGGTAGATCTAATTCAATGAGGACAATTCGCACCGCCAGCCCAAGGTTGAAGAGGATGAATTACGAACGACGGCCGATAAATTTTAAGTTATTGTACTTGCGACTTAATTACCTATTTTAATAAAACACGTAACAATGAAAATTTTTTTATATATTGTCAAAATTTTTGGGAGGTCATTGACCAAATGACTATATGGACAAGCCGCCACTGGACGGTTATCACAAAAAATAGAGAATACTACTTATTACAAACGAAGAGTGAACGGTATCTTCAATGCATAAAATTTGTGACAACAAACCAGAAAGTAGTTTTTCTATTTAGGGATTTTAACGTAACTTGTGTTGCATTAAAAACAGTACTTTAACGCTCTGCTTTTGGTAAATTTTCTGTTTAGACGTTGATGTTTATGATTTGTTCAATAACAGCTACGCGGTTAGCTATACTATTAGATTATAAAGGGAAACATCTATACAATTAAAAAACTACAACCGATTACAACAATTGGCAAATTAATAATAACAAATTTGAAAAACTACTAAATTATCTAGGTAATAACAACAAAGGGTGCGATAGCTATTGAATTCAATTATAATTTATAACCCAGAGGTTACGGTTCTGAGCATCATTAATTTTAATTTAAAGTCTGGTTCTCGGTGAATATAGGTTGTTCAAATGAAAAGGTACAAAATTTCGTAACCGTTAATATACAGTGCTTTTCATTTAACATTGGCCATAGGTTTTACATGTTAATATTTCAACGCCATGTTAACACTTTTGGGACATCTGGTATAAACCATTTATGTTAATTATAATTAAGTGGTAAAATGTCTATTAGAAAATATTCTTATACTCAATTGTTAAGTTTTTAACTTAATAAAGAAAACATAAAAAAATATCGTCTCGGGAGGATTCGAACCGACGAGTCTATGGGACTTTTGTAATTTGACTTTAGTAACCAAGTCAAATTACAAAGTCCCTTAGACTCGTCGGTTACTATAGTAACATAGACGATATTTTTTGGTTTTCTTTATTAAATCAAAAACTTACAAATGAATTCAACAATATTTTCTAATAGACATTTTACCACTTAATTACAATTAACATAAATGGTTTATACCAGATGTCCCAAAAGTATTAACATGGGATTGAAATATTAACATGTAACATCCTATGGCCAATGTTAAATTAATATGTATTTGCCAATATCACTACCGGGAGAACGTCCAATTGACGCGACAGTGTTTGTGAAGACATGATGGCGGAAGACCGGGGCTACTGACGGAAAGTGTGCTTCTGCTCCATGATAACGCCCGTCCACAGGTCTTCAGGGTCACGCATGCAGAACTGGCCAAGTTTAAATGGGAGCAGACCATCCGCCCTAGATCCTGGACATGTCGCCCTGTGATTTTCACGGGTTTGGTCCCCTGAAAACATCTGAAAGAAAAGCGCTTCAACTTGGATGACGAACTCAAGGACGATGTGAAGAACTATGTCTCTGCGACACGGCCACAGGAATTTCAAGAACAGGGAACCCTTCGGCTCGTTAATCAATGAGATCGTTGTGCTCAGGCCTGTAGTATACTTTGGAAAAGCCTTCATTTATACCAAAAGTGTAATTTCGTACCTTTTTATTTGAACAACCCTAGTATTTCAAAAGTAATATTGAATATTTCTATAGTTTACATTGGGATTGGGTATTTCCTGAACCCTTAGATTACTACAGTTGTCCCTATCGGTAAGGATAAATTCATAGTTGCTTGGTATTCTTCGACTACGTTTAAAAATGTTGCATTTACAAGTCCTTCTGAATTAGAATTTTCCAACAAATCGTATTTTAACGACATAATGTAAGTCGAAGGTATGGCTAGAATAACTTCCATTTGAGCCACTTCTATTTCATTTTTAGAGAAGCTTCAATATAGCCCTCGGCTACAATTCTGGATCTTCCAAATTCAGAAAAGGTGCAATTCTTCTTGGCATTTGAACCATTTTATTAATTCCAATTGGTTGCTGTGTGAATTTTCCATTTCGGTAATTTAAAAAAACCCGTTTTGTATTATCTGTTCGCAAACTTCTATATTCACTGATCAAATTGATCCAATTTGAGTCTGTAGCAAATAATCTGTAGGCATTGCTTTGGTCTTTGGTACGCCAACCAAATATATTCGATGTCAATTGTCAGAGTAACCAATAATTAGCTCAATCTGTGAAACGAATAGTTTTGAAAGAAATGAATATCATTTAATTTGTTCAAACTCCAATATTTTTGATTTTTTTGACTGATACTTTTCTGCATGCCGTTTTAATTGTGTTTGCATTCGCAAAGATCTGAACATATCAATGTTGTGACGAATGTTAATTATAGTTCGTATAGAGTACTTATCTAGTGGCGGTTGAAAACCAGGTCAATTGGTCAATAGCCCACCAAAAATAAATTTAAGCAAAATGTACAAACATCTACATTTCCTTAATTAAAATTAGTGACTAGTATGGTTGCCTAAGGCAATGTAAAAAGTGAGGTAGAATTACCTTCTGTAAGACTGTTAATAGGACATTGACCCATTTAAACAATTTATAGAGGTATGTACTGCGCAATAAACAGTAAAAGCAGAGTAGTAAAACAAAACGTCGGCAAAACTAGATACAGTAGAAAAATTTTAAAAATTAAACATAAGAAATAAAAGAAAAATTAATGAGAATTTGATACGCCGAGTATAATTTAATGAACGCTTACCCACAGTTTCAGTTTCAAGCAGTTTTAAATTATAATAATTTAATCTGTAAATCATAACCTACAAGTAAATAGTTGCATTTTATATTATTTGTAGATTGACCCAACTGCAGCACGCAAATTCTCTTCGGTATTTGCGTAAAATGTATTTAATAAATTATTTTACTTCTATTACTTAAGGTTTGATCTTGTGTCATTATAATGGAAAGGTCTAAGCGTTTTGTTAACCAAAATTTTTTGGGAAACTATTTCTTATTAATTTACAATACTATTTATTAAAATATTTAACAATTAACAAAAAACACAAAATGATAAAAAATGAATTGGTTATTGTAGTAAATTCTCAAAAATGGTACCCGACCATATTTTAACTTCAAATGAAGATGTGTAGACTTTCATGGCCCACGGAAATGAATTGATATAATTATATAATTTATTGTTATTATGATCTGTGATAATTATTAAATATCTCAATAACTACAATGCTCTTTATAGAAGTTAAAGAAAATTTGAGATTATTTTTCTAGTTAGTCGCTATCTACAATGTGTATATGTTGTCATTAATTAATTTAAAATGGTAATGTTAATTTTAAAATATTCCTATTTTCACAACTGACTATGTAGTATATTGATTGATATAATGAATTGATGACATATACCGTGAGAGGCATAAGTAACGAATAAATTAATTTTTGGAGTTATTATTCCTTTTCATAAAAATTGCCTAAATTTTTGTTGTTAATATAAAATTTTTTAACGTGACTATTTCAATCCTGACGTGAACTCCTTCGTAGGGGTAACAACCCCCTCCATTTTTTATAATCGGGAGGGGTGGCTTGTGCTACTTCGATTGAAAGGAAATTTAATTGTCTATTCGATGGTGTGGTACTTAAATAAATAAATTGATTAGTGCAAGCCTTAAAATTTAAAAAAAAATATGTCAAGTAACAAAAATCGCAGCAGACGGTAATTTGGCTGATACGCTGATAGTTAAAAAAATATACGAGGAGATTGAATATGCCCATTTTTAAAGGGTTATAAACAATTATTAACTTAGATAAGATTAAAAAATAATACGGATTTTTAACGAGTAGGCTTTGGAAATTTTGTGACATGTTTTGACAGTTGTTAAAATGGAGCGTTGGTCAGTGGAACATAGTGTGTTTTGTGTTAACAAATGTATTCAGTTTACTTCAGTTGTTGTTGTTCAAAAACAATTTCGTCGCCATTTTAACATTCGCCATTGCCCTAAAACCATTATGACCTGATACCGTAAATGGGAAGAAGTCAGATCAATTTTAGACAAAAACTTAAGCAGAAGACCAAGATCTGCTTGCAATGATCGTAACCAGGAAAGAGTAAGGTCAGCTGTAACTGCTAGCCCAAGAAGATGTATTGTTCATCATGCTGAAGTTCTTCATTTGACAGACAGGAGCATGAGAAGGATGCTGAAAAAATGAAGTTCCACCCACATAAATTTGACGTAGTTCAAGAATCATCAAGGTATATCATTTGCTAGACGCTATTTTCAAGAAATAAGAATCTCCCGTACTTTGCCTTTAAAAATTGGTATTTTAATTTAATATAATTAAAGTAATTCAAATGTTATAACTAGTTAAAAACGAGTAATACATTTTGCCGGACCCGGTATTAACGATAGTTAGAGTGAATGCTGTTTTAAAGCTGAGACAAATTTAAACAATTTTTGTTAAATGCTTTTTGTTCTTTCTCTGACAGAAAAATAGGGGGTGTTTGAACATTTTCGGAAATAAATGTTGATAACTCCAAAAAATATAATCTTTTTCAGAAAATTATTTTCTTTGCGATTATGTCAGAAAACGCCATCTGGTGGCAAGGTAAGCAAATGCCACCACTTTCCTTTTAGAGATAGAGCAAATAACATTTGACAAAAAAGATTTAAAATTGTCTCAGCTTTCAAACGGGTTTTAAAATTCAAGATGGCAATTACGTCCTTTGGTGGCCATTTTAGAAACTTAAAAATAATTTCCAGCAATTCCTTTTTGGCTAATTTTATCGCAAGTTGATACAAAAAGTAGTTTTTGAAATACCTTACCCTGTACAATGTGACCAATAAAATCCGCATCATATGGGTTCTTTTAATTAAGAACTTTATTGGAAATTTGACATTATAGCATCAATTTCTGCTTCGATTTACCAAAAATAGTGGTTGCGTCATAAGCATTATCTCTTAAATTTTAACTGTTTTCTAAAAAATCTAAAGAGTGGTTATATCGTCTGTTTTCAAAACAATAGGTCAAAATCTAACAATATAATCAATCCAAGTTTTGAATTTTTAGTATGTAGCTAATACATTGTGAAAATTTTATAAATCGAAGAAAAACATCTAGGGCTTTTCAGAAATTTTACCCACATCATACAAACAATATAAAATTAGTTAATCTGATTCAAAAACGCACCTTAAGAATCTTAAGTACAAAAGAACATCGAAAACTTGTCGCGACAAACAATCGACACTCAACTGATTATTGTTAGAAAATGACCTTCTGTCTGTATCTAAATATTCACAATTATTGCAGGTGTTTAATCTCTTGTTAAGCGAAAACAAATTTTGACTTTTTTTCGACTGTTACAAAAAATTATATTCCGGTCTAGTTGTATATTAAATTAATTGTATTTTTTTTTTATTTAATTTGAATACGGTGAGTAATTTCCTCCAAATTTCTATATTTTTAATTATAGTGTTTTTAATGACTCTCGAAAATTGGAGGTGTAGAAAAAACACTGCTTAAGAGAGAAGTGGTCGACGTCTGTCATAAAAATTGTGTGTCGTTTATACAAAGTTTGTGTATTACCCTTATTAAACAAAATAGAGAAAATGTGATGTCGGTGTCCAGGGTTCGTTTTCAGAGATAAATTCAGATTCAAAAGCGAAATTTTATACGTCTAACCGTTTTATAGTTAGAATGGGACAAAAATGAACATTTTGGATTTTCGAAAATTTTGAACACTCTTATTTATGAAGAAATTCAAAATCGCTAAAAACGTCCTACAGATATTTTTAATTAGAACCCGTTGCTCATAATAAATTTTAATTCTATAATTTAAAAGTTATCACACCGCACCCTTGCAACAAAAGTGACACAACTAAAAAAACTTAGATCCTCAGAAATTGCAAAAAAATAACTCCAACTTAAGATAGTGTTTCAGAACAGTCTAATGTATTTGATTGTGCGAATGTTGAATTAAACTAAGCCACCATGAAGTCTTTTTGGTTATACTAGTTTTCAAAGCTTAAAAAACACTCTTTTGAGTTATGACGTTTTATAGTTGCTTCTGATTCCCCATACAATAAAATATTTTAAGTTGTGACAGTTTTGATGATTTTTTTTCAAATAGCGTTGTGTATGACGTTTTTTCATGATAATAATGAGACGATTTGTTAGAGTTGTGACGTTTTCTAATATTGTATTTGAACCCATGAGAAGTAAAATTAAGATAGTTTTGATCAACTTTTGCTGATTGTTTATTGAAATGAACCATTCAAAGTAGTTACATAATGAAACATTAAACTACATAATATTCTAGGTACATAAAATTTGACGTATTGATAGTAGGTTGGCACAAATCAAAAATATTTTTATAAAATTATTCATGATAATGTTTTTTAATTGTACTTTTCTCGCACAGAGATTGTAGGGCTTTCTTTTTGACATCGGTTAAAGGCAATTTCTTCGAATATGCTGGAACTAGATGCACAGAATATTGGTCAGGTATGTAAATAGGCCCAGAGTTGAGGTGTCGTCTAATCTGTTTTTCAATCACACTGTGGACATTATCTCCTTCATTTTGGGAGTGTCCACAAATGAGAAATTTGTGCTCAATACTGCGTACGTTGAATTTGTTCAACGCATACCCGTAAGTGGCAAGTAAAATTTATTCTTTTGTTGACCACAACAATTGTCTGAATGAAATATTATGTCAATGTTTGGTTTGTTTACCTTTTCGACTAACATTCCGATATAGGAAAGAACACAGCTGCCAATTTCCACAGTACCCCGTTTACCTTCTGTTTCATTCCAGAAAAAACAGTCTACGTTCTTAGCATGTAGATCACTGATGGTAAGATTAAAACAGTTTAGTTTACTTGTGTAATAAAATGAAGCTTTAGGTACTGGCATCACCGCTTGCAGGTCGTAAACAGCAACGTATGTACTATTTTGTTGATTGTTTTTGCCATAGTTCTTCTCCTCACGGCATAATTCTTTCTCCCTTAGGTGATCATTATAAGCATCTACTAACTTTGTTGTGTCAGAATTTTTGTAAGATTCGCACAAATCGCACTGATCCTTCTTTGGTATATAGAAGGAGATATTGAACTCTTCGTTGAAAATGCGATTAAACATAACTGAGTGTGCAACTGGTAACTCTCCCGCTCTTCCTTGTAATCTCTGTACAGATCAGCCAACGATTTACTGCCTTCGAAATATTCAGGTTTCGTTTGAGCTCTCAAATAATGTGATTTGGGATATAGCGTCAATAAATTTCTTGACACTTTCCTTGATTTGAGGATCTACAGTTGGCTGTTTACCGTGTTTTCCTCTCATGTTACAGTCCAGGAAACCAGTATCATTTTTCTTCAACAATGCGGTCCGAATAGGTCTGTCATTAATGTCCAGTATTGACTTGAAAAACATTTTACATACTCTTATGCGATTATTGTTTATCTGAAAATAGAATGCCGAATTCAAGTTTCTGAAATTTTGGGTACTTGAGTATCTATATTTAGGTTTTATAACTTCTGTGTGCCTAGCAATAAATTCCCTTTGCTGTTGTAGATCAGCAATTTTCCAGTAATTAAGAAAAATTGTTTGTCTTTCTGCTTCCGTAATCTTTTTGCTGCAACCTGGTCTACATTTTTCTCCGCAAGGAGAACGCATTTTTCTTGCAGAAAATTCTTTCTTGCTTTGTGATCTTGATACATAAGATTTACCAGAATTCCTCAATAATTGAACTTTTTTAGCTATCCATTTTTCAGGACATCGCTTCCGTTTCTTTCCTTTTCTTCCATCGCAATTTTTGGCTTCAGATTCAACAAATTCTTTAGTGCTGTCTGATAAATTGTTGCAAACGGCATTCAAATTTGGATCTTCAAAACCTGGGTCAACGTCAGAATCGTCAACATCGCTTTCGTTGCTTTCGACGGTAGAAATGTAGTAGTTCTGTGTCGTAGGCTTTCTGATCAAACGCAATTTCGTATCGCACTCAACATCATAGGAAACAGTATAATCACCTTCTTCACTCGCTCCTCTGTTTTAAGAACTAGGAATCGTGGAGGTCATTGAATGTTGTTCAACATAATATTCAGAAGGTTCACTTAAACCTGATGTTAAACTTTCCGGAACTCAAAGTTCAGTTGGCACAGTGAAAGCACTATCTTCTTTGTCCTGAGAACTAGGCACTCTGGAATTTAAAATTTGTTGTTGTTTAACATGTTCATAATTTTCAGTTGGTCGACATAAAGCTGATATAGCTGTTCCCGGAACGTTATGTTCAGGTGACAGATTTTCTTTATTTGGTATAATATCACGATCTACTGTGGTCGATTTTGTAGAACTATTTTCCTGTGCAAACTCAATTGACCGTGCTAATTTCATAATGAAAAATTACCTAATCCAAAATAATGATCAACATGTTACTTACCTCAATCGGTTAAAATAACACAATTCAAATTGGAACAATTTATTGATGAGGTTTTATATACAAAACTGTCACAACACTAAATACTTCATACGGCACACTGCAATTTTCTCGTCAAAACTGACACAATGCAAAATACTACAATTTTGTCAATCAAGGTTAGTGACACAACTGAGGATGCAACACTTTAACAGAGTATATTCATATTCAAGTTGAAAGGTGAAAAACGACACTACTGCCCATCATGCGGCTAGATGATGAAGTTAATTTATTACGCTTTTGATGACTGATGGATATTATTGTAAGCGTCCATTTACCGGTATTAACTCCAAAATCACGATTTTTGAGTTATGTCACTTTTGTCGCGAAAGTGCGACATAATGTATTTTTTTAAATACAAATCGTAGTTGGCCTTGGCGCTCTTGAAAAGCATTTAGTTTTTGCTTTTCAAGAACTTATGGTTCAATGTGGTTCAATTGAGTATTAATGGTTTTATTCACGTTTGATTATTTTTAACGTAAAAGGGTAAAAAACTTTTAATTATTAAGATAACGAATGAACAAATGTCATGAATAAACAGTGATCTGCAAATATGTTTAACTTGTTCACAGTTCTTTTCAATACACAATTGACACGGTCGTCTTGTTGCATTTATGGCGTCTAAAAAATGTACTGGAGTTACGTGAGGAAAACCAAAATCGATGTTATGACATAATTCATCATTGTTCCTTGATCTTCTATTATACATAACATCCTTCAAAAAACCCCAAAGCAAAAAATCGAAACAGTAAGATGGGGATCGATCGGCCCAGCCAAAGAATCGGTTCTGAACTTCCCATTCACCGGTTACGAAACTTGAAAGATAAATAATCTGTTACCACTCGAGAATAGTGGGCTGAAATATTATATCACTGTTTTGATGCTGATGCAATGAAAATGTTGGTTTTAAATGAAATTAAATTTGCTACGCGTTTTGAACCAATAAGCGTTACGCACCTTTCAAGATGGATGCGCCCAGCAAATTATTTTAACATGTTATTAGTGGCCCATATTAATTCATGAATTTCGTAATATGAGCTTTAAAACTAAATAAATACTGTATTGTCGTAGTCCCACATGTAAATAAAAAACAAAACACAATAAAAAATTAAATCTATCTGTTGTAATAAACGTCTGTTAACGTTTTGCCAATTACACGTGTTTGAAAAACACAATTTAAGTACGTTGGTGCAAAATCACTAAAACTAATTCAATTTCAAAATATATGGTTTACTACAACCTTTTTATTGCCGATGCTTGCATTTCGAAATTATTAACGCCTCTTCCATATAGAATAATTAAATTACGCTAAACGTATGAGTGCGTATAGTCGATAAACAAAAAAAAATCTTACTACCATTTTGATTAAGTTTATTGCTTAAAAACGGAGATGAAAACATCACAAAATAGTAGCTTATTTCATCAAAAAGCGTTTTACTATTCCGTTTACATAAAATGAATGCTATAACAAAAATGTAAAACAGAATCTTATCTAATCAATGATTAATAAGTTATTTTAAAGAGGCGTATCTATTTCCACCTACTACGGTCGTAAAATGCAAGATAGAACGAATAAAATCACGATGAATTAATACTTCAATGATAAACATCTAAATTAATATTTCCAAGAAAGAAATGTTTTACTCAATAATGTTTAGAATTTACTTTCTGACGGAATATTTATTTATTCGACTCATTATTGTACAATCTCAATCGAATCGGTTGAATGACGAGTGTTCGTCACGATCATCTTGTTTTGTTTTGTAACTTCAAATCAAACTGCAAAAGTTGAACTCTTTTTAGGACACGTTACTATCACTACGATTTTTCAACCATTTATGTGTACTTAACAAGTCATAAACACCTTTTCGTTGTCAGACAGTTAATGTTTCGACATGACACAATAACAACTTCATCTATGGTAGTATACGGATTTTAGTGTTAACATTTCAAACAGTGATGACAGTCGTTCAACCTTCAAATCTCATTCACTCTTCCTACGCTTCAAGGAATTTGTTTAGATTGAACATAAGATTTGTCTCATGTGCATTGGTTAATGTATTTACAGTCACTAAATAATATGACAGAGTGTTTTCGCAATTCTTATCAGATTTTTGAGAAATGGAGGGTGAAAATTAATAAAGCAAAGTTGATTCTTGTAAATCAAAATTTGTTGTAGGTATTAATAATAATAATCAAATATTCTCAAAAATCAGCAACAGAAACTAACATTTTTTAAAAAGTAATAAAATTAAAAGAGGAACAACCTCTAAAACGGTAAGAGATAGAAAATTCTAATCCATTTTGCTTTAATTATGCTGTACCCTAAGTAATGGACCAATTTGGGACACACTATACACACGGTATATGAATGTTGATCGATTCATTATTCATGAAAATTTAGAAGAGTTCAAGCTAAAAAATGCACGTTTCTTAGAAACTCTAGACACGCAACAAAATGTTTCAATACGTTAGTGTGCAATACACTAGTTCTGGTTCTTTCTGATAACTAACAAGTCGCTGTTTTATGGTAATCGTGATTGAAGTTGAGCAAAAGATTGCTAAATATTGTGATCTATGTTACTGTTAAATTGTTAAATACAAACGTGTTCCTTAATAGTCGAGGAAAATATCATTTGAGTGGGAAATAATCGCGCAAACGAAAAAAAAATACATAGGCTTGTAGAGGGGTCCTTGCTGAATATAAATCTGAATGTGACTATAAATTTTAGTCCTCTCAACCAAACTCGAAAAATCGATCGTGTCATTGTATTTCCAAAGAGAATATTTCAGTTAATTCCAGTCATTACACGATTTTTTTAAATTTCTGTTTTTCCAGAATACTATAGGCAAAACATTGATTTTGTATTATTAAAAGGGCTGAAATGAGGGCACATTTATATTGGTAATGTCAGTACCGTGGCCTGTCCAGGAGCACAATTTTCAGATAAATATACACTTTTATTCGAATACAAGAATTTTTTTGTATTGCACGGTTCATAGAAGTAAAAGTTATATAAGAAGGTACAGTTTCACAAGAAATTGTCTTATATATTTCCTTTTTCCTCATTACAAACGTTGTTCAAACTTTGTTCAGTGTTTTTTCGAGACCTCTTTCTTTTTTCACCAAATAATTTGTAAATAATGATTGGAATGTTATTTTTGAAAAAACAAAACACATGTGAAATTAGCATCAATGTCACAAGTTTTCCTGAAAATTTTGGCAATCCAGCGTCATTTTTACAAATTTGATTGAGACACCATTGAAAAACAGTATGTCACACATTTTTATGTCAGTACCATGGCCCTTTGTTTTTTCAGAAATATCTTTTTTTTTGGTGAAATTTGATATGTTTTTCTTTCTTTCCATAACTTAACCCTAGACTTTATTTGGGTCGAGTTAAATTGTTAAATGATGTAGAATTTACAATGGAACGAATTTTGAGCAAAAATGTCAGTACCGTGGCCTTTTTTTCGTGAAAGCAAAGAGCATTTTTTAAGTAGTCTAACGATTGATTATCACAACATTATTATATATCCAGGAATGGGGCGAATATCTACACGTGTGACATCAGAAATCTCGACGAAGATAGAGAAAAACAGGAGAGAAATGTTCCGAAAATCAACAAGAAAAATTCGCTTTGTAATGTTGAAAAGCGTCTTGCGAGAAAAAAAGAAGCAGAGAAGAAAAAAACAGAGAATTCGAGTAAATAATAATAAATAATAAATAATAATAATAAATAATAATAGTTTATTATGTTAGTATCACAGAATAGTGCTTACAATCGTCTATATTGAAGAACATATTTACAAGTTTTAAACCCGTCAAATATAAATATATAAATAATAAAGTATTTGTATATAACATACACATACATATAGGATACATACAAACACACATCACAAACATAGTAAGTACAGTTAAAAATCATTTGATGTGAGATTATAAGATAAGTATTCATTATACGAATAGAAGGCTTTCTTTAATAACATTGCTTTTACAGTTTTTTAAATTCAATTATGGGAAGTACCTGAACCGATCTTGGCAAGTGATTAAAAATTGAACCCCTTGGAATTCAAAACTCTTTTCTGTTTTGCATAGTCTGATTGAAGTTGGCTTGATTATATTTTTATACCTAGTAGGGTACATATGATAACCAGTTTCGAATTTGGAGATGTTACTTTTAACATATTTCATAGTTTCGTAGATGTACATTGATGGAAAAGTTAAGATGTTTCCCGTCACAAAACAGTGTCTACAGTCATCCACATAACCTATATCGTAGATGATTCGTATGGCCTTTCGTTGTAAACGAAAATTGATGGCCATCTACTAGATCTACCCCACGCTGTTATAGCGTAAGAAATATGCGAGTGAATCAAAGCAAAGTATGCCATTATCGAAACACTTCTGGAAACATTGTTTACTAAATTTCGTAATGCAAAGATGTTACTAGCAATTTTTTAGATAGAATATGACAATGTTCGATCCAAGTCAATTTGTCGTCGATGATGACCCCTAGAAATTTTGTAGAGTGTGTTTTGTTTATTATTAGGCTCTCTTCTTGGTTACAATCATTTGTTCGTAATGTAAAGATCATGTTTGTTGTTTTATCGTTATTTAGGCACAACCCATTATCATAGAACTTGCTCTTTCTTGTGCATTAGCCATCTCTCTCAGAAGATCCACCCATTTTTCAGCTTTAGTTACTAATGTTGAATCGTCAGCGTATAAAATTTTAATAGTATTATCAACAGAAAATACGTCATTAATAAAATAATAAAGAGAGTCGGTCCAAGAACTGAACCTTGAGGTACTCCCATGTTCACTGATAAAGTATCCGATTTAACATTATTGTGTTCTACAAATTGAAATCTGTCAGTAAGATAAGAACCAATTAGATTAGAGAACGATCGACCGAAACCTAACCTCTCTAATTTAATTAAAAGATAGTTGGAATCAACACAATCAAAGGCCTTTGACAGATCACAAAAGGTTGCTGTTGAATGTAAACCTCTTTCTAGGCTATCGAGAATGTGTTTAAGTAGTTCTTGGATTGCATGATTTGTTGATAGTCCTGACCTAAATCCATAGTGACAGGGATTAAAAGGTTATTTTTCTCCATGTACTCCATAATTTGGTCTTTATAATGTGCTCAAAAATTATGGCAAACACAGGAACCAACGATATGGGGCGGTAGTTATTTGGATCATTACGGTCTCCTTTCTTAAATATTGGTAAAGTTCTAGCAAGTTTCAGAGATTTAGGAAAAATGTTTTCTTTTATACACCAATTTAAGCAATTGGTTAAAGGTATCAATATTGCATTTGTCATTCTCTTTAAAATATACGAATTGATTCCATAT
Source organism: Abscondita cerata (assembly GCA_030710515.1). Lineage (NCBI taxonomy): Eukaryota > Metazoa > Arthropoda > Insecta > Coleoptera > Lampyridae > Abscondita > Abscondita cerata. Next base: position 246,474 of record JALBCR010002337.1, read on the forward strand.
GCATCTGAACACTTGTTTAGTTTTAAATTTTTGATGATGTCCCTCACCTTATTGTAAGATATTTCGGCTATTTCGCATTTGAGTTGGGAATCAGGGCTGTGGCATTTGTTAATGTTCTTTAATGCATTGTTCTTCTTATTATTTCTAATATTAGCACTAATTTTTGCGGAATATTATTAAAAAATTTATTGAATTCGATAGCTGATATGGTCGAAGAACAGTTATGGTTATTTGCTTTAGTAAACTTCTTAACAATATTCCATGATGCTTTAATTCTGTTGCTGGCATTGGTTATGTAGTTATCATTAGCAAGTTTCTTGGCTATTTTAATTGAAGCATTGTATTTTATTCTCATTTGTTTAATTTTAGTACATAAACTATCACTAAGGTATGTGTTATAATATTCTTTTACAAAAGCAAGTTCATCTCGTTGTTTTTTTAAATTAGAATTGAACCAATTTTGGATACAAACATTACTACTTTTTTTAGTTGTAATTTTTTTAGACACGGTTGCAGCATTGTAAGCCTTAATAAATTTAGAATAAAATGCATTAAATTTGCACTCAGCGTTTCCACTAATTAATTTAAGAAACGACCAATCTGTGTTATTTAGTTGTAAATACATTTTATTTAAACCTTCCTCCGTTATATACCTATTTATTGTACAGTCTTGGTGTGTATTATTATGTGTATGCTTAACTTTTATTTCCAGATTACATGTAATTGCTTTATGATCAGAAAAACCTGTTTCTTGTATGTTATAATTGTAGTTGGTATCGAGCCTTATAATTAAATTATCGATACAATTTACACCTCTTGTGGGAGAATTAACTGCGAGGTGAAAACCGTATGACAATATTAACTCATTAATTAGCGCACAGCTGCACAAATTTTACTGTGAAAAAGAGAGGAAGAGACATGAAAAATAAAAAAGAAAAAATGCAAAAACTTCATCAAATGACGGATTGCGAAATAAGAGCTCGTAGAGAAAAACAAAATGAGTGGAAAACAAATTCTAGACTCAGACGAAAAGAAGATCAGAAGAAGGGAACGTCATCTGTAAATCAGAAAATTCAGAACGTTTTTTCGAAAAAAGCAAAAGTAGGAAAAAAAAAGAACAGCAAGAAATCGTAGAAAATGTTATAGGACTGTTATAAAAGTTATGGAAGAAAACCCGAAACTCCAAAAAAATTTCGATAAGTTGCGAAAAAGATTGGAACGCCAAAAAAACCAGAAAAAATGCCCCTCTTCTCCTAAATTAGTAGTAAAAAAAATCACTGAGGGAAGAAAAATACCAAACGATATCAAAGAAGAGTTGGTGTCAGGTTAAGTTCTAGCCCGACAACGTCGAGCTACATATAGTAATACAAACAGTTGCAAAGTTAAACAAATTTTAGGAAGAGGAAAAATTGTGAGAAATTATCGCAAATTAAAATATATAAAGAAAACGATAGCACCAATCGTCCCTTCGAGAATTCGTCAAAACGGTACGTACGAAAGGAAAAAACATGTAACAAGGACATCCAAGAAAAGATCAAAAAGATCAAAAAGTTTTATAATGATAACAGCCGAATCAACCCTGCAAAAAAATCCAGCAAAATAGTGAATGGCGAGCCAGTCACCAAATGTATCATGAATGCGAGTATCATGGATTTGCATGTCAAGTTTTGTGCCGAAAATTCTTTTACTGTGTCTCATTCAACATTCGCAAAGTTTCGTCCATCGAACTGGGTCGAACCAAAAGTAACAGACAGGGACACTTGCGCTTGCTTCACTCACAAAATTTTTTTCTTGCTGATCGATGCCCTTTACAAAATGAAAGTAGTTGAAGAAAACACCGTCGAAAGATTGATACGTAAGGTCGTATGTGAACATAGAACCGAGAAATGCCTCTCCAGAAATTGCGAAAAGTGTAAAAATAAATCAGTTTCTTTCCACTTTGACATAAATGGACCTCACGAAGAAATGTTTTACTGAAACGGAAAACATGTCAAGAAAAAACGAAAAAACCGATCATTCTATCGATAACGAAAAAGGAAAAAAATCCATGTAGCGTGAAAGAATCTTTCACCACAAGTTTTGAGAATCTCATGGCTCATGAGTTCAGGATCGCGCATCAAACAACATTCTTTCGAAATTTAACAGACAATTTATCGGATGATGAGATTGCTCTTCTCATTGACTTCAGCTAAAATTATTCTTGTAAATATGGTACTGAAGTTCAATCCGTTCATTTTGGAGCTAGCAGAACTCAGTGCACTCTTCACGCAGGGATGTTTTATACTTCAGATTATTCACAAGGATTTGTCACGAAAATTTTGGATTATCATTTGCCTCGATTTCTCAAAGTGAAAACTATTCATTTCATGAGCGACGGACCAACCACTCAGTATCTAAATCGCAAAATGTTTTATCTCACTCTGCCTCAACGCTATACATTTTTCAACAGTTTGACTTACAATTTTAGTGAGGCAGGACATGGAAAAGGCCCTGCTAATGGCATTGGAGGAAGCTTGAAAAAAATGGCAGATAATCAAATCAAATATGGTCAAGACATTCCAGATTTCGGAACTCTCATTTCAAGTCTCGAAAATCGTGTGAAAAAAATACATCTCGGCGTTGTAACAAATCAGGAAATAGAAACTTTTGAAGCTGTTTTACCGGATCATTGTAAATAGTTTGTTGGCACAACGAAAGTTCACCAGTATACTTGGTTAAGAAAGGATTCATCCAACGTCAACTTCAATTCCTTGAGCTGCTCCGACTGTTGCCCTGGTGAAATCTGCAGTCATTTCTTGATAAGCCAAGTACGTTTTGATGATCGATCGGAGAAAGCCTCAAAAGGAGAGAAGAATGGTAGAAAAATATTGGCTATGACTTGCAGGGAAAAACAGGCTATAAAGGAAAACACGAAATACCAAATAATGAAACAAGTTATTCCTGAAAAATGCGTTCCAAAACTATTCGAAAATCAGGGGTTGAGAAGAAGTTTACGGTATTATAAACAAATTTGTAAATTATTCATTAATTTTCATAATTTTCTGACTGATAAAAAAAATTATTACAGACACCAAAGGTTGACTATGGAGAGACATGCTTCCTCCGTGTTATGAGTTTTATTTTTTGTTTGAAAATTTTAGTTTTTAATGGCCTATTTAATAAATACGAGTTGGAAATTATAAATATTGTGAGAAATATGTCGTAAAGAATTATTTTGGCAACAATAGTATTGAATTGGTACTCATTGCAGCCACTTTCAATGGACATCGTATAATTTAAGTTTGGTAAAAGTTGTAGTAGAATCATTTCATGGTTGGGTTTTGTAAGATACATATTTATAAAATGAAAATTTTTCTGAAACTAATATGACAGTTACAACGGAATCACCCATATGCGCTCGAAAACGGTACCGAATGGTAAACTACTAAGGGCCATTTGCACCGACAATAGCATAAGCGCATCTTTCTTAATCGCACTTAATTATTTAAGGGTAACTAACTTCAATAGGTTTGTACCGACAAAATTGAAAGTAAAAAATCTGGAGGTGTATTCATCTCAAATGCGACACACTGTAGATGATTTACCGAGAATAATATGGCCCAGCATATAGAATAATAGTAATAGCAGCTTGAATGTTTTAAATCATTTGATTACTTATATAATCCTGTTTCGTCTATAAACGTACTAATTACATAATTAATTAGTATATAAAGATGCTATGAAACCAATTACCAAACTGAAAACGTGCAACAAGATCATAATCGATAGAATTACCAAATAATCTTAATAATGCCCGGGACATCAATAAAAGTTGAAATCAAAGATAAAATCACACACTATCTTAAAAAACCGAAAGAAAAAGAATGTCCTTACAAGCAGCATAAACAAAATAATTATAAATATTACCCCGCCGAATTACGAATGCAATATATCTAACAATTAAAACAAACGTCACGTGAAGAATTAGAAAAATGTTGTATTAGAAATGCGTCGTTACGTAGATTATTTTGACATGAGTTAACATAACTGTTTTTATAGATGCTATCGTGCGATGTCGACAACCGTGAAATAATTTGAGTACAAAATTTACCCAAAATTAACTTATTAGTATACCCAGACGATTAAATAAACATTTAAATCACATGAGTTATGGCGACTGAATAATTCATGTATGGTTTCTAAGTAAAGATTTGGAGTGATATGTAAAACAGATTTGAAGGCGATAAATATGAAAATTTCCAACTTTAGAAAACATTTCAAATATTTAAAATTTGTAGAAGATGTTTTCCCAGTCACAAAAATTTATGCTAAAGACTAAAGACAGAAAATATTTATCTCTGCGTCAACCGATTTTCTGGGTTTACATTTAGGGGGTGATTATTTATTAATATATTTTTTGAAATATCAACCATCTAGAAGACATAATTTACAAATGTAAATGACGTTTGTACTCTATTTTCGATTATATTTAACATGGTCGTGATTATAAAGATAAGAGATTTTATCAACACGTCACGATGTAAACATTCACACGTCAAAAGTCACATTGACATGTTCCAATTACTATAAGATCGTATCACACTGTTCGTTAATTGGAATTTGCTGATTGTTAAGTTTTCTAAAATTTGTAAAAAAAACGATGTCCATTCAGGTTTGGTTAACCGTGCACCAATGAAATTATTTTTTTCAATTAAAATTGGAACTCTTATATCATTGTTTAATTACAGAACCCCATCGCCGGTTGGATCTTCAAGAAAAACGTTCGGAGGATTTTATTTGATTAACATTCCCTGTTCTATCTTAATACCGACGTTTCGGTCGCAGAGTGCGACCTTAATCAAGGTATCTGAAAGAATTTGATGTCAGGTCAAAGCAGATGAATTAATTTTTTTAGTGTTTGTTTGTAATTTTTCTCAGAAAACTTAAATGGAATGATATGCATATTATAACACAGTTATATGGAGTATTACAGGCTGAAACTAATGGTACAAACTTGAAGTCTATATCTTTTTTTTTTGCCTGAGATATAAATCGGAAACCATCCACAAGATCGTGGGTTAAATTCTTTTCGTTCGTGTTCGTCCTGTATAAGTGGGAAAACTCGTCGAAATATGTTTTCCGATACAACTTTTGACGTAAATTAACGTCAAGTAAATAGTTTTTCCACAAGACCTCCTACTTAATTTTTGTAATACAAACTAGTGTTGCGCCCTCTAGTGGACATTTTACAAACTTGAAAATAATTTCCAGAGAAAATTGTTTACCGCAAGGTCGTAAGTTAAGCGCTTACTTGGCACATCTGTACAATAGGAAGACCAATAAGTAAAGTTGGTGAATTGAAAACACGCAACAAGCGGTTAACGCTGTAATAAGTGATGAAATGGGATATCACCGAGACTCGATTGCGTTTGGAGTCATGTTAAGAAACAACGAGATAATCCAAGTAACGGCATGTCCACCGTGGTTTCAAAACTTTTGGGTAGCAGGCAAGCAGTTTTTAGTACCCAACAAGAAAAAGAGTTCGTATATGATCTTAAATCTATGAGGACGAGATTGTTTGGGATGAATATTATAGAATGCAGAAAAGTTGCTGTTCAATTATCAGAAAATAATGGCCTGAATCATCATTTTAACAAGAATACCTAAATGGCTAGATAGATGGATTTTTTGAGCGACACAAAGAATTATCAATTAGGAAACCCGAAGCAACATCAGAGACTCGAGCGTGGGCTTTAAAAAACATTCCCAGGAAACGAATGCAACTAGATGGACTTGTTTCAGGAGGATGGGTAGAGTTGAACGAAAAGGGATGGATCAACATGAAACTGTTTTTGCATAGTTTAAAAAATGTGTTATAGTTTCTCGCGCTTCCAAAGATTCGTCGGTTTTGCTTTTGCTTGATGAGCATGCTTCACATACCAAAAATTTTGATGTAATAAACTCTTCAAGAAACCATAAAGTAATACTATTGTGCTTTTTACCGCATTCTACCCACCGCCTAATAATATGATTAAGATGAAATCCCGGACGTGTCTCGTGACATTACTACTACAACTAAGTTCAATGGCTTTAGAAAAACAGGGGTCCCAAAAATATTGTACCTATCCCCAAAGTTGATCAAAAAAAGGAAAGAGTCGCATCACGAAAAAAAGGCAAAACGATGATTTTAACTCCTCCCCGTATAAAACTGAATTATAAGAATCTCAGAAAATGAACAAAAGCAAAAGGTAAAACCGGAAAACGGAAACTCTTCAAAAGTTACAATGGCAAATCAAAACAAACCAAAAAAACCAGTTTTGAAATCGAAGAAAAAGAACTTGATTCAGGTAGTCATATTAGTGATACCTAAAGAGTGTCTGTATTGTAGGGACTTTTAATCAACTTCATCTGAAAGGTGCCAGTTGCCGTCAATGGGCACATGTTAGTTGCGAAGGTATAGATGAAGAGAAGGTCCAAGCAGTCCTTTATTGTGAATTTTAATACCCTGTTTTGCCCTACTCGACAGGGAAAACGGAGTAAAATGCATTTTATTTATTTACTTTATTTTTTTTGAGTTATAAATATATTTTCTTTCATCAACATTTTTGTATTACGTAGTTAAGACTTTAATAAGTACATGGTTGTGAGATTTAGCAAACCAAGAGTTCAACTTTTATTTTTTTTTCACTCCGACCTTAAATACCCCTTTTTGCCCGTCTTTCCCCTACCTATAGTTTTTATAATCCGTTAATAATTAGAAAACTGGAAAAGTTACAGAAATGAATAAAAAGAAATCATAAAGAAATTTCGATTTTTGATTAATCTTTGAAATTTCTTTAATCATGTTAATTATTATGGAATGATTTTTTAAAACGTGACAAAATTACGAAACATCCATACGAGGTCAAAAAAGAAACAATGTTATGTTCTATTACACATTCATGATTAACCTAACATTGTGCTAAGTTAAGAATTTATACGTATACGTCTAAACAGTGGTACTCAAACTTTTTCGATATTTCATCCTGCTTGAAACCTCAAGACGTCTCCCTAAAATGTTTTAAATTTCTTCCGCCCACCTCGCCTTCCAAAACTTTCGCTTTCATAGATTGTACTCGAACAGTTAAGCCTTTCTTCCACGCCTTTTAATATCAATATGCAACTTAAATTGATTGTCCTAATTAATCCTTGAATTAAATTCCTCGATTATAATTATGGCATAATGAATACCGCGAATTAAAGTGATCAACTAATAAAAATCATTGACGTAATTACCTGCCAATTAAATTGATTAAATCCTGAATTAAATTGATTGACATAATTAATTGTCAATTTAATTCGGTGATAATTAGGTCACTTTAATTAATTATACCAATTAATTTAATTCGTGGATTAATTAGGTCATTTAATTTAATTCGCAGTACGGTATCAAAAGTAGAACAGTTGTAGTTCTACTAATTGAATATCAGTAGAATTTCATACACAGGGTGTTACTAAATAAATGCGACATACTTTAGGGGCTCATTCTGCATAAAAAATAATGACAGTTTACTACATAAACATATGTCCGCAAATGCTTGGTTTTTAAACTGACGATTCATATATTGCTATTATAAAACCGGTCGAAATATATAAATGAAATTTGGTGGGTTTTAAAAGGTTTTAATTTTAATTTAAAAAAAAAAAATAGTACGCCACTGAGATATTCCAAATTAAAAATAATTGTTGAATTTCACGTTTTGCATTTTTTGTGTGGTGTTATTTTCTGTTATTGTTCTGGTTTAATGTTGCTGTATTAGATGGTTCTTGATAATGTACTAAAGAAATGAAAAATGCGCGTTAAGATGTTTTTGATTAAAAACGGCGCACCATATGAAAAAAAGGCAAAAGAGATATTTTGTGGCAAACTGAACGAGAAATTCAAATTGATTTGGAATATGTCAGTGGCGTATCAATTTTTTTCTTTAAAAAAATTGAAATCATTACCCAAATGCGCCCCAATGACTACCATAACAATAAAATTCTTATATCAGAGAATGCGCAATAACTACTTCTTAAAACCCACCAAATTTCATTTACATATCTCGACCTGTTTCAGAGCAATAAATAAATTGTCAGTTTTAAGAAAAACCCCTGAAACCGAAGCATATGCGGACATCGTTATACAGGGTGTCCCAAGGTTTTTTAACAGGCTGTAATTCGGAAACTAACGAATAGATTTATTTGAAAATTGGGTAATCTGTTTGGGACATACAGTACAATCATTTGAGGTATACAGGGTATCTGTGACGTCATCACAGGCGCAGGGACGTCATCGCAATAAAAAAAATTAACTGGCTAGGGGGGATCAAACTTAGCTCAAATGGAAGTGTTTTTATTTCAAATTCAACGGTGTATCACAGTGAGGGTACTAAAGAGGAAAATTATACCAAATTAGCAAAATCTAATGTCATTGATTGTGGTCACTTTCTAAATACACATACCTAGTACCGTTTTAAAACAATACATAGTGTGAAAACTCCGAAGTAAAAATGCCATTCCTATTCACACCGAATGAATATGTAGATATGTTGCTAATCTATGGTGAATACAGAAAAAATTCTCGAAATGCTCAAGGCTTATACGCGGAGCGTTTTCCCGATAGAAGAACACCTTCTCATGTGACTTTTGCTATGGTTGAAGAGAAGATGCGACAAGGTTCATTTCCAAACTCTAAACATAGTAATCATGAAAAACCAATACAGACCGAACAGAATATGGTGAATGTTTTAGCATATGTAGCGGTTAATCCCCATGTGTCCATAAGAACTATTGCTGCAGAAATTGGCGTTTCTTCAAGTTCAGTTCATAGAATTTTAAAAACCCATCATTACCATCCATTTAAATTACATTTGGTTCATGAGTTGCGACCTACCGATCTGGATCGGAGATTAACCTTTATCGCCATCATGCAAGTTATGATGCAAGACAGTCCCAATCTATTGCATAGAATTTTGTGGAGTGATGAAGCGCGTTTCCATAGTAATGACATGGTAAATCGCCATAACTCTCATTATTGGTCCGTGAAAAATCGGCGATGGCTAAGGGAAACTCGCTTTCAAACCAGATGAGGAGTTAATGTTTGGTGTGGATTAGTCAATGGTCGGTTAATATGCCCATATTTTTTTAAAGGGTATTTAAATGGTCAGAGATATTTAAATTTTCTAGAAAATGAGCTACCTGCGTTACTGGAGGATATTCCTTTGAATGAAAGAAGAGATATGATATGACAGCAAGATGGTGCACCCCCACATAATAGCAGCGTTGTAGCAAATTATCGTATTGCTAGATTTTCAAATGGATTGGAACTCATGGACCTATTCGATGGCCTCCACGATCGCCGGTCCTAGCACCCTTAGATTTTTTTGTATCGGGATATTTAAAAGAGCTTGTTTATAATGAAGAACCTGTAGACGTGGACGATTTAAAAAATAAAATTAAATAAGCTTGTAAAACATTACGCAAGAGATGATACATGCGGCATGTACACGTGAACTACTTACACGGTTCGATGCTTGTGTTGTTGCAGACGGAGGTCATTTTGAACATCTTTTATAAAATTACTTTACAGTCGAAACGTTCTGGTTATTGTTGCAAATAAACATTAAATTGAAAATTTGGTATAATTATCCTCTTTAGTTCCCTCACTGTGATACACCGTTAAATTTGAAATAAAAAACCCTTTCATTTGAGCTAAGTTTGATCCCCCCTACCCATTTAATTTTTTTTTGTGATGACGTCCCTGCTCCTGTGATGACGTCACAGATACCCTGTATACCTCAAATGAACGTACTGTAGGTCCCAAACAGATTACCCAATTTTCAAATAAATATATTCGTTAGTTCCCGAGTTACAGCCTGTTGAAAAAATCTTGGGACACCCTGTATAGTAAACTGTCATTATTTGTCATGCAGAATGACCCCCTAAAGTTTGTCTTTTCTCGTATCTGGGATACACAATGTTCACTAAATTTTTTTCCGTAAAGGTATTGATATTAAAACTAATGTTAATCAATCATTTCTAATAAATGAATATATTTGAAAGCTAATTTTCCCAACAACAACCCAAATTGTTACCGGAATGGTAGTTGAGGTAAATCCCCCCCTCCCTCCCTCAGTTACACCACTACATCAACCTCGTCAGAATTTAAATGTGTGAGATGTATAACTCTATTGTTAATAGTATTTGTAGCCTATGAAGTTATTTTCTTTCTTTGTCACAAACACAAACAAATTTTAAGGAAAACAAAAGGTGTCAACAAAACAGTAAAACTAATTGACACTGATGCCAACATTAAATTTCTTGATTTGGTTCCTTTTCTTACTCTCCTATATATTTTCAAAAACTAGTTAGGGTAGCGACACACAGCACTTCTCGTGATAAATTGAGTTATCAATGTTCAACTTCATTATACGGAAAAGAAGCGGTTAAGTTGAAAAGAAGCAATTGGACATTAGCAACTTGTAATCAATCAAAATCTAAGTTTTACTGCCACAAAAATTTTAAGGTTCACGAACTCTATAATTAGTTTTAGTATTTCCACCAATCTGCGATGACTATCTATTTCCTGGTGGTGAGATAAACGCGACGGAGAATACATTAAATAAATGACAACTAATAAAAAATTTAGAGCAAAAGAGCAAATTTGCAGACGCTCAAAGATGTGTTGATTTAGAACAGTCTATAAAATTCTGTAGGTACACATTAAATGTTTTAAAAATTGATATCGATCGTTGTACCTATAATCCATTAACCTTTTATAATCGACTTTTATTTTAAAATCCATTGCAAGTTGTCGCTGTTGCAACTCTGATATGTAGCTTAAGTATAAAAATCTCATAATGTAAGGGAATCATGAATGTAATCGAAAGATAATTTGATACTTTATAAATGTTATCGCAAACGGCAGAAGCATTAAAATAACAAATTTATTATACCATAAAATGTTATGTGAACGTATCTTCTGCTTTGATATACCTCTTACAAATACCATTGCAATTACTCAATACATTTTAATACTTTACTATTTGGAGGTAATGTAAAAGTTGTATGTACTTAGTTTTATTATTTAGTTACTAGATAGTGTTAAGGCCAGAGGTAATTTTACAGCTTATTAAATGTTGAATGTTTTTGAATAATTAACTGCTACACTCAGACCAACAAATTTCAATTCAGAATTCGTTCCAACGAGAACGTGCACTGTTAATGATGGACTTGGGGGATGATGTAAACTTGCCCAACGAACATAATTCATCAACAACAGCTGAAGGTTTAAGTTAAAAGCCCTATATGATTCAATTCTTGATTGTGTCAGCCAAGAGGATGCAGAGTAATTATTGTTCCAAAGTAAAGTCAAATACTTTCGTATTTTTCTTTATAGCAAAGAAAAACTAGCTAAAACCATCAAGAACTGCATATTTTACTCTTTCTATGTTGTTACATTAATTTTATTAAAAATGGTTTGAAAAATCACGTGACTGCCAAAATCAATAAATTATTTTGTACCTACTTACTATAAAACAAAACTTGTTTAAACTCAACTTGTATTGAAATAAGTTGTATGTACATGTAATATTTTTGAAAATATACCGAAAAATAAGATGCTCAACTAAGTTGAACGACTTCCGCCAAAATCGATTTAAACAGTTAAATCGTCAAGAGATCGTCGACCTTTGGTAATTCTAAAAAATGTTTTTAGATAAACTTAATCAAAATCTTTTCTAAGCTCAGTTTTATTCAATTATCTTTTATAAAATAAAACTGTATTACATACGAGTAGATATACATGCGAGATTTTAATTAAATAGTCGAATTAATAAGTCGATACAAACGGCTTGCAAATATTTGTGATTCAAGAAGAGAAATTACTATCTACTAACAGTACTGAAATGATATACCGTCATCTGCATTGAAGTTGGCATGGGTCAAAGAACAAATCCGCAGGCAAACATTAGTTTCGTGTTTTCTCAAAAGGAAACCCGAAATAATCTAGAAGTAGCAAGTCTACCCAGAACTATTAGCTTCAATTTTTTCCCACAATTTAAAATAAGTGAGAAAACAGTTTCAATTTGAACCTCAGAATATTTACAATTGTGACGAAACTGTTATATTATAATGTAAGAATGTCCCAAAGGATTAGCCAAGATTAGCAAACAAACAAGGTCGCCAAGTTGGAGATGTAACTTCAGCTGACCGAGGTACTCTTTGTTTTGCAATTAATGCGATTGGAAATTAATGCCATCACTTAAATTTTAGAAACATTTTGTGAAATATTCCTTTACATCTAAAGAAAACCCTACGTTCTGATTTTAGACATTACGAAACCTCATTGCAACAAGTTACAGCTGCTAGAAATTGCCGTGTAATCATTGTTTAAAACAAGATACACCTTAGTCATGAGTCACTAGATGGTTTCTAATATTGGAAAAACAATAACAATTTACAATGTCCCTGGATTTGTAAAAGAAATAATGTCACAAGCTTTTAATCAAGCCAATATCATAAGCGGGTTTAGAAAATCTTAGATTTATCATTTTAATCTTGACATATTTAGTGACGACGACTTTTTGTCATCTGAGGCTGCATCAAACACAGATCTATTTTATTTGTTACTACGCCAGGAGCAGATGCATCTGTTGAACAATACCTTTTTGGTTTTATGACAATGAGAGATTGCAGCTATGCAGTCGCACAAAGGTGTTCAACTTTTTGAAAAACCAAGTACATCAAAAAGTTTTGTTCCACCAGAAATGGTCAAACAAAGTCCCCAACAAATTGATCAATATTTTCAAACAAGAAATCTAAAATCAACATATAATTGCTCAGTTGCATAAACGCTAGTTAAATATGATTTAGGTACTCTTCTGATGGTTAAAATTAAAATTTGTTAAATTGTTAAGAACTTGTTAACGACTAATTACCATTTATGAAACCGAGCAGAAGCCTGCAAACTATTTCAAATTTTTTAGTAAATCTTGGCTAAATTCTCCTGCACTTCCCCTACTTAACAAGTTTGATGGTATTGGGTTGCGCTTCTTGATTTATAGTTTTAAATACAAGAAAGATAAACAAAAGCTTCATTTTATCGGACTAACCTGTTTTATCATTCTCATAGAGTAGTGAAAAACGTAAAGTTCCAACTGCTTTGTCTTTACTTGGTAAATAATAAATGTAGAAATTGATATTAAATCATGGCACACATGCATAATTTTGACTGTGTTCTGGTACTGTATGTATTTTTTAATTGATATAATCAAGCAAAAAAATTTCAATAGGTTTATATGAAAACAATAGAAATTCATTGTTTAAACAATGGTACCTGTTAATAATTAAAAATGAAAAGTTAATTAACAATTATTATACATTATTGTAATCAGAAAATGCTATAACAAATTAACAATTAAAAAAGTCACGTGGCATGCAATCACTAGACACCTTTACATAACCGGTTTAAACAATAAGATTCGTCTCTATCAACCAATATGGCCAGTCCACATTCGTTTTTTTTCAGCTATCAGTTCTGCAATATCTGGCATTTTGTTTTTTGATATATCTTCTCATGCCCATCAATCACATTTACCACTCATTTGTATTCAAAAAATTAGAATTTATACCCAAATAGATTCGCCGTAATACCGCTATACAAAGTGGGTGCTAACTAAAGGTCAAGCTTGCACCCCCACTATGACAAAAATTCACAAAAATTGTGTCATACAAAACTTCTATACATTAAAAAAATTGTCTCTTAAATTTCGCAATAATTTCTGAACTCTAGTAATGTACAGGGGTCCCATATGAAAAGTTAAAGTAAGTAATACTTTTGCCAAAATTTTATTTAAAAAAATATTTAAATGTAATAAAGTTAAGAAAGAATTATGCGAGTTTGAAGAAAAGTGTCATTGAAAATAAATGTGTTTAAATAAAATATATAGTATTTTTTGATATTTTTCGATTTAGCATATTCTACATATGTATCTATGACTTGCAGAAATTTCAATTTTTAAGATTAGATTTTATTGTAAAATTTAAGGTAGCAAAATTGAAAAATCCGTTTATGAGTAAAGAGGTGACGTTAAAAATAACTTTCAAGAAAATAATGTCATAGAGTATTTGTTTTTAAAGAAATCAAAATATGTCAAAAAATATATCACTTAAAATTAAAATTATGCCCCACACTTTAAATTAGGTATGCCAGCAAACTGGCAGAAATGGGTATCTACTATATTATCTCAAAACGTCAAACCTTTGTCTAAAGTAATAAAAAGTGTATCAAATTTAATGTTTTATAAAAGTTTGAAATTATGGAGGTTAAACATGTTTTGGTAGGTATTTAATTTTAATGTATTTTTATCTTTTGCATGTGGCATCTACATACCTTGCGGGTAAACATCCTACGTATATGACATCATATTCATGCACACAACATATTACGCACATATTTACCTTAATTAAAATACTTATAAGTAAACAAGACCACTATCTCTAACAATGTCGAAAATGAAAATGTCTGTTTAGCACAATTTTTTTTTCTGCCGAAACCGATCGGATGGTCGATTTAAAAAAGATTTTAGGTACAAATTAATTCCAAATTAACATTGTTAATTTTATTTTTTATTTGCAAATTTTTTAAACGATTTTTTAACGAAACCATTGAAATGCATCCCAATATCAGATAAAAACCGATTACAAACTAACGTTATGAAGAAACCATCGTGGATAGTAATTAGTTCATATATGAACTAACGTATCCACTATGGTTACCATTTCGACACGGTTCAATCCGGGAAAACGTTTTCGTTTCAATAATTATTTCATAATTCGATAAATAAGATTATTACTTACCAAAATTAAATACGAAAATGAATTTACATAAGCTGTAAAAAATATTTAAAACATAATAATAATGGTTATCTATTCATGTAGATGTTCCTAAAACGTTTCTGTCTAAAATAGGATGAGCAGAAGTAAGGGGATCTCATAAACTACTTTTTTCATTATCACTTTTACAAAGTGGCACAAATTTTTTAGGTTTTGTTGGTGAACCAGTATCGTCTAGATTCTGGTTTAAAAACAGTCGTTTCCTAACGTTTCGCTGGCACTAGTATTAGTCGGATTCTCCAGAGATCCTTGCATCTCCGATGTTAGATGTAGACTGATGATTTCTGCTTCGCAGCTTGTAATTATGCTGGTTCAAAGAGGACGGTTATAACCAAATTACCAAAAAATAACTCAAACCAAAAAGTGTTCAGTACAGTGTTCGAATAGATTTGTGTTGGTAAAAATAACAATCTCAAATCGCCTGCTGTAAGTTCGCAAGAGGTTATACCGGGATATCAAAAATTATCATAGTCAAGGGTGGTTGTGGAATGTAAAACGTTTGTCTTACTTTAAATTTTTGAATATGTTTTGTTGTGTCAGAATCTGTCAAGTCAATGTGCTGAAATAAATAGGTATGAAATTTGTAGGTTATTGATAATGTCAGTGTGACAGTGACATAATTATTTCAAACGTAAACTAAGACAAACGTTTTACATTCCACAACCACCCTTGACCAAGATAATTTTTGATATCCCGGTACAAGAGATAACAATAATGTTAATACAATAAACTTAACAATGCACATATTAATCGTTTAATGCTCTAACTAAATCATGAACTGCAGCTTTTGATAACTGTTTCTATAGAATTAAGTTCGCAAATTGAGTCTCTTTGAACTTTTCATAAAAAAGTCAAACATTTTGTAATTATTTTTAAACATGCTATGTATTTCGGTAAATAGGATACTGTCAAGAGAACCGTTTTCTTATATCGTAATGGAATTATGTTGAAAAGTGGAGTGTCTCTATGGCTGTAGTTTTGTCCCTTTTCAATAAAAGGGCGCCATTTGATTAATGTTTTTTACCAACTGTAAGCTGGTAACTGATCGAACAATATATTCGATCTTTCTGTACTTCTTGCAAGACTTGTGAAATAAATTTTTACTCGACTTCTATAGATAAAATAGACGGTTTCCAAACCGAAAATTTTAACACCCCTTTTTTTCACATTTTCTGACAAATTAAGAGTTGGTAGATTATAATAAATTAAAAAAATTTCTAGGCATCAAGAAAACTAACCCGTCGATTTTTGCACATGGGTCTTATTTATAATACCGTAGATCTGATTAGATTTTGAGCATCATGTACGAGTCAAAAAATTTTCGAATTTTTAAATATTAAAAAAATATTAGAAATAGAAGTTGTTTGTAATTTAATTATACACAAACTTTGTTTAAACTATGTTTTGATTCAATAAGTAACTACTGAAATATAACAATCACGTGATACTAATTGTTGTAACAATTCCTCCACCAAGACCAATTATACAAAAAATGTTATGACAGAAAAGAAAAGTTGTTGAAAATGTTTATGTATACAACATTTATTTGTGAACCATTTTTTTTTCTAAAACGCAATTTTGATTTTCGCTTTGTGGGTGAAAAGTTTTGTCCCGACGTAGGGTATAGGTAGCTTTCGTATAACGGCTTACCAGTTAGATACATTTAACTATTGTTGGCCGTTACTGAAATGTTTAATTCGATTTTACAAATTGTTCCGTGGTGCACATTTCTTTCATAAATGTGGATTTTTCTTATAAAAAAAATGTCAGGAAAACCGCCGGTTAGATTTTTATAAAACTTTTTATTTATAACGGTGCATATCTGATCTATCAAATCAAAAGGGCCTTTAACCTACATATATTTTCGAAATCTTGGAATATTTCCAAAAATATGCATTTTACACTTTTTCTGTTCAAGTTAAAGTTGTTTATAATTTAATTATACACAACCTTTGTTTAAACTATTTTTTGATCCGATAAATAATTACTGAGATACGAGTATCACGTAACACTAATTGTTTTAACAATATCTCCACCAATATTAATTATACAAATTATAATTACGAAAAAAATTTTATTATCTGTAACTTTTATTTGAACTATTTTTTCTAGAACGCAATTTTTATTTTCTCTTTAATTTTCAACTCGTTTTAAAAGAAACGTGCGCGACATACCTCGTTTTGACGCTGTTAAACGTTTATTTTATTTTTCGAGTAAAATATTTTATCGCCGCACACTTTAGATACCCTTTTACACAATTGGTAGTATCAGTACGATGTGGAGTTTTGAGCGAAGCGCTTGTTTTTAAATAAATTCGCTCAGAATTAGTAGTTTGCTTTATAAAAATGTTTCGTAAAACCTGAACATAATGCACATAAGGTTTAGTGAAATTACCATGATTTATAATTTTAGATTTTAATAGTAGTTCGGTTTAACGTTTTTAACATACGTCTTTTCATATAGTATACACATTTACTGATGTAGTTGTTTAGTGTCAAAACTGTGATAGAGTTTATACACAAATAAGTTTGTAGTTTGGGTTGGATGTAAAAAGCGATGATAATTTAGTTGATAGTAATGGTAGAGTTTAGAATTGACCCCTAGAGAAACAAAAAATGTTTAAGCAAATTTTATAAGTCATTTGTAATATTTCTGCTGTACGAGGGTTGCCAAGCTGAAAGTCAATAAAAAAAAGTAAATAAAAGGAATTACTGTTGCGTTAAGTTACTCTTTCAAACACTATCGCAGCATTAAAAAAAATATTTATTGTGTATTACAAATGGGATAAAGTTATTGAAGGTTATCACATGTTAATGTTTTTAAGAATCAATAGTTTGAAAAGTTTCCATTGGTGTGTTAACAAAAAAAAAGAGTGAGGCGCGCGTTATTTATTCGTAATTGATTTTATCGTAAAGTTGTGTGTGTGTAGGTATCTCGAATTTCTAAATACGCTTCGGATTCAAATGAATAACAACAAACATGATGTTCCGCAGACGCCAGGACAACTTGTTGCCTGTCGCCCTAACAACTTCCACATCATCCATCCCGCCGCCTCTTGCGACCCAAGTACAATAGCGGCGAAAAAACAATCGCGCACAAAATAATTTTTGCTGGTTTTAAATGATTGATTTTATATTTGCGTTTTATATGTTAAATGTACATAGTTGATGTTTAGATAAAGAAAATAAATGCCAGTTGTTTTGAAGGTTTTTACCTTATCTGATCTTCATCTTTATCAGCTGCCAAGCATCTAGACGTTCCAGTCTGTAAGTATGCATAGTTCAATGACCGTTATGTAAAGAGAACTTGTCATATCGTAGAATATGAATGATTACAAAAGATAGTTATTCTTATTGCCCTCGAACTGCTGATAATTAAGATTTACATCTTTCATAATCATAATTAAACATTAATATTCTCATTAAACTTTGAGATAAATACGAGTGCCCAGAGACCAGAAACCTGATAAGAACCAACATCTACAAAAACAAAGATAATAAAACTTATTCATATAAGTGTAATCGAGCGACTGAAATTATTTTTCACTTTCACTTTCGTAATCGGAAAATTCTTCTTTCGATTTTCGAATGCTGCAAGTGAAAAGCAAGACGCAATTACGTTAAGATTACCGACAACTGTGATGAACCTCAAGACACTTTTTTTTAACGAGTACTGTTTCTAGAGTTAGTACATGTTTCAGGTAGCAAAACGATATCTACCTACGTATTCATTATGTATCAATGATATCTATTTTCCGCAGCGATAACAAAACTCAATGCGTTATGCACACAATTGCAATAACATAATGCATGTAAAATTCACAATACCTTGCATATGTCACATTTACTGATAAATAACTGGGACACATGTAAGTTGGCAATTATACAATCCTTTGTTATTACTGATTTTATAATCTTTATTGTCGAACCCAGTTACCGTTAATAAAAGATATTGGTAAGCACGCATGCCGATTTATACATTTTTCTCCTGTTTATACTAATACATTGTAAGAAATGCATCTGGAGAACGTACATACAAACTGCTTACAATTAGTAATAATAGTACCGTCGCGAACTTTCAGCTCAAATTAAATTACGTCTTTCTGGCTTTGTAAGCTTAGACATACTATTTGACTATTAAGCAATAAAGCTTACTAACTTGGTAAAGTATAGAAGACCTCTCGATACTGAAAGGCATTTGAGAACAGGAATTTTATATAAACTACCTAATTTTTCGAAATTGGTTTTAATTTCAATTAATGTATTATAGCTAAGCACCACTGCTAGCAACTCAACAACGATAATTAACTATCCAAATTTTCCAGTCGATGCCAAGTCAAAGTAGATGAACAATAGCAATGCGATTGTTACTGCCATTAAAATAATAATAGAGATGTTTATAAAATACCATACCGGTACTATTCCCAAGAGAACTCTTTACACACAGTGCCTTAATTACTAAAAAGAGATACGTTTTTGAAGATGAACAGAAAAAAATCTGCTCGTATCATAAATTACGCACCCATGATGATTTTTACTCTACATCTTATGCGACGGTGTCTAAACCAAAAATTATAACACCCCCTTTTTTCACAATAAAATTTCCAACAAGTTTTCTCCAATCACTTTTTTTGTATAGGTAATATTCTCAGATATTTTGTTAAAACAAAAACTTGTGTAGGTATATAATTCAAATGACACAGAACTTTCGTTTGAAGAAAAATGTGTAAAACATTCTAAGAATAGGAAAACGTTCCCTTAGACTGCTGCGCAGCAAGATAAAGACTGATATTCAGACTTCTCATAAATGCTTCTTGAGAAGTATTGAGACCGATATTAGGTCTAACCCTAATCAATTCTGGTCTTACATTAATCTAGTTTGCAATTCCTCCGGTATACCTTCTAATATGACTTACCTTGGTGCTCACAGTGACGGCCAAAATGATGTTGTCAACTTTTTGCTTCTTATTTTAGTAGCTGCTTTAGCGACGTACATGCCCACCACTCTTTTGTACCTCAACATCAGGTCGTTGACGTGATCTCCCTGCCTAAACATTTCGTCGAGTCTAATCTGCTTTTCGTTATAAAAAAGATTAAACCCACACTTACCGCAGGCACTGATCTCATTCCTGCCTTCTTCTTGCGAGACTGCATTTCTGTGCTGTTGACGCCGTTACTTCACATATTCAATCTGATCCTTCAACACAGACGCTTTCCTGTTGATTGGAAATCTGCTCGAATTGTTCCCGTTTATAAAAAAGGCGACAGATCCAATGTTCTTGACTATCGCCCCATCGCGCTTCTCTGTAACTTCTCAAAATTTTTCGAATTTTGCTTATATAACCACATCGCTTCTAGGATCTCCCAAAAGCTTCACATCTGTCAACACGGCTTTATTAGAGGACGTTTCACAATTACCAATTTAACTGTTATGCACCAGTTTCTTGCTGAATCCTTGGATTCTGGTTTCCAGGTCGACGTTGTGTATACCAACTTTAGTAACGCTTTCGATCGGTTGAACCATGAGATTCTCATTTCGAAGCTACACGCTTTTGGTTTGAGTAACAACTTAGTACAATTACTCAAGAGTTACCTATCTGATAGAACCCAATTTGTTGAGCTGCTTGGTTTCCGGTCGCGTGTCTCAAGTGTTCCTTCGGGCGTACCCCAAGGCTCTGTTCTTGGTCCCCTATTATTCAATATCTTTATCAATGACGTCGCACCTACTCTCGATTATCATTACCTACTGTATGCGGATGACATGAAGATATTTCAGGTTATACGTAATATGTCTGATGTTCTTGTGCTTCAGAAAAGGCTTGATCTTTTTGAGAAATGGTGTTGGTCTAACCACTTAGATCTGAACGTTTCTAAATGTCACATCGTTTCTTATACCAGAGCAAAGTCCCCAATTCTTTTTAACTATTCTTTTTCCGACGTCTGCATTACTCGCGCTAGCGCTTTTAAAGATCTGGGTGTCACTTTTGAATCGTCTCTGTCCTTTAGTTCGCACATTCGATCTATTGTTTCATCTTCACTTAAAACTCTTGGTTTTATTATCAGAAACTCTAGAGATTTTTTAAGCGCTGACTTACCTCTCTTGCTGTACAAAACCCTCACTCGAACTCGACTGGAGTATGCCTCGGTAGTTTAGAACCCTACGTATCAGGCTCATATCCACGCTCTGGAGAACATTCAGCGCAAATTCTTAAAATTTCTAGCTTTTCACATTGATGGAATTTACCCTCCTAGAGGTTTCCCGCAATCTGATCTTTTGGCTAGATTCAACCTTTCCGATTTAAGTAGTCGTCGCGCCACCTTTTCACTTCTCTTTCTGTACAAACTTATTCATTACCTTGTCGATTGTCCTGAATTGTTGGCAAAATGATCTTTTTCCATTCCTCGACCTAGGTCTCGTTTTCCTACCACTTCCTACCTACCCACTCCCCGTACGCGTGTGTTGGAGTCATCTCCTATTTTCTCTGTATGCAGCAGCAGTGCTCTACGTAAATTTGATATTTTTCATACGTCCATATCCGAGATAAAATCATTTTGTAGCGACTCCCTAGTTGGTTGATCGATTTACATTATTTACCACGTTTAACGTTAACGTTACTACTTTTATTTGTTTTGAATTATTACCTACGTCTAATTACTTTTACGTTTATATTATCCGATTCGTTTTAGTTTTGTATTTTGCTGTTCCCGCCCATAATTGGCTTTTGCTGTAGTGCGGCTGTATTAAAATAAATAAAAAATAAATAAATAAATAAAAATAGATGACAAGTTTTATAAAAATCGGACGATTGGTTTCTTAGATATCGTGTTTGCATCCGGATGGGCGAACGGATGGCCTTCAGAGACCAAAGAATATTAACCTACGGTAAATAAGCGACACTTGTGAATTTTGCATATTGACGTTCTGTTATTTTAAAACTATACAAATTCAGTGGCGTTCTCGAATATTACGAAAAATAAGTGAAGATACCTTTGTAATACCTACACCTTTCTCTTATGTGCAAAATCTTTGCTTTTGTTATAATGCTGCCAACCATTTCTTGATTCCGTATAAAAATTCCTGTTATTTGACATTTACAAGAAAATGTTAGAACTGATGTTGAAACAACGAGCAAAACGAGACTCAAAAAATTACTCCAAACTCAAAAACACACGCTACCAAAATGGATCTAATAATCTGACAAATGACATATACCGAAATGACATGAGGGTTGTGGACAATGAGGCAACCTCTCAACGTCCTTGTGGGAAAGTAAATAATGGGAGTTGCGTGTGCCAGCGGATTTTATATTTTGATAGAAGAGAAAGATATATTAGATAGTTTCAGACTTCAAAAGTTGATAATCTACCATTTGTATATAAATCTTGACAGGGAATCCATTTACTAAGTAAGATTTTCCTTACTTATTTATCGTAAAATTCAAATGAATTTGAAGATTCAAAATTATCCAAGATCATTCAGAATCAAAGAAACAGGCGTGATTAAAATATTTATAACATGTGGTTAAATCAAATCACATATTAAAATAGGTTCGACTGTAATGCAATAAAATAAATATAATAATTACAAATAAAAGAAAAATTAAATTAAAACCAGTTGGGAATGCGCAAGCTTGCATTGCCGGGATGAACAAAAGAACTGCTTATTTAGCTTAAAAATTTATTTTAATGATTAATTTGAAAAAACTTATAAAATTTTTTTAAAATTTTTTCGGGAGCCGATTTGACCACTTTGCAATGAGATAGACAAAAAATGATCGAAGCAAAAATGTCTTAGATTTTGATGTTCTATAGGAATCCGAAAGAAAATTTTCAAAAATGTCAACAGGAAAAAAGCTACGGACATCCAGACAAACAGACTTTGTGAATTCATAAGATGAACTTTTGTTCATCGAAAACATATCCTCGTAAGGATTCCTTGAGGTGGATGAGCCACTACCATAATTTTAATTAGCGGACTTTTCCTAGTCCTGCGTGAGCTTTATCAAGACATCTTAAAAAAAGGGAGTGGAGTCACATCTAGTATTAAATAAAATTCCAACATTAAGTTTGTAATACGAGGATGAGTGAAATAAAAGGAGCCAATGCAAACATATGACAAACAGAGTACTTTATTTAAAAGTAGTTTCCATGAACATTAAGACATTTGTGATAAAAGAGTCGCGTGATTCCCGTCTCATAAAACTCCTTGGGCTGCTGATTCAAATAGTCTGTAACTGACTCCTTCATGTGGGCTGCAGAGAGGATGTTGCAGCGTTTCCCACTTGAATTTTGCCAGTTGTCTCTTAACCACATCAGCTATCCATTAGTTAATAGCAACTTTCCCGCTGAAATGCCAGCCTGTGCTTTTTTTGGGGATGGTGAATTCAAACGTTTTCACTGTAAGCTTTGCCGAAGTGTTTCAGGTTCGTAGTGGTGGCACCATAATTCGTCTCAGGTCACAATTGCAGACAAGAAGTCGTCGTCTTCTGGCGTTCGTTCAAAATCTTGGGTATCCATTCGGCGTAAAAAAGCCGATAACCGAGTTCATCGATGCTTATCCTCCGTTCTCGTCTAATCAGGTCATCAACTTGTGCAATTATGTCGGGGGTGATTGCAAGGTGGCTTTGGCCCGGTTTTGGATTGTCTATGCAACTTTCACGTCCTTCTTTAAACTTTTGCTCCAACACTTCACAATAGCCACTTCCTCTTTTAAAGCGTCCATTGTGCGAATAGCGCCTTAAAGAACTTTAACACCCACTCAAACTTCCGTAAATGAGGGATGTCCCTATTCATTTTACATAATATAATCATACGGTTCAACGTAGATTTTAATTTAATAGGTTTTTGTGTGCTAGTTTAGTTCAATAGGGGGATGTCTCTGTACTATGCGCGTGTTAGGAATTCAGATATTTTTGATAAAAGTCAACAATAATAATCAACAAGAAGGAAACATGAAAACCAAAAACAGCATGATTAATTGAATATTGAATATGACCCCACCCCCTTAGTGGACGCCAACATTGATCTTTTTTTTTGAAAACGGACTCTCCTACCTGAACGACTAATGGTAGCAACATACTTGTTCTTGGAGTTCTTTAAAATTCTTTTTGTTTTTGTTGCTTTGTCGTCGTTCAATTACTAAGCGTCTTTGATAAGGAAAGCTGGATTAAGCCTATCAATTGATAGAACTTATTCTTTTTCCTTAAGATTTAATGCAAAAAATTTTGTCCTAGAAATAACTCTAAAGAATTATGATTGGCATAATTACTTATAATGTCGTCGGTGTAACTTCTCGGTGAAATAACCAGGATCTGTTGAGATAGATGTGAGGTGACAAATCGGCGGGTAATATGATAAATAAATCATATACGAAACTCCAACAGAATTATCCTTCTTTAAAACTGAACGTAATCCCAAGACGATTGGAATTGCATCAATTCACGAACTATTTGGTTGATATCTATTGCTGCTTTTAAAGAACGGTACCATCTTTCTAAAATACCAATAGCCTAAGGATAGAATACAGATTGAATTCGACTAATTCCCAAAATTTTATGTAATTCTTTCATGCCAACATCAGGTGTTCCTCATGGTTCCAATCTAGGTACTCACGTGTCCGAGTAAAGTTTTTGCTCCAGTTTTTTGGTGTTTTTCTGTTGTTAAATACACGCTGCAGTTGGTGTTCCTTTCCTTTGATAGGTACTCTCTTATTTCTTTTGTTTATTAATGATATTGTTGAATGTACATCCGTTGAAAAACTTTTATTTGCAGTTGACTTAAAATTATTTCTAAGTATCAAATCTAAAAGCGATTGCTTCAAACTACAAATAAATATCGAATCGCTTATAGAATGGTGCTTCCGAAACTTTTTCTAAATGTTGATAAATGTTGTGTCGCTCAGTAGCCAAGGAAAAAAGATATTTATCCGTATCGTGTGGACAGTGCCTCTTTGAATCGTGTATCTTCTGTTAAGGATTTAGGTGTAACGTTTACTTTTAAGTTTGATTTCTCTCAATATTGCAAAAATTACTGCAAAAGCCCATAAAATGTATAGGTTTATAGAAACTGTCGTGAGTTTCATGATCTTAATACTCCGAATATGTTATTTTATTCATTAGTACGATCCCAACTTGAGTATTGTTCATTACTTTGGTTTCTTGCTTATAATTATCAAATAAAGAGCGTGAAAGCAATTCAAAGAAAATACCTAAAATTCCAATGGTTCTTGATTGATCGAGTCTATCCACCTAGAGAATTTAATCACATTGTGTTGTATAATAGATGTTATTATAATACCTTCAGTTTAGAAGAATAGCTAGTGCTATTAAAATTCTGTACAAAATATTGCACAACAGACTTGACAACCTAACTTTTCTAAGCAAGATTAATTTTTTGGTACCGCGATTAAATTCACGTCAAATGTACACATTTTATACACAAACGTACAAAACAAACACTGTAGCAAATTCATCACTTAGTTTAATGAGTGGATACTTCAACAAAATTTCGTCGTCGTGTGATACCAATGCCGACAGTTATCTAGACGTTTATAGTGTCATTTTGGAAGAGTTTAAGGTTTAATTGAAATAAACGTACTATAGTCTGTATACTATTGGCGCGGAGTAATAAATCATAATTGCTTGAAATAATTCTTTATTTTCTTGTGAAAGCGGTACTTCTACGGTTAAGTAAAAACCAATAAATTCTAACCAAAATACGATCATTGTGCAGCTCTTGCAGCATATCGACCCATCTAGGGTCTGAGAACAATAGTTTAACCTGTGTAAACACGTTGCCATCAGCCCAGGTACTGACGAAACGAGAATCATAGCCGTAGATGTAGGTATTATACCAAGATACAAAAATAATGGTATATAATACGTAAGAAGTAAAATTTGTAATGTGATCTACTATACAAATAAAATAAATAACATATAACCACATAATAATTCATATTAAGGTAGATTTTACTATTATAATATATTTACCTACTAAAAATATTATTTTCCAAACGTATGAGGTACCTACGCCACTGCAATACGGGAGATTCGATAATTCTGACAGGTTTATTACTCCGCGCCAATAGTATACTGAGTATAATATTTAGTTTTTTTTGTACTTTGGGTGGGTATAAAATTCAGTTTTGTATTATTAATAGCGAATTATTATTTACTTGTAGTTAATTGTTTAATTTAAATCTTTTGTACTATACGGGTGTTTCTAATTGATGCGAAATATTCAACAGAGTAATTTTTCAGCGAAAATTAAGGGGGAACTTTCATATAAAGTTTTGTTCTAAACCACTTTCCCTCTAAGTTACAGCCCCTTAAAGTTAGGGGG
The DNA here is from genome assembly GCA_030710515.1 of Abscondita cerata. Lineage (NCBI taxonomy): Eukaryota > Metazoa > Arthropoda > Insecta > Coleoptera > Lampyridae > Abscondita > Abscondita cerata. The sequence goes on from JALBCR010002337.1 coordinate 272,708, forward strand.
AAAAACAGTTTTTATTTAATATGTTCACTATGGAAGAAGTTAGAAGAATGAAATTTGGCAGATAATTGATGCTAATAAAGTGACATTTTTTAGCGGTTTTTGCAACCCTGCAAACTTTATACAAGGAGGTGAAAAAATTAACCCTTATAATATTTTGCCTCAGAACTTTTTAATGCGTCTACATTTTCCTACTTAGAAATTTTATTTAAAAAGACAGATTCAAACTGCAACTATTTCATGTCTTCGCTATTTCTCGTAAAGTTCTTAGTTTGATCACAAAAAAAAACATTACTCATTCCTTTTTCGCATACATTCAGAGGGGTTATCGTTTGTTTAAAAAAATGAAGTAGGCCGGTGTCAAATGATGTCATAATGACAAATATTTGTCTAGGTTTATTGTCCTAGTTTTCTACGTGAAATTTTTTAAACTTTCGAGAACTGAAATCAATTACATAAATAAAATGGCAAACTATACAAACGCAGAAATGGCAGATATGCATTTCGTATATGGCCGTGCTAATGGAAATGTATTAAGAGCTCAGAGGCTTTACGCTGAATTATATCCACAACGAACATTACCCCATCATAGTTTATTCGCCCGTATTCATCAACGTCCTCGAGAAGAAGGAAACTTTTCAAGAAGTACTGTCGATTGCAAACGTCATCGAGAGATAAGAACTGTAGCACTAGAAGAGGCTGTTCTTAATTTAATAGAAGAATCGCCCGAAACAAGTACGAGAAAAATTTCCCAACAGTTAAATGTGAGTAATTCCACAATATTTAAAATTTTGAAAGAACAAATGTTATATCCCTACCATATCCAACGAGTTCAAGCGCTCTTACCTAGAGATTTTCTACCTCGTTTAATTTTCTGTCAATGGATGCTTCAAATGATCATCCAAGTTCCGCAATTTCTATGTCGTATTTTGTTTACTGATGAGGCAAACTTTTCCCGAGAATCTATCCGAAACTTGCATAATAATCACATATGGGCCGAAGAAAACCCACACGAAATTGATGAATCTAATTTTCAACACCAATTTTCATTAAATGTGTGGCTTGGTGTCATTGATGATTATTTAATTGGACCATATTTTCTACCAATAAGATTAAATGGAAACGAATACAGCCATTTCCTCGAAGAAGTGTTACCTACTCTTCTTGAAGATGTTCCTCTACAAATTAGGCAAAAACTATGGTTCATGCATGATGGCGCTCCTGTCCATTTTAGTGTTATGGCTCGCCGGTTCTTAGACGAAGTGTATGCAAATCGTTGATAGGGCGAGGAGGCCCTCAGAACTGGCCTGCCCGATCTCCAGAATTGAATCCATTGGATTTTTGCATTTGGGGTTTTCTTAAAACGCTAGTTTAGTCAACTCCCGTTGAAGATATCAATGATTTAAGGGATCGTGTCATCGCATCATGTGAGATTATTAGAAATACCCCCGGATTATTTCAAAGAATACGGAATTCAACGAGACGAAGAGTAGAAGCGTGCGTTTTATCTGAAGGGCGTCATTTTCAACATTTATTGTGAATTTTGTTATTAATATTTTGTTACCATTGTTAATTAGTTTGTTTTTGTCGTTCGTTAATAGTAATTAGTAGTACAATAATTATTATTCAATTTATTATTCTGATATTTTGTAATTTACATTACATTTTTTGACTAAATGAAAATGCCATTATTTAGTTCTGCAGACTGTTTTAAGTACTTACGAAACTCTCCTACTTCATTTTTTTAAACAAACGATAACCCCTCTGAATATATGTGAAAAAGGAATGAGTAATGTTTTATTTTTTTGTGATAAAACTAAGAATTTAACGAGAAATAGCAAAGACATGAAAAGTTGCAGTTTGAAACCGTCTTTTTAAATAAAATTTTTAAGTAGGAAAATGTAGACGCATTAAAAAGTTCTGAGGCAAAATATTACAAGGGTTAATTTTTTCACCCCTTGTATAAACTTTGCAGGGTTAAAAACCGCCAAGAAATGTCACTTTATTAACATCAATTATCTGCCAAATTTCATTCTTCTGTCTTCTTCCATAGTGGACATATTAAATAAAAACTGTTTTATTCCCCTAACTTTAAAGGGATGTAACTTGGAAGAAAAGTGGTTTTGAACAAAACTTTATATAAAGACCCCCTTAATTTTTGCTGAAAAATTACCCTGTTGAATATTTCGCATCAATTTAGAAACACCCTGTATAACAGTGAATTATTTCCTGTAATTGGGGAAACCTGTAAAAAATAAAGATTATTATTATTCCCTTATTCTCAACTTTTAATGTTGGTTACGGTTTTATTACTAGTAAGAAAGTAATTCAACTCCTCTTGCTAGCCTAAAATTTTCGGACTATGTGGCAAGTTTGCAGTATTATGGCACGCTGCCCCACATTAACGATTTTATTGGGTAGTCCGATGTTATTTAAGTTATTCAGGAAACCTTCGCTTAGGATACCCTCAACCGAGATCACAAAAGGAAGAATTGTCACATTTCTCAGTTTCCATTGCCTTTTTAGGTCATACGCCAAATTTTCATATTTTGTGACTTTCTCTTGTTCAGTCTTCATAATATTGTGTGAAGAAGGTACCGCGATGTCAATAATGGTGCCTGTTGCTTCTTTCTTATCAATAAACACAATATCCGGTCTGTTATAGTCAACTGTTCTATCAGTTGTTATGACTCTGTCCCAATATAATAAGTGGCCGGTGTTTCAAGAATTGGCATCGGCTCATATTTATAGTAAGGACGGGGTGTAGTTTCTAGAAGTCCATGTTTAAGTGCAAGTTGTTGGTGGATTATTTTGGCTAGTTGGTTGTGCCGGCCAAGGTATGCCTTATCAGCTAGAGCTGGACATCCTGCTGTGATATGTTCGATGGTTTCTCCGACAGCTCCACATTTTCTACATTTATCTTCTATATTTAGCTTTAAACAATGTTTTTCGTAATTACGTGTTCGAATTACCTGGTCCTGTATTGCAATAAGGAAGCCTTCTGTCTCCGGGTATAACTGTGGATCACTAAGCCACCTAAGCGATGATAATTTATCTACGTTATCCATTTTTATCAGTTTGGGGTATCTACCATGCATCGATTGTTCTTGCCAAGCGTTAATATTTTCAGTTCTTGTTGGTAGTTCATCTTGCCGCATACGCTGTGCAAGATTCAGTGGAGTAAAACCCTTATCTGATTGAACCACTAACTGCATCAAATCGCTGTTAGTTGAATGGAAGTAACGTCTCATGTTATTTTCTTGATTTAAGCACAGATACTTAATATTAAGCAATCCTCTTCCACCTTCACTTCTCGGCAAGTACAACCCTCTCACTGAGGAGTTTGGGTGCAGGCTCCTAAATTTTGTTAGTAATCGCCTTGTTGTTCTATCTAGTTCATCAAGATCAGTGTCGGACCACTTCACAATTCCAAATGAATACGTCAATACCGGGACGGCCCAGGTATTTATTGCCGAACACAAATTACCGCCTGAAAGCTTAGTTTGTTAAGTAGCTTAGTTTAGTATTATTATTATTATTATTATTATTATGCAGCTAAACTCGAATTGTGCACCTGGATCGCCTGTAATGGTTAAAAGTACCTACACCAATTTTAGATCCAACCGTAAACAAATAATGACGTGACCGTTTCTGCAATGATATCAGGCAGCGGAATTGCCTCTGACCAAATTATAAACCCATCTATACAAGTCAAACAGTATCTTAATCCCTTTGCGAGCTCTAAGGGATCGACTAAATCAAGATGTGAAATGATGTTGGAAATGAAACAATCAGAATGAATGAATGCCAATTTTAGCCTTTAAACGAAAGATGCATATGGATTTTAATTCTGATGATGACTGTTATAATTTTTTGAGTCGAAACTAGTCAACATTATAAATAAAAATCAATACTGGATTACTTAAAGCTTAATTAGTATTATATAATAACAACTAATCTAAAAATGAATCCCATATTCACTTCTAAAAAAAATTACTTTAAACCAGTTTGAATGTGTTGTGCATTCAAAAATAATCTCATTCGATGTGTTTTGAGAGAGCCTATTTGATGATTAGATGTATAGAGTTTCCTGACATTTCACATGGGTCAATTGAAAAGATATTGCATGGGTTCAAAGTGTACATTCCAAGACGTTGATGCGTTAGTTGTTTGGAAGTTACATAGCCAAAATTTTTTATAAGACTGATTCCAGTTAGCTAATTTCAACCCAGCGTAATGTTAGCAGAAACTTTAAACTTTGAAAAATGTTTAGGCCTGGTACATCTAAACCACAATAGTTATAACCGAATTTTTTCGTTAATAAAAACATCATTCAAATTTTTGTACGTTGTTTTTTCTTTTCCTAGTCAATACAGCGCGAGGTTAATTAGTTAAAAACGAATGCAAACTAACAAACTAGTATCTTATCCTAAAATCTAGAGGGGCGTGACATCTAAAACACGTTTAACATGAAAATCCCATAAATGTTTGTTAAACTACACATACGGTGTGTGTTTTTTAAATTGTGCTACGCCGAGCACAACCGTTAGAAAAACCAACCTTGTATCATCCCGGCTCCATCAAACAATACAAAGAAATATCGTTTCGAAAAAATCTCCTCACAAAAATGAACGATAAAAGTACATTCTTATGTACTTGAGTCAGATCTTGGCAAAGTAAAAAAAGAACTGGCGACGAGAATGATAGATAACGCCGAATAAATACATAATGCATGCCATTTTATCAGATGGGTACCTTCCTACGCGCCATATAGGCCTGCCTATGTCCAGGTGCGCATTGGTAACAATAGAATGTATGTGAAACCATTTAATAAGTTCTGAACATCGTTTAACACTTTAAACACACAAATTGCCACATAAAGGGAGTATAACATATATCTACCGCACTTGTGTTACATGTTATACAAAGAGTGTTAACGAGCGAATAGCACGTGTTTCTTCCGGTGCTTTTAACTTAAAACGATGAAGCTGTTAGCTTTTCTGAAAAACAAAGAAATTTTAAATTTGTGTCGGACAGGTTGTAAACAAGCAAGAAAAAATTATTAGCTGGTAGAAGAATTCTAACCGATTTACCCTTGTAAAGTAGTAGTCGCTGCGTTCAAATTTATTTTACGAGAAACTCATTAGTGCGTGGGCACAGAACATACACATACACACCTTGCTTCTTTTATTTTAATTAAAAATATACACACATTGCAGAACAAACACGGAATTCGTACAATTAAGAAAAACTTGATCCTGATTATGATAAATCCAGCGGACGATCCAGGTTGAGACAATTTTCTCCAAATTTAAGAAGTATACAATTTAAATGTTCCTTTTCGTTTTCATCTCAACATTCAACTTTTTGTCGTAAAACCTTTGCCATTAATTCTGTGGTAAGAGCGAAACTTGATTCGGATTCCGATAAATCCAGAAAACCAAATTAGTAATTTTCGGTTTTAGAAATAATCTATCAATAAAGTGGAAATACTTTCTCGTAAGGTACCGGAGGGTAATAAGGGTTATAGGAAAATTTTACCGGCATCCGAATTCTTCGTCTTACATGACAATGTGCTCATTTGGAAAAGGTATTAGTTTTGTTCTACTCCTTGTCTTTATATTTTGTTGTTTCGCTTACAAGCTTTAAAGAAGAAATCTTTAGCGTTAGGAACCACCCAAAACAATTTGTAATGCGATTACAGTGAATATTAGAAAATAAGGTCAGGGCGTTATCAACAGAAAATTATTTTTAGACATGTCGTTTTAAAGAAATTTGTTGTTTATAGTCCGCTTTTTCATTTTTCTTAGATGGGCAAAGTTAAGTGTAGTAGCATACGGGCTAACTGACATCGGAAATGATGAAAAGGTCTTCGACTAAAGAGGAAAGCCAAAGTTAAACCTTTGTCTTTTATGAGTCACTGTACAGGTAACTGTGCGCGATACTCGTGTAGAAGTGAATCCACAACAATTATTAAATAGAATATTATGTGTCATCAAACAAGGTCGAACACGCAAAAAAATTTCCCGTGTTCATCAACCTCAGTTTCGGACACGGATTATGTTCTTGACGGCGGATACCTGACCACTATGTCCCATGACTTATGAAGATGTATGTAATTCGTATGTGTCGCATATTGAAAGAAACTATGAAAAATCTTACGTAACAGTATTTGACGGTTACAGAAGAGAGACAAGTACAAAAGTTGAAGAACAAAAACGTCGATCTGGGGGTAAATGGTGTACGGACTGAAATGGAAATACTCTTACTGACTGTTACTAGAAAAGATGAATTTCTTTGTAATTCAGAAAACAAAGCACAACTTAGAAATTTATTGGCACAGAAACTACGTGCCAACCAAATGGTCGTACACTAAGCCGAAGACCAGGCAGACACACTAACCGTTATTATTGTCGCTACGGATACTAATATTTTAACAATATTGACAGCAAGTTCCGATGATGGAAATGCTCCAAAACTAAAAATGCAAAAACCTGGACGTCAGCAGAAGGTCAGTAAATACGGTATCCGCCAAAATAAACAGTACCGAAACAGAAAGTGCTGTGGAGTTGTTTATGTAATATGGATTTGTCATATTTGACTTAATTGTCATTAGTTGATATATTAATAGTACGCTGCAGTTAAATTTGATTTAAAAATGGTTCTAACAACGGAAGAAAAAGTTTTTTTGGTAGAGCATTATTTTCGTTCATATTTATTTTTATTTTCGGTACTGTTAATTTTGGCGGATACTGTACTATAATATTGTGAAAATACGGCAAAGTATGGGCACTTTGAAAGATATATTACTTTTTGGATTATGCAATGTCAGGTTGTGACACAACATCACCTTTTTTCAGAAAAGGAAAAGTAATTGCGTTTAAGTAATACAAAATTGAGGAAAACGGTTTCGGTATTCAACGATCCTCGAGCTGAACATGACGATATCCCAAAAGCTGGAGAAGCGTTTGCTTTGCACATGTATAAAAATCAGACTGAATTTGGATGAGGTGAGGTTGGTTCTATTTATATAAACACATATTTGCCAAGTAATCCATAAAGGATAACTTTAAACTTTCACCTTTGCCACCTACTAAAGACGCAACTCGGCAACACTCGTTTCGTGTATATCTACAATTCCCGCGACCAAGCGTGGTCAAACGCTGGTTCCAGTTACTACGGAGTTGCCTCTGCGCCTGATGGCTTGCTCGATTTTATCAGTTGCGGATGCAAAAAAGGGTGTGAACGTGAAAATTGGTGCGAGTGTCGAAAAGCAGGTCTGATGTGTTTGGCAATGTGTCCCCAATGTCTTGGCCAATCATGTAATAGTTATTTACCTAACGAGTTCTTGAAATTTCTTCTCAAAAAAAGTTAGGTATATTATTTTTGTAACGAGTAACTGTAGTAATAATTCATAAATAAATAAATTTACAGCTGCTTAGTTCTTTGTGTTTACAAGGAATTTGAGTTGGTAGCGCTGTCCCGCCGATTGCTTGACAACTTACTTTGCGTTGTCAACTAATACCGACCTAACAAAAATTTCCCGTGCATCAGTAATCTTAGGCTACGAGTACAAAAAAATATTTTTGACGCCGTACATGACGATAATTGATTGCTTTTTTCAGTAATAAATATTTTTGTGCTCTTTCACACTTTTTTATTGATTAAATTTCATTTAACAAACATTGCTTATTAAACAAGCGTTTACCGCAGAACTCCACATCGCGAAAATAAAATTGTGTTTTAGAAAAAAATGGTTCAAACAAAAGCTATAGACAATAGAATTTCCAACAACTTTTCTCCTTCAACTTTTTGTAAAATTGATATTGGTGGAGTTATTGTTATAATAATTAGTGTCACGTGATTGTTATATCTCAGTAATTATTTATCGGATTAAAATAATTTAAACAAAAGTTGTGTGTGATTAAATTATAAACAACTTTTATTTGAAATGAAAATGTGTAAAATGAATATTTTTCTAAATGTTTCAAATATTTGAAAATCTGTGTAGGTTAGCCGCCCTTTTGGCTACATAGATTATGCCCAAAATCTAATCAAATCTGCGGAATTATAAATAAGGTATATGTACAAAGTTTTATAAAAATCGGATGATGGTTTTATTGATATGTTGTTTACAAACGGACGACCGGCCGGCCGGCCGTCGGATATAATTTTTTTTGCTTCATTATAACGTACTAACTCTAATCCGTCAAAAAAAGTAAAAAAAGGGGTGTTAACATTTTCGGTTTGGAAACCATAAAATGTAGAGTTTTTCAAATAAATATTTCTATTGTCCTTCACATCCTGAATATCTCAGGACGCAAGCAGAGGAGGAGTTGGGAGTTTTAAATACTAATTATTTACAGTCACTACACCAAATTTTAGCTTTTATGCTGCATTTTACTTTTATGCTCAAATTTTGTCTAATATTCTTAAGCCGGTTAAAAGTACCTAATTTCTATTCTTAATTAGTATTCAGCTAATGGTTACCTACTCCGTTTTACCATAATTATTATTAGGTATATTATTAATGAAACCGAAAACACTTTTCTCTGAACATCTACACACCAAAAATATTTGTATTTGACCAATAAAAATATTAATTATTGTTTTCATCAAATATGCAAAATAAACTAATTTCTCCTTCACATAATGTTAATATAGAAGGATTGAGTAATCCTTGTTATATCATTCGGTCAACTTAACTACTTTCACGACTTACTGCAACCTAAAAAATCGGAAAATTAACTGGCAATAAATACTACTCCATTTAGAGAAAAACTCCACTCCTTTATGTATGTACGTGTAAACATTGACATGATAGGTCAGTTTTATTTATCACTTTCTGTTTCTGAACTCTTAAACTAAAATAACTGAAATATTTAACGAAAAATAAAACATACAATTTTATAAATAACGTATTTATGAAGAACACAATTAACAGATGCAGTATCATTAAAACGAACGCTTCTAGAATTGGGCGATAACAAAAAAGCTAAGATTTAAAATTATTGATTACTCTTGTTTGTTTTTAAAAGTAAACCAAAACAAAATAAATTATTTTTTGGTAAATATTGTGAGAGGGATATCAAAAAAATGTCGGGGACGAGATTCCAAATGTTTAGATGCATGATCAACCATTTTGTTATTATCCGCTTCGCCCTGTTTCTAATAAGATCGCGATAACAAAATAAAGAATGTATTTATAGTGTATAATCTAAAATCTATAGTGATATCCTTTGGCCTCGGAATAAAATAGCCGATTATTTGATAGACAACAAAGTGAAAGTTCAACTGCTTTATACTTTTATATTTATTTTTCATGCAACAGGGACGTGTTAAAAAGAAATGAAAAATTGTTTTTAAATTTGCAGAATGAAGGGCGTTGATTGGTACTAATTTCTTCTTAATGATTACTTACTAAATTCGTTATTTAAAAACAGGCGGAGAGTTGAGATGAACGAGTAATTAATATTTAATTTATTTATACACTTATCGTTAACCAATAAGTTGTCTTTGTCGTTGCGTTGATGCTTTATCAGTTAATCTTTGTACGTTGCGACAGAAAATTTTTGATATCGTCATTATCAGCAATTTATCACAGCCACAATAAAAACAAAATCAAAATCACAATCGATGCTTGTTTCGAATTAATAATGATTTATTCGAACAAAATAATATATTGTGCAATAAGGTAATGAAAATAATAAAGTTTGCGTGGAATGCAAAAATGTCACTTAAAAGTGCAATTGCTGGAACAGAGAATATATACAAATAGTGTTCAATTCACTATACCCTGTAAAAAACGATAACACTCACTTATGTGAAATCAGTTTTGTTGTTTTCAAAGTTTATGGTCGGAAAGTGAGATGTGAGCCTATTTTGTATAAGAAATTGATTAGATTTTCGGTACAATCCAAAAAGCCAAAAAAAATTACTCGTACGTAATTCTTCATTGTAGCTGTAGCATTAACATTTACTTTAACCCTTACTTTGTTTACCTATTACTCAATATATTCGCATAACAATACCTGCAAGTGTTTACGATTAACATAAAACTTCTACATGAAAGGATATCCAAACACAAACATTTAAAACGTCTCAAGCAATGGACTTTATTTTTGTCGGCGAACGTACCATGACAGCCTTGTGGTGAAAGAAAGGTTTAGCTATAGCTAGATATCAGGAACCACACCTCCAGTTGTGGGCGCACCTAAACTTCCAAAAGAAAATATAAATTAATATATTTTTAGAAAAAAATATATGAAAACAAATTAGCCCTTGCTCAATAAAAGTATGTAAGCAGTAAGTAAAGAATTAAGACGTCTTTCAATTTCGATGGTTTCTCTGACGACGATAGTTAAATGGTATGTATCTCTTCTTAACACACGCGTAATGTAAAATCAATCAATCTGGTGCCACTTTTCCAGAGAGTATTTTGTGTTTTCTTCTAGAGGAAGTACAATTATTTGTTCAAACGAAAAAGAGATTTCATTCTCTAAAACCGATCCTAAACAAACGCCGATTGTCTTTGAAAGTTAAAATAGTTATAGTGACATAAAATGATTGTAATATTCACCCTTGCATACTTGATTTTTTAAAATTTTTATTATTTTTATCAGATTACCTAAGATATGAACAATGCTTTGACATTTTTTTCTTTTCTAATTAACAATAGAACATAGAATGTATAATTGAAAAACAAGAACCCGGTATACTATATTTCTTGCTAGTTTCTTACCTAATTCACGACATTGATTTAACCAACTTAGCTTGTCGTCTAAATATTTGCCTAGAAATCTTATTTTCGTAAGACAATTTCGATTTAAGAAATTACTTGGGTTTTATCTTGTTAGAGACATAATTTATTAAGGATAAACCATACATCAGCCTTTGATAGCAGTCCACATGCTCAACTTCCGTTGTATTTCAAGTGTTAATGAAAGTATATCCACATGCGCATATAAATTTTTCTTGCGATCATCAATTACAAATAGATCATTGATGTAGATAAAAAAAAAGTCAAAGTATGAATCCTTGTGAATTTGAACCATTTGTGTATCCAATGTTTTATACTTAAAACTAACCGTTTGAAACCGATTCGTCAAGTACGATTTAATTATTTTAAGAAAAATGCAATTGAAACCATTCAGTTTCAGTTTCTTAAGCAGAGTGTCATGGGGCATACATACATTAGTTATGGCTTTGTGTTCAAAAACTTCATTTGTTATTTTCGCCAATTTGGGGAAGATAGGACTATCTAGGAGAATGAAAGAAATGCGCGAACAAAACTAAAGCAAACTAACTCATGCAAACTTCACAGACCACAAATTTCATCAGAATAACCAAGTTTTATCGACTTTGTAAGTCAAAATAGACCTTAAAGTTTAACACGATTAAACAGTATTCAGTTTATTTTGTTTTTATTGCGGAAGGTGCTCGAAATGATCAAAATCTACTTCATAATGTTTTTTAAAAACAAAATAGAAAACTAAGTCAATTCGGCAATAGATCTAAGTATTGTGCCATGCAACCTTGCGCCGCTGTTTGATTGGTCTGTTCTTGATGACACTCTAGGATCCGATCATTATGTTATTAACATAAACTTCTCTAGACAAGGCTCTCTTGTTTGCGTCCATTTAACTTGAAATGGAAACTCAGGAAGCCGATTGGATAACATACTCAAACCGACTGCACAACATATTTTCTAGTGGCTCCGTTGAGGATAAATACGTATTCTTTCTAAAATCTATGACTTCTGAAAAAAATCTGAAAGCTAATTCTTCTAATACGCTACCAAATAAAACTTCACCTAGGTGTGGAATATTGAGGTGTACCTACAAGCATTGTTGAAAAACGAAAAGTACTAGTTAAGTCTACAAATCGAATCGTTCCTTAGAAAACAAAAGGTCGGAAGAATGTAAAAGTTTTTGTAGCTCCTTATCAAAAAATACCCCCATTTCAAAAATATGGTCTATGGGGAAAAAATTAAATGGGATTAGAGCTCAAAACCTTTAAGTAACGTTTCTCTTGAAATCAAACAAATATCTAAACTGTTTTGTCCTGACTAGGTGCCAAAACAATTACCTTCACTTTCTTCCCCAATACATGACTTCAAAAGTCTGAATGTATCATCACCTGGGTTAGATGGAATACACTATATGATGATTCAAAAAATGCCATTAACGGCAAAGGCTTTTCTACCGACAATATTTACGAAAATGTGGAGTTCGGGAAAAGTTTAAAACCCGTTTTAATAGTCCCCATCTTAAAACCCGGTAAAAATCATCTAGACATAAATTTATTTAGACCAATATCATTACCACCTTGCGTTTGTAAACTCTTTGACAAGCAATTGGTTTCCGCCGAGGACTAGGAACGTTAGATGCACTAACAGTCTTGTTGACTGACATAAATGAAATGCGTGTCTTACAACATTTCGTGTATAAAGAACTCGTAAAAATAGTATAAACTAAGAAATGCCAACAGTTAACTGTAACAGTTTAAATGCAATATCGTTATCAAAAGCGATAACTTCAAATGCAAAACACTCGTGCCGACATACAACTCTACTTTTCAGATAACTAATTTTTCATGGATCTTAAAAATGCGTACGATGGTGTAGACTTAATAGTGCTAGAACGTCTTTTAGTAAAGCTGTTAATGTTCGCTGCATCATTAACATCTTCCACCATAGAAAAGTTTTTATTTCAGGTTCATACAATTTTCGTCTAAAATTTAATCACGGATGTTTCCCTTCACACTTATATAAAATAGGGACAAAATTGACCCACCATGTGGCTGTGGGTTCGAATATAGACATATGAACCACATTTTATTTCAGTGCCCTTTCTATAAACACATAAGAATGGCTTTTTAACCTCACTTACTAATCTTCGTGTACTCTTTCGTATTAGTGTTCAAAGCAAAAAAAAACTCAAAAAGTCAACGTTTTAGGTCGATTAACTAGAAATTTATTAAGACACCCGTAATCTAATATCATTATTACAATAATCGAGGATTTTGTGTTCATATTTTGCTACTTTATTATTTTCTGGGTGACTGTCAATGTTCACCTGATAGTCAATTGTATATTGAAAAACACGCTTTTCATGCCACATTTTTCCATTTCGATGGTATTTACTCTAAATTTGTTTAAAAGATAAACATCAAAGATTTGATGTAGTAGTAATCATATTTTGGTTAAGTGTGCTCGGCATCTTTGATTATTAAAATTTATATGATTCCTAAAATAGTACGTACGGAAAGAAGTTTCCATTCCGTACGGAATCGCAAATTTTTGTGTATTTTTAGATAAGTAATGCAGTCGACTATAAAATCTGTTTGCAACCCGTCCATGATTTACATATGTATATAAATTTAAGTTTCGCCTATACAGACTTAGCTTATCGACATCAATAGCTATATACAGTGAGGATTTTTTACAACTGAACATAGGAATATCTGGTATGACTATTTTGCCAATGACCAAGATGCACTTTTTAAAATTGAACATAGGGATATGTGGTCATGCAATTTAATGAGCAACCCGTGCGTAATTTGTGTCAATAATGAAATCGAATGAAATCCATTTAAAGTCACATCGATGAAAAATTTTTGTTAAAATTAAAATTCAAATTTCAATCCCCTGTATCTCGGCTATTATCAACTTTCGTACTGAAGTAAGTTTGGGCAAATCTTAGTATGTTGACCCAAGAAATGGTCACTTCTGTCGTGTCTTAGACACCTTACATAAATATAGTGAATTGTGGTGTAATCATATTTAATTGATGTGAAATAGTGTAACCTCCACCCACAAACAACTGATCTACGAAATGCACAGTAATGAATTTAGAAATAAACTTATAAATAACACCTATATGCCAAGGTTCATACAACTAGTGTTTTGCTTGATATCATTTATAATGAAACAAAAACTGTGCCGACTGTCCGTCCGTCTCCAATCAAAATTGTTTCAAATACAATTACACGCAACTTTTGTTTAAACAATTTTTTGATCCGAACCGTAATTACCGAGTTACGCCGAGTGGCCTTTGATTGATCAAGCCCATACATGAGACAGACATTTTCTGTAGATGCTGGGTCACAGACAATCCCCATTGGGTTATAAATTGTAAAGACCAATATTTTCAGAAAGTCAATGTCTGGTGTGGGATTTTAGAAGACCGAATAATAGGTCCCTTTTTCTTTAATCTGGTATGAAATGCTGAGCTAGATGCTGAAGGTTTATAGATAAGGAACTTTTTCGATGAGAAATCTTAGGGTACAATTGATGATCTGCTTCATAATGTGCGACAGGATATGTATTTGCAGCTAAATACATAGTGCATATATTCATAATTCAATGGTTCGTTTGTGGTTGAATTAAAAATTTCCTATGCGCTGGATAGAAAAAAACGGTCCATTTGAACTGGGAGGTCTCACGATAGTACAACCTTCAATTTTTTTGGGATATTTTAAAAAACAAAGTTGATAAAACAAGATCCAGAAATCGCGATGAAGTTTGTGCCAGAATAAGACGAGCTGGCGAACTAGATGAGAGAGAATCGCATTTATTACGTGTATATGTACTATTATGAAATTGCATACTTTTTCTCTAAATTATGATACGTGTTTATTCAGTGTTATTTGTTTTATCGAAATATTTGAATATATATTATAAATTAACAATAGTTATAAAATTCTAAAATAAACTTGTACTAGTTTTGAGTACCTACGTATACAGTGTGTGTCCAGTATAAAATGATGTACATGAGGATATTGGAAACCGTTGGAGATACAACGTGGATTAAATGGAAGAAAAGTTGCGCATTTATCTGCCCAAAAATAATCTACGTTTTTTAGAAAAATTGCCATATTTCCTTTATTATAGAAGCTATGCTCATCAAATTTTCAGAATATGGGTAAGAGGACACGCCGAAGCTAAAAATGGTGTCAACAATTGTTTAGGCGTACCATGTTGTGCACGGCCAAAGTCAACTTTTGTTTTTCTTATGGACGCCATATTAAATTTCTACATTTTCAAAATCCTCATTAAAAATGCTCTTTAACCATGTATAACACATTTATGTTCGGTCAAGCTAAACCATGAAAAATAACAAAATTAAGATTTCAGGGTAGTAGGCTTTGATATTGCTACTGTTAATCTAACTGTCAAAGTAGAATTTATTGTTAGTCAGTGCTAGTAGTGTTTAGTAATAAACTGTGAGTTTAAAATGAATTACTTTTCAAATAGTGATAAGTACGATATGTTGGAGTGTTTTATTCTTTGTCGCAGAAATGACGCGCAAGCGGAAGAAATATATTTAAATAAATACTCTGAAAAACGACAACCCGGTAGAGCTATGTTGAGGCGCCTGAAAGACAACCTTATCGCCTACGGAAGTTTTGCTAAGGTTAAAAGGAACAAACCTGTAGACGAAAATAAAGAATACTTGGTTTTGCAAAGTGTGGTTGAGACACCTCGTACATCTTTACGTCATATTGAAGAGATCACAGGCGTTGCTTGGTCAACAGCGGATAATATTTTAAAGCGCCATAAATATCATCCTTATCGTGAACGGCCTTGCCAGAAGCTCCAGGATGGCGATACGATTAGAAGAATGGCATTTTGCCACTGGTTTATTCAGAAAAAATAATGAAATATCAAATTTTTTCTCACAAATCCTTTGGTTGGATGAGAACCGATTTACGAACTGTAGACTCTTTAATCGTAAGAATACCGTTTAGCGGTCAAAGTTAGACATAAAGTGAGGTGGTGATTTAACGATTGGTTAGGTGTTTTGGGTACCCGCATGATTGGGCAATGAAAACCTAAATTCTGAGAGATATTTGAACCTTTTACAAACAAACGTAGCGGAACAACTTATGAACCTTCCACTAGCGGTTCTGCGGCAGATGTTTTTCCAACCGCCACATAATGGACCAATCATTACAGACTTTTTAAACGCAGAATTTCACGACAGGTTGATAGGCAATTTGAGACCCGTAAGATAACCTGCGAGGTCCCCTGACATGACACCCGTCGATTTCTTTGTATGGGGTCACCTCAAAAATCAAGTATACAGTAGGACCTACGAAAACTTAGAAGAATTAAGAAAATCTGTTACAGAGGCTGTTAATAATATAACTCCGCAAATGATAATATAGTCCTGTTAAGCAGTGTTGAGACGATGTATGTAACTGTATCGATTTAAATTAAAACAAACGTAGATTATTTTTGGACAGATAAATGCGCAACTTTTCTCCCATTTAACCGACGTTGTATCTCCAACGGTTTTCAATATCCCCATGTACATCATTTTATAGTAGACTAAAATAATAAACTAATATTCTCAACAAACTTCTTCTAAAAAATTTTTCTTTGTCAATTTGTAGTAGGCTGCGTTAAAATTCAGGTTTCAGTTAAGTTCCATAAAAAAAGTTGACCCATCATCCCGTATGACTATGCAAACATTCAAATTTGTATTCCCTCAAATAACGAAAATATGGGTTTTTTTTTATTTTAAATGCGACACCCTGTATAAATATTTTATAAAAAGTATGAAATACTTTATCAAAACTCGTCTGTGTGTTAAGATATGCTTTTTCTGCGTAAATCACAAGTAGATGGGGTTTGCGTCACTACTGATTATACAAATTAATCTTTTTGGTAGTGCAAGTGGTTGTACCTATATTTTCACCAAAACGTGTAAATGATGATGATGTTAAGAACAATTCACGATGAGTACATAACATTGCACCACAACAGGGGCGTGGCCAATATCTTATTGCATCGGTTTCAAGTTTCAATGAAGATCTGCACGCGAAAGTAACATGGAATTCCACAAAACTAAATGGACGCTTTCTATAATTTTTCAAAAAAAAGCAAGATGAAGATAAACACAAAAATTTAATGTTTTCTTCTTGGAAGAGAATACAAGAAAGTAGATAACATCTTTCATTGTTTAATTTAATATTAGTGAAAATGACAATATTACATCAGTAATACATCATTCATCAATTTTATTGCAATAATTTAAAATAAATTATTAAATGAAAATGCAACTTTTGCACTATGACAACTGATAAATAAAGCCTACTTTCATGTTGTGTAAGTAGAAAGAGTACTTTTGTGATGAAAAATTACCGTTTGCATCCAACACCCTACAATACCGTGCATTAATTACCGCGATTAGAATCTGCAGTTTTCATCAATTATCTGATTAGCAGTGCTTTCAACGCAACGGTAGTTGATAAACATTTTGACCCAGCATAATTAATAAACAAAATAAAATCTTTGCCGATGTTCTTTATAAATTAAACCGCAATTGTTTCTCGATTAGCACTTTTATCGCGCGTTTATTATTGTTGTGTGCGCACAGATAATCAAAACAATAACAAAGACATAAGCGCGTCAAGTGCACGAAAATAACAAACAAAAACTTATTTAAAAAAATCCACCTACTTTTGAGCGGTTTGGGATTACTTTGCTTTCGCCGTGACATGTTTCTCTTGTCCCTTCCGCTACGACAGCCCTTGTTAAGCCATTAAACAGTCACATATTAAACAACATAGCAAAACACAACACAAAACACTGGACATACACTTAAAAAAAATTAACTAATATCGAAAAAAACAAACAACACAAAAAACAAAAACGAATTATTTGTAAAAACAGTCCAACGAAAACAATATTAAGATGAAAACGAAAATTCCCAAAAAAATCGTCCTAAATTGTTTCGCATCAAGTGTGTACACGTGATTTTGACAGCTGCAAAACATCAAACGATGTACAACACGCAACATCCAACAACATACTGCTGCAGTGAATTCGAGTTGAGTCACCGAATGGGAAATACCTCAATGGGTTCCAGTGGTGGAGTTTGGTTTGCGCACAACGCGAAAAGGTTTTTACATTGATGTCTTGCGCATCGCAATATTATTTTTTTGCGCGCATTTTTTTCGATAAATGCACACCTGCATATGTTATCATTTATGTATCCTTATCGTTTGTATTTCTAACATGCAACTGTTTTTAACATAATCGCGTTTAATTCCATTGTAATCGCTGGCGCGATTGTAAAAACGTGATTGATTAACAACTATTAACCAATTATACAGGGATTTTCACATAAGGCCAAAGCTTTAAGGTTTCCCATCTCGAAATTATAAAAAAAGATTGTTGTCGTTTATAATGATAATTAATAATAATAGCACTTCCAGTCAATGTGGAAGTAAACATCAGCTATTATACGAAATACCTTATACAGGGTGTTAATTAAGTATGGGAGAAACTTTAGGATGTTGTTCCTTACCCAATTTTAAGACAAAAACTTTATATATACATAAGCCCTTAACTTTATTGCAACAATTGTTTAAAAAAAGTTTTACCTAAGTAACTATAAGATGCAAATGAGTATGATGTTGAAACTTAGTTGCAGACGAATCTTTTAAACCATTTTAAACAAAAAGTGATTTGTATCATTTTACCAATGGCGTGCACAGAGGTTCAATTTAAAAAATATATAATAATTTTTGTTTTAAGCAACTATTATAAGCTAGTTTTGGTTTTAGGTTTTTTGTTACTTTCAAAACATAGCATACATGTGGCGCTTTTATTTATTTATTATTTTTCAAAACAATACAGTAATAAATGATTATGCATAGTTTCATATTTTTCATTTTCAGGAAAAGAATCAATCTGCGCGAAAAAGCTCAAGAGATGAATTTTGTGTGATTTTAATTGCTAAACCGCATAAATTCTTATCAAATTTGAAAAAAAACGTTTCCCGCAGAACTCCACATCACCACGGTAAATATTTGTATAATTATTCTAAGATTTCAAAAGTTGATGTTGACTTCCGGTATAACCGAAAGTGCCAGAAGAATGAAAATATTTTAGTTGAGTTTTCCCTATTCGTTTTAGTCATTCCCCAAACTTTCAAACTTTTTCTATGTATACTTTTCCGTATACGGCTAATGGCGGTTCCCGGTGAGACACCCTGTATATAAAACCCATACACAAAGTTTTATAAAAATCCTATTCCTAACATTTTATTCATAAGATGTGGAGAAAAAATCAGATACGTTGTAGAAAAAAGATCCACATTTATGAAGAAAATGTGCACCGCGAAGCTATTTGTAAAATCGAATTAAACATTTCAGTATCGGTCAACAATAGATAAATGTATCTAACCGTTATACGAACGCTACCTACTACACTACGTCAGTGCGTCGGGACAAAACGAGATGCGCTCATGTTTCTTGAGACGAAAATGCGACGAAAGCGAAAATGAAAATTGCGTTTTAGAAACAAATGGATCAAACAAATGTTATAGAATTTCCAACAACTTTTTGTATAATTGGTATTGGTGGAGATTTTGTTACAACAATTAGTGTCACGTAATTGTTTTATTAAGTAATGAGACTGATTTTATTACCGCCCTTGTGGTAAACCTGCGACTTTGAAATTTCCCTTTCCCTTCCTCGGCATTCTTCCCCTTTCAATTGATATGTTTACCTTTGCTCTAGCTTGTTTAGTTCGCATGCTGTGTCGTGTTTAGTAGAAGTGTGTTAGTGGTGATCGTCACGAAAATGGAAAAGCAAAATCTAGAGCAACGCGTTGCGATAAAATTTTGCGCCATATTGGGCGGAACAGCTTCGGAAACGTACGCTTGTAAAAGTGCATAATGAGAGTGCTCTAAGTCGTCCCCAGATGTTTCGATGGCCGTGGAATTGTTCACAAAGAATTTGTTCCATCGGGACAAACTGTAAATCAAGTCTACTGTCGCCAAGTACTCGAAAGATTGCAAAAAACGAGTCAATCCTTCATCACGACAACCTTGGCGTGCCACACCGCCTCTAAAGAGATCGCCGTGTTGTAACAGCCGCCTTATTCGCCCAATATGTCACCCTGTGGCTTTTTTTGTTCCCTAGAGCAAAATCGGTAGTCAAAGAAACCGATTTTGGATCGATTACTGACATCCAAACGGCCGTGACGAGGGTACTCGCGGACATCCCAGTCGAAGCGTTCTAGAAATCTTACGAAGCGTGGAAAACGCACTGAAACCGTTGTATAACTGCCCAAGGGGACTACTTTGAAGGGGAAGGCAAAGTTGTAGAATAATTTTTAAAGATACGGTTTTTATAGAATCAGTCTCACTACTTAATTGTCACACCTAGTATATATCGGATCAAAAAAAAAACAAAACTTGTGTATAATTAAATTATAATCAACTTTTATTTGAAGCAAAAATGTGTAAAATAAATATTTTTCTAAACATTTAAAAAATTCGAAAATCTGTGTAGGGTAACGGCTCTTTTGGCTATATAGATTATAACTATAATCTAATCAGATTTGCGGAATTTTAAATAAGGCCCATATGCAAAGTTTTATAAAAATCGGACAAGTGGTTTTCTTGATATCTTGTTTACATAAGGACGGACAAACGAACGAATATCAATTTTACAAAAAAAGTTGAAGAAGAAAAGTAGTTGGAAATTCTATGCTCTATAGCTTTTGTTTGAACCATTTTTTTCTAAAACGCAATATTATTTTCGCTTATGTAGAGATCTGCGATAAACGCTTGTTTTTTTTTGCTTCACTATATCCTACTCTAATTCGTCTCAAAAATTAAAGAAAAAGAGTGTTAAAATTTTCGTTTTGGAAGCAACCTCTGTAACCACTGGTTTAAAAAATCCTCTGTATACGATAAAAACTATCACTAAGTCTCAGCTTCCTACTAATTTGTGTCTTCTAGTAATTTACGAAAAACGTTTTTTAACAAATTGCTTTAACATTCCATATAATAAAAACAAAGCCGTTTAAGACTTATGTTTATATAAACGTATTGTCTTAAAATGGAGTAAGGAACGTCATCCTGAAGTTTGGTCCCTGTATACAGCAGTGGCGGCTCGTGGTCAATCATACTGGGAGGTCAAAAATATAAATTTTATACAATCTACAATTTTGTTCAAAATATAGCGATTTTTCGAAACATTCTCATTAAAATCTCTAAGGGATTTTCTATAATCATTGTCTAGCTGTGTACGAATATCAAAATTTCCTACGGTTGCAAAATTTACCGAGCATTTCATGTGTTCTGCAGACCAAACATGTTTTTTTATTTCCTCTTTTAACTTTTAAATGTTTTAAATCTCTGACACCGGATTTGGACTATAGCGAGTCTGACGAGTCTTTGGAAAATAATAAACAAACAAAACAGTAAAATACATTTGATACTTCACAACCACATATCCAGTTAGCTAAATCGTACATTACCTTGCGAAAGATTCAGATGAACATCTTTATTTTTGTCTTTGCTAGTCTGTCGTAAACTTAGTTCTGGCAAAGGACGGCCATTTGCCTTGAACTCAACTAATTTTGTAAAATTAAGTTTGTTAGCACTTTTTAGTTGTTTAATTTTCTGCACAATTCTTAAATTGATTTAAAACACGCGAAAATCGAATCAAAAATCGAGGGTAGTTGTACACTCTATACAAAGTCAACGTAAACTGCAGGATCCGGCTCATGACCCAAAGTTGATTATTGTTTCGGACGTTTGCGTTTATTCGGGCGCTGCACGTTTTCGAGTTTTTCGGGTAGATTTAATTCAATGAGGACAATTCGCACCGCCAGCCCAAGGTTGAAGAGGATAAATTACGAACGACGGCCGATAAATTTTAAGTTATTGTACTTGCGACTTAATTACCTATTTTAATAAAACACGTAATAATGAATATTTTTTTATATATTGTCAAAATTTTTGGGAGGTCATTGACCAAATGACCTTATGGACAAGCCGCCACTGCTATACAGTGAATTTTTTTCATATTTATATAAGGATTCGATATCTAAAGATATTCGATTTTCTTTAGAATGTTTTTTTTCTCTTTTAGGTATAAAAAAAAAACTTTAAAGACAAACATTTTTCACAATTCAAAGATGAACAAACGTGCATAAACAGACTTAGTGAAACGGCTTTTCTCTTTGAGATATAATGCAAAGCTACTGTTTTTTAATGGAAACCACAGTTTATAGGCATTAATTAGTTTATTTTTCTTTTTTCAACGATAGAAAATTTTATATATTTATTTCTATAAATAAAATCACAAAACGCTCCCATATAATTATGGTTTGGAAAATCTAGTCTGGCCATGGAAAACAAAAGATAAAAATAAATAAAAAATTGATAGTTTCCGAAATACAGAGCATCAAAGTTATTATTTTTTATTAATTTTTCTTTGATCATTTTCTTAATAGCTGTACTATTTGCACTAAATTGGTACTCGTGGTTTTTTTGAGATGAGAATTCGAAATCCGTTCTCACTTTTGTGGTAAATTGCAGGGGCGCCATTGACAGCACTTCTTTACATTTAAAATGTCCTCATTTTTTATGCCTTATTTCAAATTCTCATCAAAAAAAAATCCCAATTTCGTACAAATAGTGCAGATCAGATTCAGTTCTTATGGCAGACGAAACATGTCTTATAAACTGTGGTATCACAGAAAAGTAGTGGTGGTATGTTCAATCACTTAGGACGCAGGAAAATCCTCATCGTTTAGAAGAAAGGCGACTTCAAATTATGTTGAGTTTCAATTTGTGGTGTGGTACGCAGCTTGTCGAATGAAACTTTAACTGAAAATCGATATATCCAATTTCTTATAGGAAGGATTTTGACAACATACTGGAGGAATTAAATTTACACTATTAAGTAGTACAGAAAACTTTATCCCTTAAGTGTCCCCAAATGCAAAAATCAAGAAACGTTGGCCAAACACACGTTGTTAAGTCTGTTAAATACTCCGCAGTTTCTAAACTTGCTTTCATCAGACCACAGATCGGAAATAGAATTGAATTTTTTCTTGGCAGTTTTCCAGAAACCAATTCAACAATATTCTCCTTTCTTATTCACTACCTCAGAGTTCTTGACTGATTTATTCTACATATTTACACTTCTAAACTACTTTCCAATTGATGAAGAGAGGTACGAGGACTGTCAATGACACTTCACAAAATCAGATTTTTAATATTTTCATTAGACACTCTATTTCGATCGTGTTGTCATAAGAAAGTAAATTTTCCTAAGCATCATAAAGGTGATAAACCTGGTTGCCGTCTTTCTGGTTATCGCTGCAAGTACATCTTGAGCTAGTTTAGTGTTCCTATGGCACAAAATGAAAAAATCATAAAAGTCAACTTTTTCCCAATTTGAAAATCTTTCATTGGAAAACTGCTTAGTAACTAGGTAAGTCAAAATTATCACAATTACCTATTTGAAAAATATAAAAATGAAAAAATAGATAATGAAAAATAGAACTCCTTACAGATAAACGCAAATAAATAATAAAGTTTTGACAGATAAGTACATAGTTGTGACAACAAACACAATTACGGCATTTGTTTTACAGAGCACTAAGCAAAAACTGTTTTTTAAATAAATTTACATTTTCTATCATCTAGATATGGTTGTTATAATACGTTCCACAAATCCAATACGACTGTCATAACAAGTAACAAAGTTGACTATGGGTACAAAAAACCAAGAAGGCTTAGAAAAAATTCGTCCAAAACATTCGATTAGTCGTAATCAATAATACAAAACTTTTAAATTTTATTAAATTTGCTTTATAGATGGTCACAATATTGCAATTTTTCGAAAAATACATATTTAGTTTTTTCTTCAACAATTTGAAAACCCTTATAGATGTTTTCATTTCGATACAGCATCTGATTGGGTTTGACTTTTTTCTCGCGTAACCAAATTTGTATCTCCTCTTTTTTCCAAAACACCCATATGGTTACTTTTACCTGGGACCCTGTATGTTTAATCACATTTTTGATGGACGTAAAATTAGAAAACCCGTTAAAATTTAAGTACATGGAATGTTTTTGTAGATGTTGAACAAGAGAAAACCCGTTTCGGTTACCGGCATTTGTATATAAACGTACAGAATTGTTTCGTCCGTTACTGTGGCGTTATTTTTTGAGAAGAAAATATTTTGTTGCACATTGACTGAAATATACACAAAGTTGATTGTGGCAGGTTTTATTTTCTTTTGTCTTTAAAAGGGGTGAATCGAAATGCCGGGAAATTATAAAAGGTCACTTGGCACTTGCCAAAATTACAATTATGAGCAACGTTATTTAATCCGTTGGATGTCCAAAAAAAACTTAGGTTATTATGTGCAGCCAAATGGTGTGACCCCTTTGAGAGTTTGAAAATGTATGTGAATGAGTGTATAAAGATAGTAGAGAATATAAAGAGAGCAAAAGCCGCATTTTACATAAAACAATAAACTAACATTTCAACAACTTGGAGAAGGATTTGAAGGGAGTTGAGCCGGCCAATATGCGGAAAAAATTATGTATTCGTTAAAGGCAGCTACATCTGTCTTCCTTGCTGCAACGGCTGTAGTGCAACTTCTTCTTCCTTACGTGGTGTACGAAAATATATGGTAGGAGCATTATTTGAGGATTGGTTTATATAAGTGTGCCATATTTCCGAAAACTATCTAGACCGAAAGTATTGATAGGCGACTGTGTGGTAAGTCACTTATCTGTTAAAGTTTTTGAAAAATGCGAAAATAATAATATAAAATTTATTTTCCTCTCCGAGTATTCATCTGATTCGGCCTTTATATGTGGCCATTTTTTGGGCGTATTAATTCCTTAGGAAAAAAAAAGAAACAGGGGGTGCATACCAAAAACAATAATTCCCTCACTTTTAAAGCGGTGCCTTCATACTATCGAAAATATAAAATCTGGATTTAGGGTTACTGGTATTGCGATTTTGGACCGGTATCTGGTTTTAAAAAGGTGGCCACCGACAAGAACTGAGCTTGCTTAGGAAAACAATAATAGCACTTTACCGATACACTTACGGATATCTTGAAAAAGATCGTGACGTTCAAAAAACAAAAATGACAAAAAGAAAAAAAGTTGTGCCGGGAAAGAGCGTATCACTTGCCAATTTTGATTACGTAACTTCTAAACCTGCTTACGAAAAGAGTCTGATAAGAATATCGGCAAAAATCTTCAAAATGATGGACCAATATGATGGAAAATGTGAAAGATAACACCATGGGCGAGGTCGCAACCAATAATTTGGTAAAAATGAGGCTTGAAGTTAGAAAGACCCAAAAATATTTTCTTAGGCAACTCTTACAAATTAATGGGGTTGATAGAGATCTTATCCTAACTAATTTTATATGAGCTAATCGTAAAATCCAAAATACATTGATAGCCTTTTTTGCAGAGGAGGATATAATTTTCCCTCCAGCGATGAATTAAGGGCGTATTGTTCTAATTAGTTACTCTACCCTTTCATTATTATTATGTTATTGGGTCATTCCGTGTAAATGTCAACCTGCGTGCCGATTTTCAAACTTATTTTACTACGTCATGTTATACATCATGTTAAAGCTAAAGAATTGAATTTTCTAAATCTGGCAACTCTGAATCGATGCAACCACGTGTATCTACACTAAAACACAATTTTCAGGCGGACATCTACGTGAGTAAAATTTGCTATGTATTAGGTAAATTAAAACTCAAATATGAGTGGCAGTTATGCAACTGAGTAAAGTGTCCTTTTGTTTTTCACTTGAACAGTATGTGATGCTTCATTTCCATCAAAATAATTGAAAATACTGTACTGATTTCTTTTGTTACGCTTAAAAAAGTGAATGAATGAGTTTGCGTTACATTTGTCACAAACAATTGCTTTTTTTCAGTTTATGTTTTAAAAACAATTTCTGTTGAATTGAAACAGTTAAGTTTGTTATTTTGAGACTTCATGAACAGCATGTATCAGCTGGTTTTACTTATTTTGGTACAAATAATTTACAAATACAGTGACAAACGTAACGCTTATTCATGTGACTAACATAACTTTAGTACCAGCAGAACAACTAGTTAGAGCGTAAGAAAGCAACAGATGGTATGCGAAATTTAAGAGAAACTAAGAAAAATAACAAGGGATACAAGAGAAAACAAAATGAAGCAGCCAAGACAGCAGCAAAAGAAGTGAATGTCTTCAATTGGAGAATTATCCCCAGTTTTTCTCAGGAAATTGGCCAACCAATTAAGAAAGTGTCCAGAGAAGTCCAGTTTGTATTCCCATGGAACTTTAGCAAGTTCTATCATGGAAAGAGGTTACACGACGGAATTGGCGGTGTTTTGAAGAGAATGGCTTGGAAAGAAGTTTTACAGAACAAAGTAGTCATCAGACACTCCCTAGATTTGTATATGTATTGCGGTACAATCCGCACTGCAAAAGAAGAACAGCTGAAAGTGAATTGCCTGTATATTCTTGAGGAAAACCTGAAGGAGGAATATGAAGCATTAGAAATACTATTCAAGGATGTCAATCCGGTGCATGGCATACAGGGTGCAAGGAGCGTTGTGAGAACTGGGTCTCTGACTGTGTCTTTATATAAAAACACTGGTGACTTAGAGCTTACCGGTACACCAGTATTGCTCAAAAGTCCTTCAAATTTACCCAATCCTAGCAGTTCAAGTGCATGCACCGATAAAGAACCCATATCCATAGTTCAAGAGTACATTGGCCGGGTTTATTGCACAAGCATCAGAAAATGTGTTCACCATGAAGTTTCTAACAAGTTCAATTCAACCTGGAAGTTCCAAGTGGCGTACAAATGATGACGTTGTTGATATAGAACGGCAGTTCATCCTCTGGGGCCCCGTCTCCCTTGTTGGTAATTCACCATTTACCATTCAACGATTTCCAGGCCATCACAGATTCATATAGAGCATTTCAGAAGTTGAGCACTTAAGTAATAAAATCTGTTGTATTCCTTACGATATCTGTGACAGTAACAGTAATGATACTATGGAATAGTCAAATTTTGCGTTTAAAAACGTTCAAGCCATTATGTAAATGCGCATGTTCGTTAGTGACAGTTACGTTAGTCACATGCATATACCTATACTCAGTATACTATTGGCGCGGAGTAATAAACCTGTCAGAATTATCGAATCTCCCGTATTGCAGTGGCGTAGGTACCTGATATGTTTGGAAAATCATATTTTTAGTAGGTAAATATATTATAATAGTAAAATCTACCTTGATATAAATTATTATGTAGTTATATGTTATTTATTTTATTTGTATAGTAGATCACATTACAAATTTTACTTCTTCACGTATTATATACCATTATTATTGTATCTTGGTATAATATCCACATCTACGGCTATGATTCTCGTTTCGTCAGTACCTGGGCTGATGGCAACGTGTTTACACAGATTAAACTATTGTTCTCAGATCCTAGATGGGTCGATATGCTGCAAGAGCGGCACAATGATCGTATTTTGGTTAGAATTTATTGGTTTTTACTTAACCGTAGAAGTACCGCTTTCATAAGAAAATAAAGAATTATTTCAAGCAATTATGATTTATTACTCCGCGCCAATAGTATACATACTATAATTATTATATTATTGTTTTCTAAAATTTGAACTTATATAGGGAAATATGAACTTACAGTATTGAAACAAAGACAGTTATGAAATAGATAAAAAATTATTAATTACTTCTAACAACTATATCAGAAGAAAATTTGGCTGATGTTTGGTTAATGCATTATTAACAGGTTGCATTTTGGTTACGTTAGCCACTAATGTCAAAGGGTATTTTTAATTCATAATATTAGTGCAATTTCAATTTTTATATAGATTATTGATATTAGATACCATTAATTTTCAGGTAGTATACTGAAATATATTTTTATTAATTTTTAGAATTAACTTTAACACTAATATTCATCTGTCACAAGTTTTGTAAATGTTACGTTAGTCACTATGGAATGAGCCTAATTAAAAATAAATATTTTGTTTGTTCTTGCTTATTGTAAGCTATCGTTTAACAATAAAATGATATATTCTTAGAATGACTTATGTAATATTACTTAGGATGCAACTTTGAACGTTATTTTTTAAATTTTATTACGAATTAATTAATTCGGAAATTTAATACATAAAATATGGATATTTACAATCATTCCATAACATGAAATGACTAGGAACTGCAGGTTTTTCCCATTAGAAGCATTTTTCCTACAATTTTAAATGGATACCATTTCACAGTAATGTTTTGATGGCAACTGATTATATTTCTGTATTCTACACCTGAATATTAGTCTGTTTTTTTTAGTTAAATAGGAAACAAAAAATGTTTATACACAAGATTTATTTTTTTTTTGATGGAAAATGACAAAAACATTGTGTTTTTTTAACATAATACCTACAATGTAATTTAAGGGGTAGAACACTCCGAATTTCTCAAAATTACTGCGCACTCTACGTTTGACATCTTCCTTTTTACACTGCTTTAATCCACTTCTTCCTTCCTTAAACTCTATAGTCCCTTACGTACACATTCTTCCGTATTAGAACTTGTTCTTGGTCTTATTAGTATCATCGTCATATTCCTCGGTCGGAGTTTATCATCAATACTCATACGTAAACTTCTCCTAATTACTGGTTTCTCTCCAGTTTGTGCACCACATTTCTATACCAAGACAAATATCTGGACGTTAAAGTTTCTAAATATACATTATTGTATTTCACTCATCATCATAAAAGATTGTGCTGAGTTTTCTACAGCGCCAATTACCATTTAATTCCTACTGGAATACTCTGTGATATCTCGTTTGAAAGGTCTTTTCATTCTCAATTCATCCGAATTTGAAGTCTCTACTGTCACCCCTGCTAAGGTGCCGTTTTTATGATTTCTTATTAGATTTCAAATAAAAAAAAATCCTGACCTGACTTTTATGAAAAAAATTTACCGAAATTGCCAATTAATTATTCATAAATTAATTATTAAAGTGTTTAAGATAACCATTGCTTCAAGTCAAATCATATACAGAGTAGCTTTTATGTATGGAACCAAGGCTCTGTAGCCAAAACGGTTGAAGGCATCATTCTGGAAATTTTAGGGATCAAATCTGAAGCTATTTCACATAATTTGACACAATCAAAAAATTTCTTTGCTCGATAATTTTTTGACACGACCGCCATCTTGAATTTTTTTAAATAGCAAGATGGGTCATGTGATATATCATTTGAAAGCTTATTTTATTTACTTTGCAACTGACTAGAAACATTGAAGTTGTATTTGGAGGAAATACCTAAAAATTTATTCTAATAATTATTTCTGCAATTATTTGTATTATCGCCTTTTAATTTAGGTGGCGATGCTTTTGACACGTTACCTAGGTGACGTTACCTAGGTAACGTTATAACGTCAAAACATCAGTTATTCTCATTACTAGTTCATTATTATTCAATAATTAGAACCGTCTCGTAAAATGAATCAGCTAACTGAATCAGAAAGATTACAAATTCTGCGATAGAAAACGCACGCATAAAGAAGTTTGCCAACTCTTCAATGCTGAAAACCCTGATAGGAATCCTATAGTGAGATCTACTGTGACCAAGACTTTACGACGGTATAATATCACTGGGAGTGTTAAGAACCGTCGCAGAAGTGGCCGACCAACAACAGTGGCTACAGAGGATAATTCACTGGCAGTATTAATGGATGTAGTTCATCAGCCCAAAACATCAGCATATCAGCTTGCACTAAACCATAATATGTCTCGATATTCAGTTCAGAAAATTCTAAAGCATCACAAATATCATCCTTACAAGGTACATTTAGTACAAGAATTATCGGAAGACGATTTTGATAGACGTGATCAGTTTTGCGAGAACATTATGGAAGCAATTGCGGAGAATAACAATTTTGCAAGTTCCATTTTGTTCTCTGATGAGGCCACATTTACTCTCAATGGCGCCGTAAATAGACACAACTGCCGATATTATTCCGACACGAATCCATATTGGATGGAAACAGTGCACACCCAGTATCCTCAAAAAATAAATGTATGGTATGGCTAATTGGAGGTAGAATTATTGGACCATTTTTCATAGAAGGGAATCTCAATGCCAACAGTTACCTCAACATCCTACAGGAGAATGTTATCCCTAGGATTGTGGAACTTTTTCCAAACGTGGACGACCCAAATGCTGTTAGGGGCGATATCTGGTTTCAGTAGGACGGTGCCCAACCCCATTATGGGATAAACGTTCGAAATTATCTAGATGAAACTTTTCCAAGACGCTGGATAGGGAAAGGGAAACTCTCGAGTGGCCAGCCCGGTCACCTGACTTGACCCCTCTGGACTTTTTCTTGTGGGGCCATTTGAAAAGCTGTGTATACAAGAACAGACCCTACGATTTAAATGAATTGAGAAACCGTATTGAAGCTGAGATTGCAGCTATTCCAGAAAATTGGTTGATAAATTCGATTAATTCTTTCCTAAATCGTATACATTACTGTCAGGAGGTAAATGGTTCACATTTTGAGCATTTAATTCGCTAAAGTATTTCAGTTTTCTTAAGAACATTGACTTTCTACATACGATGTTATTTAAATCTAATGATTCTTGTTTCTCCATGTAAGTCTTATTGTTCCTTTTTTTTCTCGATAATTATTTCGTGAGCAGTAAATTAATTTGTATTTTTTCTGAGCGTATTTTTACCATCCAACTCAAATATTCAAACTCAGTTACAAAGTAAATAAAATAAGCTTTCAAATGATATATCACATGACCCATCTTGCTATTTAAAAAAATTCAAGATGGCGGCCGTGTCAAAAAATTATCGAGCAAAGAAATTTTTTGATTGTGTCAAATTATGTGAAATAGCTTCAGATTTGATCCCTAAAATTTTCAGAATGATGCCTTCAACCGTTTTGGCTACAGAGCCTTGGTTCCATTCATAAAAGCTACCCTGTATACAAGAATCTGTCAAGGTGGCGCCGCCCTGGTGGATGTCAGTCTGTCCGCACGGATCTCGACTCAAGTTTGTTTCGTTTCATTACTGTACCGCACAGCTTCAACTCATATGCTTATCGCATTGTCAATTTATTGTAACCCTTCCTACTGTACGGGTGCGTAGCATGCTGGTTCATCTAGTCTTTTATTACATTTTGAAAATCATGGTAACAGTAAAGACTTCAAATTTGGGGAATGAATTGAGGATGAAGAGATCTTTCAAACGAGGTATCACACGACCCCCTGTTCCATTTAAAAAAATACACAAAATGACGCCCAGTCGCCATCTTGAAACTTAGAGCTATCAATTTTATGTCAAAATGTAGTATTTTATGCCTTATTATAGCCCTCCAAATTTGAAATTGTTATCTCAGACCGTTTTGAATTTAGAAGGGGGGGGGGACTATTTATATCCGCACTGTATATGGTAAATTATTTATAAATTTTCATAGTCGTTAATCATGCCATAGTATAATAAATGCTGTTAACTGGTTAATAACGTCAGACTTCCTCACTTTATTTAACTTTCCTTATCTATTACGTAACCCAAACCCAAATAAAATTGTTTGATTTAGTGTTAAACTCATAGAATTTTCTTTGAATTAGAAAAGCACGTTGACTTTTTTAACAATCAGAGATCGAGATGTCACCACCTTTTCCTAAAGCTTTTCGGCGTGGCCCCTCTACCTCATTACCAGTAAGGCGATTTTTACAACAGCGATCTCCTAGACCACTGTCGTCGAGCCAGGTACCGTTTTTAACTGTAGTTGTTGTTCGGAGAGTTAGTTATTAACTGGGTAAACTGTGCCCCGAGCATATTGCATGCCCAGCATTAAGAAAGTCTTAAATAAAATATTAAATATTTTATATTTAAATATTTTATAATGTTGCTAGTTCTCCTAGTAGAGGTATTGGTACAATTGATTGCAGTCCGGAAAGACAACAACGCTGAATTCATTTTAAGACAGAAAAAATTGTTTAATATGCAAACTGTTTTCGATGGTAATTTACAGATTAGTGTCATTTTAGCAAGATGACACAGTGTTTCGCACGATATTCGTATGAATTATATCAATCAGACCGAATCGTTAAAGCAAACTAAAAGTCTTGTAGAAAGCTTATGTGATGTTTGTTAGGGTTATGTTTTAAACAGTGGCGCCTTGTCCATATGGTCATTTGGTCAATGACCTCCCAAAAATTTTGACAATATATAAAAATATTCATTATTACGTATTTTATTAAAATAGGTAATTAAGTCGCAAGTACAATAACTTAAAATTTATCGGCCGTCGTTCGTAATTCATCCTCTTCAACCTTGGGCTGGCGGTGCGAATTGTCCTCATTGAATTAGATCTACCCGGAAAAACTCGAAAAACGTGCAGCGCCCGAATAAACGCGAACGTCCAAAACAATAATCAACTTTGGGTCATGAGCCGGATCCCGCAGTTTACGTTGACTTCGTATAGGGTGTACAACTACGCTCGATTTTTTATTCGATTTTCGCGTGTTTTAAATCAATTTAAAATTTATATTGATATGTTTTACTGTTGTTGTGTTGTTTTGTAAAAATACTATTTTTGATTCGCGTGTGCATGCGCTATAATAGAAAATGTCAGTAGTGCAGAAAATTAAACAACTAAAAATGCTAACAAACTTAATTTTACAAAATTAGTTGAGTTCAAGGCAAATGGTCGTCCTTTGCCAGAACTAAGTTTACGACAGACTAGCAAAGACAAAAATAAAGATGTTCATCGAAACTTTCGCAAGGTGATGTACGATTTAGCTAACTGGATATGTGGTTGTAAAGTATCAAATGTATTTTACTGTTTTGTTTGTTTATTATTTTCTAAAGACTCGTCAGACTCCTATAGTCCAAATCCGGTGTCAGAGATTTAAAACATTTAAAAGAGGAAATAAAAAAACATGCTTCGTCTGCAGAACAAATGAAATGCTCGGTAAATTTTGCAACCGTAGAAAATGTTGATATTCGTACACAGCTAGACAATGCTTACAGAAAATCCCTTAGAGATTTTAATGAGAATGTTTCGAAAAATTGCTATATTTTGAACAAAATTGTAGATTGTATAAAATTTTTGGGGTGCATTTGAGTTATTTATATTTTTTAAGTATGTCTATTTTTTAAATTAATTTTTGACCTCCCAGTATGATTGACCACGAGCCGCCACTGGTTTTAAACTAGATAGTGTACTAGCAGTAATAGTTGTTACCGTTGTTATCCGTAATACACTTACGTAACAACAAAGGAAATATTCCACCAGTTAATAATTTAAAAGAGAATGCAATGTATTTAGATTGAGATTAAATACCATTCCATTCTAGCGACGTGTCCTGTCCAGTTCCATTTTTGTTTTACCATTCTCTCCACATAGTCCTCAACTCCTGTGCGCTGTCTTATACATGTATTTCTTTCTTATCTTGTAAGGGTATACCAAGCATTGCCCGCTTCATTGTTCTTTGGGCTACTCTTATTTTATTTACAACTGTCTTTTTTAATGGCCACGTCTCTGGGACGTACGTCATTTCTGGTATTATGCACTTGTTGAATACTTGGGATTTTTAATAATTTTCGACTTTTCCTTTGAACACATAGTTTATTTTCCAAAAGCGCTCCATTCTTCCTTAATTCTTCGTTTTAGTTCCGCTGTCTGGTTTAGCTTTCCTTTTGTTATTTGTTGTTCTAAGTAAATATAGTCTTCTACCTCTTCTATTTCAGCATTGTCTATTAGTAGTGTCCCTTGATTTCCACGATATCGCTGGACATGTATTTTGTTTTACTTATATTCATTTGTAATTCCACTCTTTTCGATTCTTCATTTAGTTCTTTTGTCATCTCTCTTAATTCTTCAAATTTGCTTATGATCAGCACTATATCATCGGCAAATCTTAAATTATTCAATGTTTCTTCGTTTATGTTTATTCCTTTTTTTTCCCATTTTAATCTTTTAAACGCGTCTGCCGGTGCTGCATTGAATAGTTTTGGGGATATATTATCACCTTGCCTTATTCCTTTCTCTACTCTTATTTGTTTTGCGTCTTTCTGTAGTCTGATTGTAAATGTAGCATTTTTGTATATGTCCTGGAGTAACATGGAATATCTAAAATCTATTGTTCCGTTTCGAAGAGCATCCATTATTGCTCAGTGTTCTATACTATCGAAATCGATAAAAGCTAAATAGATAGGTAAGTTATATTCTGTAGTTTTCTCTATAAGGACACTAAGCGTCTGTAAGTGATCTAGAGTTCTATAGTTTTCACGAAACCCAGCCTGTTCAGATGGTTGATAGAAGTCAAGCTTATTTGTGAGTCTTCTCGTTATTAATTTTGACAGTAACTTATATACTTGCGATAGCAAACTAATAGGTCTATAGTTTGTCAGTTTTGTTACATCTCCTTTTTATGTATAAGGACCATTATCGCATTTCTTCATCATTCGGGAATTTCCTTTTTCCAAGCATCTGTTGAATAGTGAGCAAATTTCTTTCCCGAGCGCTTCACCTCTCTCTTTTATCAGCTCTATAATTACTCCGTCTTCCCCTGGACTTCGTCGGTTTTTCATTTCTCCCAACGCGCTCTTGAGTTCTGTTACTGTTATATCTAGTAATTCATCTGAATTTACGTTTACTACCCTTGGTTTATTGTCTTCTAAATCATGTTATTTTGTATATCTTGACTTGTAGAGGATTTCATAGAAGTTTTTAGCGACATTTGTGATTTCATCAATGTCTGTGGTTGTATTGCCGTCTTGGTTTTGTAGTTTTATTATTGATTTCTTCCCTTGTGATCGGTTCTTCCTTAACACCTTCAGATTTTCGTTGTTTTCTATTGTTGTTTTGATCAGCTCATCTTTGTTGTACATCCTTATATCCTTTTTTAGTTTCTATTTAATTATCTTACTTAAATCTCTATATTCAACAGAGTTTCTCTTTCCTCTCGTAACCAGTTGACTTCTTTCTTCCATTAGTTTTTTGGTTACTTCGCTTACTTTCTCGACTTTCCTTTGTTACTCGTCCTTAGCCACTTGAATTCCCGCTTGTTTTATTCTCTCAGCTATTATTTCGCTTACTTCGTTTATTGATTTTTCTTGTAAGTTATGCAGGAGCCCTGTTGTACTTTTATTTGATACTGTTCTTTATTACTTTTAACTTTACTTATGTCTATCTTTGTAGTATTTTGTCTTATTAGTTTTCGTCTTTCTAGTTTAGTATTTATCACCACTTTACTTCGAACTAGTCTATGTTCGCTGTTAGTAACGAGTCTACTTACTATAATTGTCTCCGCAATCATTTCTATTATCCAGCCCATATGGCCCTACATTTAGTTCTTTCGGGTCTTGGCGTATACCCAGCTTGGCGTTGAAGTCGCCTATTAACATACTATATCGGCACCTTTTTTCCTTTAAGCATTCACGGATGTCGTCGTAAAGTTCTTCGACCTCATCGTCGCAATGGTCTTTAATCGGCGTAAACTTGTATTATTTTTAACTTATATTTATCCAATACCTTAATAATTAAGTAGGCTACTCTATCAGAAATACTTCCAATGTCCTGTATATTACTCTAATGTTCTTGTTTATTAGGAAACCGACACCTCCTACACTTTGTTCTTCAATTCCTCTGTAATAGAAGGGTGACGTAAGGTAAGTTGTGTACATTCTTCTCGTCGTTTTACTTTCCTTAAGCCTAAGATGTTATATTTTATCTTTTGTAGTCCATATTCCAGCTCTTCCAGTCGTTCTTGTCCCACTAGAGATCGTACATTATAGGCAGCTACATATGTTTCTGTTTGGCGCTTCTGTTTCTTTTCTCTTTACACAATCGAATTTTTGCCTCTCCCAGAATCCTTGAGGCAAACCGTTGTAACGGTGTGGGATTTGAGGCAGTTTACCCTACCCTCCTGGAGTATTTAAGTTTTTAATTTCGACGTCTTCATTTGTCTTAAAGGGGGGGTTGGCTTATAAAAAACGCCACGCTTGCCAGGCGGCGAGTTTGGGGATTGCGGTAATGTGTAGAAAAGATTTTCATTTGACGGAATCTAGCGTGGGCAGGTTTGCTAGTCCTGAAGTAGATCTACCCTCTGCCGGGATCGTAAAGGAGTATCTACTCGCTACCCAAACAGTGGTGTTACCAGCTACGATTTACATAGGTAAGATTAGTTTTTAAACATACATCTATAGACGGAGAACCGTTTTTTTAGTTATAATAATAATAATAATAACAAAACGATTCTCAGTCTATGAACTGAATTTTGACATTTTTGGCCCATAAAACTGTGTAAGCGTACCAAAATTTGTCAAATTTGTTCGAGCCGTTTCAGATTTTTGAAAAAAAAAATTCAACAATAATCAGTTAGTAATATGCGATTTTTGCGAAAACTATGTAATTTATCGAATCTTATATACAGGACATTTTTATATAGTATATATTTTATTTAATCCACATTTGATAAATAAACCTTATTTTATCCATTGACGTAGATATTTCAATTGTTTAATTATTTCAAAACCTAACACATTTTCGTTACAATTTGAATGTGACAAAACAATTTCTTAATTGCAACTTCAGGACCGTATTGCACCGAAACTAAGCAAATTGTCATTATGGTAAGTTTTGTTAAATTGACTTATTTTGGTCTGAAAAATACGTGGTAGAGTTTTGTAAAGACCTTTTAGAGACACCCTGTATGCTGGTTTTAGTTCTTGGTGTTGAATTATTTCAATAAAAGAAGGACCTAATCATTTCCGTAAGTTCTATGATTTTGTCTCACTAGTGAGTAATCTAATTTGTTTATTAGTCCTGATTTTGAATAAAAAAAAACAGAAATGGTTGTACCGGTTTTTTCTGCAGTAGTGTTTAAAACTCTATTTTATCGCCAACCTACATTAAAGTAGCACTTTAGTGTACTGTAGGTCGAGCACATCCGCTGTAAATGTTAATAAATCTAACCAGGACTGCAATGAGCAACTCTATTAGATCTAAGTATCTCAGTTATTCATAACGAATAATCTGTATTTTCTCCATTCACTCGCAAAAAGTGTTCGAAGTCCGAACAATGCAAAGTATGGGAGATGTGATACTTATAAGGATAGTATCCTTGCTTACGACTGACTCTCTGTGATATTGTTTTAGGAATAACATGTTCATTTTCAATGCTTAAAAAACTTATGTTGTTATTTTTTATCGTAAGCAGAACAGCATTTCTCGTTCAGGTTTTAGTTTGTCTTTTGGCGATGTAACACTAGTTCATTGCTGTAATTGTGTTTGTACCTATAAACTCTCATTTAATTTTTATTTATTTTGTTTTTCTTTATTTTGATTTTTTTTGTCCGGAAGTCGGCAATTTTACGAATATACAGGGTGTCCCAAACAAAGTGGCCTATTAGACGTTTATAGAAAACTAATCGTATTTAAATTTTGAAAATTTGTGGTTATAGATTATTCATACTGATCTTTAAATGTAAAATATTTTCGCTCATATTGCACGTCCGGTTGTGCGGAAATCGACATCAACTTCTTTGTCTTAAATTGAATGATAAGTTTTTTTATGATATTTTGGTATTTAGCTTCTAATTTGAAACAACTTTTATTACGGTTTGTAATATCTACTTCTCATAGTTTTCGAAATATCGTTAAATTTTTTAATAAATATTTGTTTGTAGGATATTTAAAAAAAATATGTTTTTGAATTTTATTAAGATAAAAAATTATATTTGGTTTCCTTATAACAGAAGCTTTGTTTAATTCATTACTGTGATCAAAATATGGGCAGTGTATTCAGGACGTCCACCATTGATTCTCAAAGAAAGCAAACTTCAAATAGCAACAAGTCACCTCATACGGTTTACAAGTTATTTTGTATTTTTATAAAATTTATATTTAATTTGGTAATATCTAGCTAACTATGGAAAAAAATATAAGTGTGCATTGGTAGCAAGATATTTATTTGTAGTAAGTCAAAATCTAGGTAGCGTTGTAAGACAAAATCTTAACAGTAGGAGGAACAATGCATTATTGGTAATATTTAATTCCTGTAAAATGGCTCTAATTGCTTTAATAGTGATATAGTAACTTTGTTTTATATTCATGGTGTTCCGAAAATTAGAATCTAATATGTTACAATACGGATCTATCAAAGCACCACGTAGAACTAATAAACGTGTTATTCGAAACGAAATTAATCAAATTAATGTTCTGGCGTGTTTTGGAGCAAATCCTCATAAATAACACTTCAATTGGTCTGATCAATTTGGAAGGGCAATGAAAAACAGTTATTCTGTTGTGGTTATTACCATCGTTTACAAAATAACTGTTTTTTTTCATTGCCCTCCAAATTGATGAGACCAATTAAAGTGTTATTTCTTAAATTGTAAGGAAGAATTTAATTAATTAATTATTGGTCATTTAAATTCTCATAGTTCCATAAGGAATGCAGAAGTCGAAATTGGTGGTTCACGTATGTCTGTTCAAAAATGTTGAGGTTGGAAAAAATGCACGACTACAAATTTGTTACTGTCCAAGGTGTTCATGTTAAAGATTTTAGAAATAGGATTGTTTTTTGCACGAGCTCTTGACTCTAGTGCAAGTTTTTAAAGAATATTATATGGACAGACGAATCCAAATTTTCTAAAGAAGGTGTATTTAATCGCCATAATTCTCATTTTGGAGTCGACAGAAACCCTCATGCTCTTAGAGAAAAAAATGTATGTTTTATTGCTGGGCAACCAAATTCAATATTTTCTTTACGATAAACATTTAATGGACCTCAAAACTTAAGTATTTTAAGAAACCTTGTTATGAAGTTTGTTGAGGATCTTCCACTTCAAACATATTTGACTTGTTGGTACCAAATGGACGAAGCTTCGGCCCATAGTACACATGCTCTAACTCAAGAACTAAGCAAAATGTTTGGTAATAGGTGAATAGGTCGTTACGGCCCTTTCGGGTAAATTGAAAGATATTGTTTACGCAATTCCCGTAAGTAATCGTGAAGAGCTGGTACATCGAATAAATTCGGCAGTTAGAAGAATTCCTAGAAGTGAAATTCGAAGAGCTACTACACAAGAAGTTTTACGAAGACTTCATTTTTGTTTGAGAGAAAAGGAAGCCATCTGTAACCTACATGAAATACATTGATCCTACGGTTAAACATTTTGGAATTTTTGTTTTGCACCGCTACCTAGATTTTGACTTACTACAAATAGATAATATTTAGTATGTTCCACTTAAAAAAATTGACTTGTTGCTATTTGAAGTTTGCTTTTTTTGAGAATCAATGGTGGACGTCCTGAATACACTGAACATATTTTGATCACAGAATAAAACAAAGCTTCTGTTATAAGGAAACTAAATATATTTTTTTTATCTTAATAATGTTCAAAAATATGAATTTTTAAAAAATATCCGACAAACCAATATTTTTTTTAATTTAACGATATTTCGAAAACTATGAGGAGTATATATTACAAACCTTAATTTTCTTTTTCAAAATTCTGAAACGGCTCAAACAAATTTGACAAATTTTGGTACGCTTATACAGTTTTATGGGCCAAAAATGTCAAAATTCAGTCCATAGACTGAGAATCGTTTTATTATTATTATTATAACTAAAAAACGGTTCTCCGTCTATGGATGTATGTTTAATTACTAATCTTACCTATGTAAAATCGTAGCTGGTAACACCACTGTTTGGGTAGCAAGTAGATACTCCTTTACGATCCCGGCAGAGGATAGATCTACTTCAGGACTAGCAAACCTGCCCACGCTAGATTCCGTCAAATTAAAATCTTCTCTACACATTACCGCAATCCCCAAACTCGCCGCCTGGCAAGTGTGGCGTTTTAAAAGCCAAAACACCCCCTTAAAGACAAATGAAGAAATTGAAAACTTAAATACCCATGATGGGTAGGGTAAACTTCCTAGAATCCTACACCGTTAGACCGGTTTACCTCAAGGATTCTGGGAGTTAAAAATAATACAAGTTTACGCCCCGACCAAAGACCATTGCGACGATGAGGTCGAAGAACTTTACGACGACATCCGTAAATGCTTAAACGAAAAAAGGTGCCGATATAGTATGTTAATAGGCGACTTCAACGCCAAGCTGGGTATACGCCAAGACCCGAAAGAACTAAATGTAGGGCCATATGTGCTGGATAATAGAAATGATTGCGCAGACATGCTGATGGACTTTCTCGAAGGTAACAACTTATTTGCAATGAATACTTTCTTCCAAAAAAAAGCCTAAAAAACGATAGACTTGGGTAAGCCCGATGGGAAGACAAGGGACGAGAGAGGCTATATTATATCATCCCATAGATACATAATAAAGAATGTTATAATAAGTATACTCGTTACTAACAGCGAACATAGACTAGTTCGAAGTAAAGTGGTGATAAATACTAAACTAGAAAGACGAAAACTAATAAGACAAAATACTACAAAGATAGACATAAGTAAAGTTAAAAGTAATAAAGAACAGTATCAAATAAAAGTACAACAAGGGCTCCTGCATAACTTACAAGAAAAATCAATAAACGAAGTAAGCGAAATAATAACTGAGAGTATGAAACAAACGGGAATTCAAGTGGCTAAGGACGAGCAAAAAAGGAAATTCGAGAAAGTAAACGAAGAAACCAAAAACTAATGGAAGAAAGAAGTCAACTGGTTACGAGAGAAAAGAGAAACTCTGTTGGATATAGAGATTTAACTCAGACAAATAATATTTATTTGTCTGGGAGATTTAAATAAAAAAATTAAATACAAACTAAAAAAAGATATAAGGATGTACAAAGGTGAGCTGATCAAAACAACAATAGAAAACAACGAAAATCTGAAGATGTTATGGAAGAACCGATCACAAGGGAAGAAATCAATAATAAAACAACCACAGACATTGATGAAATTACAAATGTCGCTAAAAACTTCTATGAAAGCCCCTACAAGTCAAGATATACAAAATAACATGATTTAGAAAACAATAAACCAAGAGTAGTAAACGTAAATTCAGAGGAATTACTAGGTATAACAGTAACAGAACTCAAGAGCGCGTTGGAAGCAATGAAAAACCGACCAGGTCAGGTGGAGACGGAGTAATTATAGAGCTGAT
Organism: Abscondita cerata; assembly: GCA_030710515.1. Taxonomy (NCBI): domain Eukaryota; kingdom Metazoa; phylum Arthropoda; class Insecta; order Coleoptera; family Lampyridae; genus Abscondita; species Abscondita cerata. Next base: position 313,695 of record JALBCR010002337.1, read on the forward strand.
AAAAGAGGGAAGTGAAACGCTCGGGAAAGAAATTTGCTCACTATTCAACAGATGCTTGGAAAAGGGAATTTCCGAATGATGGAGAAATGCGATATAATGGTTCTTATACACCAAAAAAGAGATTTAATAAAACTAATAAACTATTTTCAAATTAGTAGCTAAATACAAAAATATCATAAAAAACATATCATTCCATTTAAGATAAAGAAGTTGATTTCGACTTCCGGCATAACCAAAAGTGCAATATAAGCAAAAATATTTTACAATTAAAGATCAGTATAAACAATATATAACCACACATTTTATATACTAGGTTATAAGAGAGGAATTGTTTAATAGTTATTTACGAATCAAGTTCGGGAAGAACTTCTTCCTGCATGAGCGCATTTAAAACATCGAGCGAACGAAGTGAGCGAGTGCTTTAATAGTGCGAATGCTAGAATAATCTTCCCGCAAGAGATTTGTACAATATTTTTTGTATCGAGCAAATATTTCGTTAATAAATGTTAGCAACCATTTTACATTAATTCCAAATTTTAATAGTTAGAGAGTGCTATGAGTTGACGTTTTTAGTTGTAGCAATATACATACTGGATAGATGTCACTATAAATTTTTAATAACTTTGTCTAAATTTCAAGGTTAATTCATGTTTTTATTAACAAAAATCATTGGGAAAATGATTTTTAGCAACTAAAAATTATATTTGGATTACGATGTTATTATTTCAATGTCTGTAAATGCCAGTGTTTTTTGTAATTTTTCCCGAACTGATGCGGGAAATATAGCTTCCTGATTGGCTACACACTTATATCAAATGTCATTTCCCAAGCGGCAAGTACAAAAAAATATTTTTAGTTTTACAGTTCAGACACATGCCCAACATTGTGTTTTTTAAAGAAATAAACAAAGTTTTGTATTTTGGAAAATAAAATTTTGAAAATTTTTGAAAATAAATCGAATATCTTCCTACGTTTGAAAAAAATAATTTTGGCGCTACTAGTTAATAATTTAGCTAGTTGCTTCTGAAGAATAAATTTGAGTAGGGGGGAGTTGTATATATTTGTTAAAATAAATTTGGCTTATAAACAGGTTTTTGACTTTTTAGTTGATGATGAGTACACCATGGTGTTAAAAATATAATACATAGTTATGTAATTGAGTTCACCATTTTTGTGATATTAAACAATGTTGACAAAAATTAATTTTTGCACTACTTACCTATGAAACAATCAAGAGCGCACGTAAGACAGGCACCGAAACCCTGTTAAAACTACCAAAAAACACTCCACATTAGAAGCCTTCCGCGAACAATTTGTTGATTTAATTACATGGTTCGTTATCTAGAATGCAATTTACGCACATTTTATTTGTTGTAAATGTTGTAAAACAATGCAAATCTTCAAATAAAAGTTTGGCAATTAAATAGGTTAACTAGATGTTAGATGACAAATGTATACATTATGCGCATATGCGTATAGCCACAGCTTACTAATTAAATTTTGTGACTTACATGTCACAATAATAATAACATTGAAAATGCAATTATAGAAAAAATCCTGCAAACAATAGTATACGCAACTTGTGCGTAAACAGAATCTGTTTCCGCACATGTTACGTAAATAACTATTTCAAGTTCAGCTTGCTATCCGGATCAATCTGACCATGACGGTCAATTTATTATGAATTTAAAATTAGAACAAGGTTAAGGTTACACTGTACGGCTCTTGGAATATTTATTTATAGTTATTTATTTCAAATTTGGAGTATACGTTTTTAATGTGCATCTAAACGTAAGGTTAAAAAAAAATTTTTTTTGAACTTGCGGATTTTGAAATATTTGAGAAAAACTGCTAAAAACTGCGAAAAATTGTATATTTTATTTTTTTTGTGAAAAACTTTAAAAAAAATTCAGTTAACGGAAAACACTTACAGTTTTTGAGATACAATAAAATATGTACAAAAAACGTGTTTTTTCATGAGAAAGGTTAATATTTTAACTTTGTTGGTACATTAGGTTAATAAAAGAAATAAAATTCCACGAATTTACATTATTGTACGGACAATTAACAATAACCAGTTTAAAATATTTCCAAAAATGTAATTTTATTTATATGTCGTCGAGAAGTGGCGTGACCTGTTGCCGACAAGTTTAAGTGTAAACGTTAATTTCCAATATAGCTCTTACCAAAACCTATTTTTCATAATGAATTATGCTAGTTATGAAAACAAAATTTTATCACAAACACAATATCGTTTTACACAAATAACGAACGTAAACAATGGTTGTAAACTATTAAACGCAGAAACACACCAATTAGCCTTCCCAACTCGCCTTAAACAACAGAAACAGGGTAGTCTATTTTATTATGTTGAGTTCAAACACGACTGGTCTTACTATATCATAGATTTTGTTAAAAAATTGTCAAATCTAATACATAATATATTTCCTATTAAAAGTGTACAACCTGTTAAATGGTTTAATGAGGATTTGAAAGCGAACGGCAAATTCTTTCTTTTGCTAGATGCACCTACAGTGATTATAAAAATTAAATTTATTACAATGATACATGAAAGTTAAATAAAGAGTAAAGAAAAAGTGTTAGAATAGTTAAAACGTAGAGAATTAATTCTATCAGCAGTAGTACTTCCACGATTTCTTAATTTTTTGAAATTGAAATTAGTTTACAAAAATAAATTTTGAAATAACGGGCGGTTAAAGTTTTAAATAAATGTGTTATTCCCTTCCAATAGAGAGAATGTAGTGCTATACTTGCTTAAGAGTATAAAGATAAACTAAAGAAAAATACCGATTTTAAGGATATACAAATTCTTCAAAAGTATAATTTTTAAAACAACATACGATTTTTAGAAATACAAATTGTTGACTATTACATGTACATGATTACACTTTAATCCTTATTAATCAAAATTTTCTTTACCAAATAAGACTTGGGAGGATACATTCCCTTCATCCCATCCTAATTAACCCAGTAAGTTTAATCGATATTTTACGTCAATTTCAAACAAATTATCGAGTTGCTGTAATACATATAAATAGAAAAAACAAATTTAATAATAATCTGTTTGTTTACCTACTTTCTCACTCATTCGGAAAAGAGATATTAATGGAGCTATAAATGAAATATAGAATAGAAATTATTTGAAATGCAAAAGTAAAAATTTAAAAACAACTACCTTAATAATGACAACGGGTCTTGAGAGGGGTGAAGGTGTGAGTTTGATCTTTTTTATTGCTGATCTGATAAATCAGACGCTGGTGAGGCGTTAGTGATGTTTTATTCTCGATGAATCACGTTGGTACTTTACTGTTACATTCATAACATGACATAACCGAGGTACCAACCTCTAAATAGTGTGACAATAAAAGAACTGTTGCTTTTAATGTTTAGACAGTAAAAAGCCTTTTTAGCGTCCGCCAGTACTTCAATAATATGTCGTTTTAATGTCGCTTAAAGAAAAACTAAATAAAATTGTTGTCATTACCCAATACTTCAAAAAACACCTTAATTACCAGCTTCGATAATATAATTAAAAATGATCGTCATCTTCATTAATTAATCTAATATAAAACATGGTTATTAAATAAAATGATGAAAGTTTGTACAAATTTATACATGGTGTGGCAGATAAACCGTCAATTAGAAATATCTCGAGAACCAGTGACACCAAAAATTTTATACTGTGCTTACAAGAATACAGGACACTCGGCTAAAATATTTTCAAGATTGCAGCATTTCCTGTTATACCGGAAGTCGATGTCAACTTCCTTATTTCAAATTCGGATACCCTGTATATTATTACATTTTCAGATTCTGTATAAAATTATATGAATACTTTTTACGAATAACATACACTTAAATCCAACAGTTCTTCAGATATTTGAACACTTATGTCAAAATTGATTTGCTTTAAATTTTTTTTCTCGTACAAGAAAGGTGAACTATAATAGCCTGTGAATGAAATAATTGAATGTATTGATACAGAGTGTTCGGAAAAATATCTATGTATTTTTTAAATTTATTTTACTTAGATACACCCTGTATATTTAATGAAGATGATTTTTTTAGTAGTTACGTGACATACTGTTCTCCTAGCCTTTCGTCAATTGGATCCATGATTGAAGATGATGAAGTACTTTCTACTTCCTCAGTTGTTTCATCATTTCTTGAACCGGAGCTCCTACTTTACCTCAAGTTGTTAGTCCAGTAAAGATTCGCTAAGACTCAAACGCGTAAATTCAAGAGTGATGGAAGAAAAAGGGGCAACTTCTGCAAAAGTAGACGAAGTATTAAAAACGCTCGAAATGCGAAACTTTTTGACAAAAGCACAATGAGTCTTAGGCCCAAAAACCGAAATTGAAGACGTGTATCATTCCAAATCAGAAGATAGTAATAAAAATTTCATTGACGATTCTAATGAAGAAGAGAAAAATGACGATAATGAAGTAAACCTTGAGCCCTAAGTGGGCTTGTCGTAGTGAAGAATGGAATCGGTAAAGGCGACTATGGAGTGTTTTCGGTCGGGGAAACTACCAAAATCGGTATTTGCAATAAAAAAATTCTTTTGCAAAGACAAAAAACAGTCTTACGGCTGAGATAAACATCAAATTGTAAAAATCATCTTAAAACGAACCTAACAAAGAGAAATTATCCACTTTATTTTCAATTCAATTTAGAATGTAAGGTGGTGCAATGTACCCAGTAAGGTGGTGCAAGATACCCACCTGGTGCAGTAGATTTTAATTACCGGGTGACCCAGGGATGTGTCAATTTGCTATTGAAGTTATTGACGTGAGGTTTCACCACCGAATAAACACACTTACGCTGCAGATTCTAAAAATATTTTTTTATATACAGAGTGTTCTTATACAGGGTGATAAACAGTTGTGGTTTTTTCAACGGAACACCCTGTAAATTTTAAATAATTAGTTTTAGAATGAAAAAATAATGGAACTTTGTACAGAAAACTATGGGACCAGCTAACTTTGCCCAGTAGACCATGTGTATTTTTGAAAAAACTAGCCACAGAAAATTTTAGAATAGCTTGAAATTTTGATAAATAGTATAATTTTGATCCACATACGTATACACTATAGAGGGAAAAAATAAAAAATAGTTATTTATAGATCAAAGCACTAAAGTTTGATTTCTAATTACGTGAATTATGAAAAAGAACTTTAGTGCCGAGGTACATATTATATTTTTATCGAAATCCCAAAATTTGAACAAAATCGGATTTTGTTTTAACGACAAATGTTTGCACCGCGCATCGCGATTGTAAAATTTACATACATCTCTACTGGCAAAAATGTGAACTTAAAAATCGTCGTTTAATGAGTTACTTTAGTCCCGATTTTTTGTTACTGTAGTGACGATTTCGGAAAAAATACATTTTCATATCAAATTGAGGTGGTTATACCAACCCCGCGATTACACGTAGCCTATTTCACCTGAGTTGAAGAATATTTAAATGAACCTGAAACAAACACGTCCAGAGTAAGTCGTGGAAGGAATCAAAATTTCTATTCAATATTATATTAGAATTCTTCGTTTACGCAAAAGTACATAGACACGTACAAGAGAAAGACATTTTTTAAATACTGCTAATCTACTAGCAATATAAATAAAAACAATTAAAAAACTGTCAACACAATTATGGCACAAAATAACAATATTTCAGCCTGATTGACGTTTCTTTTTTTAGTACTATTTCACTGAGAAGTAAATGTGGCGTTGTAAACCAAATGTAGAACTATAGGCACGAATGAAAAGACACTTACACAAGTTAAATAGTGTATCACATCAACTAAAATACGATTAAAATAAAATTGAACACATCAATCAGGTCTATTATACAATTCCGTTAAATTTAAAAACACAAACAAGTGTAAATTTCCTAACATATAGTTTACACGTTTTTTTTCCTAAATGTCTAAATATTGGAATGCTCACTTTTACATCATCTTGAATGACATATTGATATTTAAAAAATATTATACTGTTCTTAACAGTAAACGAACGACGGAACAAACATTGAACAAAAAAAATTCTAAACTACCATGAAATAGTAATACTGGCGCGAGCTTCAACCATAAAATTATATTACTATCACCTAGTCTAACGCTACTACCAAAAACGTAGTACGAGATTCGAGTTAAGTATAGAGTTACGTCCAATGTTACTATTTCACTAATGGAGATCATTTCGACAACTAATACATGTTAGATAACAATCGATCACCGTTGTATGCATTAATGGATAGATGAAAAAAACATAAATATTGTGGATGGCATCAAAAAACTGTCGTTCTGTTTTACTTACTAAGCATATACCAAGAAGATGCATGACTAAATAAAAATACTATTTCAAGTATCGTAAGGTGCATAAAGATAGATACTGAGAAACTTTAAAATTGCAACCAAGATTCGGTCGAAAACGATTTAGATTCTTCGCCTAAATTAAGATCGATCAAATATAATAGTTATCAATTCAAATTGAAAGAAAATGACGGTTGCTAAGGACGACTAGTAAATTTTAATGGCGAAAAGGAGAGACAAAATTAGAAAGTACGAGACAAATTCTGAAATTTTCGTGATTCGCGTCTGTTGACGCTATGATAATCTTTCAAAACTACTAATTTATAAATTTGTTACTACAACCTCTTCATCTACAAAATAAGAAAGGTGAGAAAATAAATTATTTCAATCTACCAGAAAATTGCCATTAAAAAATCAATAAACAGGCAAATTAAACAATTACGTGAAGTAATACGAAAAACAATATTTAAATAATCTAGACGTAATTATGGAACCTAATAGTACCCAACCACAAGTACATTCACCAATTAATAATTATATTCTAAAATTAATAGTATCCTTGTGCTCGAAGAATTGACTTAAAAAATGTGAGAGTGCAGTCAAATGTGGATGAGGCGTCCCGCGCTTTCGAAAAAAAACAAATATAAAAACAACCAAAGAATTAATAGAATCACACATTTTCGTTATAACTTGGGACTTATCTAATTGCACCTTAACTTCATTAATACTGCTATTTCTATCTAGCGCTACCACGTAAAAAAATGGCAGAGTAAAAATAAAAATATCGCCTTTCTTAATGAATCCTATTAATAAATGAATAAATTTACAGTTTGATACTTTTTCCAACACAAATATGTATCGAAATATCCTATTCAAGATTTCTTAAAAAAATGTGTTATACTTTTACTGCCCGTTGCCGCCTTAGTGCGCGATTTTTCCTTAGCAGTTTGTATGGGTTGCTTAACAGATTTTAAAGTTGGCTTACTTAAATCTAATACGTTAGTAGGCTGGGTTTTTTCTTCATCTAATTTTGGGACTTTCGCATCGGGTTGTGCTAAACATCCCCCGCTTTTTCGTTTTAAAACGGTACTCGTATCTTCTGTTAAATTTAAATGTTTTAAAAGTTTTTCACTTAAATCTTCCATAAGATATTCAGATACGATGCCGTGAGCGTGCTTCAAATAGGCGTCGTTATTTACATTTTCGTCGCGCGAAGATGCGACAAAGGTGGCCGACGCGGAGCCGTTCAATACGTGAATCTTTTTTTGTTTTAAAATTTCTGCAACCCTTTCGGTTTTCTTTTGGAGCCACGCCAAAGTTTTTTCCTCGTTGTATTTGTATGCGTTCAATTCTTCGTCGCCCTAAAAAAACAAGTTAAACGATTGTTTAACAATTAACTAGTTTGCACCTTTCGATCTGCCACCATTGTTAAGTACTTTAGTCCGCTGCATTTTAGCAAACGTTCCATTTGAGGAAATTCTTCGTCCCTAAGTAACTGATCGAGAGGAATTGCTTGAGAAGTACAGTGTTTTCGTAAGTAGGGTAGAACTGCAACAAAATACGGATTTAAGAAAAAATGGTAATTCTTATACCTACTACGTTCATGTTATAAGAAGTCAAGTATAGGTCCATTTAATTAAGAAATTGTTGTTCTATTGTTATGAAAATCTACACTTCAAATAGGTATAGGTACTATCAGAAATGAATCATCTATTTCTGGTACTACCTATATAATACAGTTTGTAATAAATATACGAATGTACAAGGTGACCAACTAAGAATGGATGCCGACCATATCTCGTTTAACCATTGGTCCTACAACTTACAGAAAAAATAGGTCAAAAGAAATTGCTGGAAATTATTTCCGGGTTAAAAAAATGGCCGTTAGGTGGCGCAATTCTATTTATACTATCGTATTATCGAAACCTGCAATGAAAAAAAATTACAATATCTTAGTGAAAATACTCGAGATGAAATGTATGAATTACATTTCGAGTCTCTAGAAGGTCACTAGGTGGGCAGTAGCCCTTCATACGCTGAAAATTGTCAATCTCTTCCCAAGACCTTATTGAAATTATATATGACTCATCTATATGTGGGCGTGTTTTCTCAATTCTTTAACATCATGTGCCAGGGAAGAGAGAGTGTTGGTGTCGAGCGAAGAAAGAAAATCACGTTTAAAACGGAAATCGCTCGACACTAACACCCCCTCCCCAATGCCAAATGATGTTAAAAAATTGAGAAAACACGTTCACAAAAAGAAGAATCACAAATAATTATTTCAATAAGGGTTTTAGGAAGAGATTGACAATTTTCTGCGTATGAACGGCTACTGGGCCACCTAGTGGCCATTCTGCCCTGCTAAGCTGAACGTCCTATCTGACATGAAAATAGTTTCGAGATATGAGCGATTTTCTGTTTACATGTTGTCCTCTGTTTAATTATTGTGCAAAATGAATGACATTCTGTCACAAGTTACCTTTTAAAAATACAAGACAATAAATATTCTTATGAAATGTGATAGTTATCTAGAACCTTTGACTTTTGATAGGTAGGACGTTTTTCTTAGGAATCTGGAAAAAATAAGACACATAGGGCAATAATTATTAATAAAGTTTTCATTTATTTTCGAAGCAAAGTACAATGGAAATCGAGTAAAAACACCAGCAAAGAAGAAAAATTCTACTTACAGTCGTAATATATATTAATAATTGAGTTAATTCTCCTGGTGTTCTCCTTCTATACACACCGTGGGGGCGTGCCTAACCTGAAGTTGTGATAGCTAGATTTCTTGGGCATGCCCCCGAGCCGAACGACGTCTAATAAAAAAACACTTTTCCCCACTCATGTGGGTGAGGCCTGAGGGGGGGTGGCGCCTGTTTTTTAAATACGACCACCCATCGAGTGAAACCTTAAAATGACGGGCTGACCAAGACGGTTTCAAATATGCATGACCACATTTTTTCAAAAATACCTGAAAAGGTGTAGTCGTAAAAATACCTTTAAAGTTTTATCAGGATATTTTTATTAACAGTGCTATATAGGTTCTCAATCAAGTCGTCCGCTGCCGCCGGTCTGTAAAAGTATAAAACTCAACACTGACTATTAGAATTCAGCCTAGTCATTTGGTTCCTCACAATTCACGTTTAGGTCTTTCCAAAATTGTAAACGAGACTCTGAGATGATTGGTTTTAAAGTTGATATTACTCTCTGTTTACGAGTTTCGTCTATTCCTCCGTCATGTTTCCTTTCAGAAGGCTTTCGAATCCTATTTTTAATCGTTTTTTTGTTCAAGAAATCGAGAGTTTTGTAGTCTTCTTGTTCAAACATGGTGTTGTATTTAAAATCAAAGCTATTTCTTGAAACAATTGCCAACACCATGTCTTTGAAATAAAAGTTACCTTTTTAATTTCAACTTGGAACTGAGATCATTCCAATCATAGAATTGACTGATGTCCATACTAATTGTATCAGTTTTACCACCATTGGCCGATGCGACACAGGATACAAAATCTTTAAAATCAAAAATTTTCTTGATTTTTTTCATAGCCATTTCCACTTTTTGATGAAAATGATCGGCTGACATGAAGGAGTGGCAAGCCTCAAAGAATTTTATTGTGAGTTGTTTAAGATTTATTTCACTGCAATTTATTATGTAAATAAAAAAAGAATATTTTTTATTTTGGGCTGAGCAATTATCTAACCAAATAGTTATATATTCAACGTCCGTATTGTTGGGAAAAAATGCATGAAAAGCAGAAATAATATCCTCAGCGGAAATAATAATTTCGTTGTATATTTCAGACTTTCCTGAGTCTTTCTTATATTCTTCTCTGGAGTTTATATATTTCATTTCGTGATTATAATAACTTTCACATAGATCACACTCTATGGCTACAATTTCGTCGGCATGATTAATATTTTTTTGTGAACCTCAAACGCAGAACACTCGAAACACTCTTCTCTTCCTAGCTGAGCAAAGGAAATATTCATGTTTTTCATCTCTTGACGATAAAGTTCGTAACTGCAAGTGTAGTCTGGGTGTCGAATTTTAAAGTCAATAAACATTGAAGTAATGTTGACATCGGACGGCAGGTAAAAGCGTTTAGGAGCATGTTTTCTTCGATAGTGTGACGTTGTAGGACCAAAACTTTTTAAATGTGATATAATTGGATTTCTTGTAATTTTATTCAAGGCTGGTCGATGTCCTCGTTTGTCACGACCTGTAGAGATGTTTATCTTTGATTCACCTCTTACAGTTTTCATGATTCGATCGTTGTTCTTATTATACCCGAGTGTAGCTAAGAAAAATGCTTTACAAACATTAATATCATTCCCATCGAGATTTTTGAAGTAGTATTTGTAAGTATTCTGTCTTTGTGATACAAGAGGTGCAGTTGTACTTCTTGATTTGCTGAAATGCTTGATGGAACCATTTAAGAAGAGGCGTTGTTCTTTTAAAAGTTTCCAATACTGCAAATTTATATTCATTTGTTGCTCTTCACTTATTGATTTTGAGCACTTGAGTGGACAGGTGTTGGAGTTGCATTTTCCTCGATTTTGATGCTTGTTTCTGCCTTCTCCTTTCTTGTAATGGTACATCAGACGATTGTCTTTTTCTTAGTAATCCCTCCTTAGTGAAGTTTTTTTCATATTTTTTCACACAAATATCAACCGAATAGGTAATTATGTCTTCAAGGAAACTGCGGACTAAGTCGAAACTGGATTTAAACACTACAGTTTTTTTCAGTTCTTTCCATATTTTCACGCATGAAACTCCAGTAACGTGGTGGTCGGGAACTTATGAAGTTATTTTGCGTGGTTCAGGAATGATTTCGGATTCTAAAGAAATATCTTGGACCAAAAAGTCGGGGTTGATCTCAAGAACGTTACTTTGTCTATTCTTTAAATTTTTGTTGGAAGCTTTTGTTCAAAGCCATCATAACCAATTTCTTGCTTCTGTCGCTACTTGCAGTAGCCATCCTATAAAAAACATTAACCTCTTGATAATGATCAGAACTCAAATAATTGCAAATGGATGAGTAGTATGTTTGCCTAGATACTAAAAAAAATTGGAACTACTGAAAATTCATTAACACTCTGTGTACTTGAAATTTTTGTTGTATAGACAAAATTATATTTTTTATTATACCTGCATCAAAATCTTTCAAAAAAACACAACTTGCGTAGTACTAAATATTATTACTCGATACTGTAATAAGGGTATAATGTGATATTCGTGAATTTATAAGTGCCTCTACATTGGTGACGTTACGTTTACTTTGAATATACACTTATATCATAACATACGAATAGATTCTCATATTACGAAAATTATTTGTTATTTTCGTCAGTTTTCAAATAGTAAATACCTACACTCTTAATTCTCAGGTTGCCTGAGCACAAAACATAGGAATGAAAAATGTATCTAATAAGCCCCATGAAGAGTCAGTGTTTTGGTGTAACAATAAGTAAACTTAAAATGAAACCAAACTTACCTAATAGCGCAAGAAACGAAGACAATAACACACTTATTATAAATATTTGGCGCACTCAACTCATAAATAATATTGTAGTATTGAACAGCGAATACATAAATCGATATTTGACTGATCAAGACAATTTTGTAGGTAATGTTGCAGCTTTCAGTTGGGAAGCGCTTGTCCTAACGGCAATTACTAAGAAAAGAATTACTTGGCTAAAATATCCTATCTGACAGATAAGGCTTTCTGCTTTGTAATTTTGTCCGATATCTGGAAGTTTTACAAAACTCAAAAGTCCAATAGCTGTCAGATAGGACATTCTGCTTTGTAATCGTATTCGATATCTGAACATTTTACAAAACCTGAAAGTCTTTTCTCGCGAGATAGTACAAATTCGCTTAGTAGAAGCAGATAGAACAAACCTTCGTAGGAATCATATTATTTTTTGTAGATAAGACAAAATTCAGTATACGAAACAAATGCTTTAGGATGTACATACGTCGCTTTTGTGTATTAAAACACTTGTAGATGCACGTCAGCATTACAAATATGTCTTCAATACAAAACTGTAATTTTGTCAGATAGGATGTTTCAGCTTAGTAGGGCAGCACTCCAGAGAATCGAAATGTAATTTTTGACATTACATCTCGAGTATTTTCATAAGTAATACAACGAGTTGGTATGAAATTTCTGGAAATTTTCGGTCTCACATACGAGTAATAATAAGAATGGAATTAATTGCATATTTCTTAGAAAAATCCCGTTTTCTGATTCGCTATGAGAATTGTGCCACCTTTTAAATTGCATTGAGTTTTGGTTACCAAGAAATGGCCGGCGTCCATTCTTTATTGGCCATCTTGTACACTTAAACCTACAGTATATGTCACATTATGCTACTTTAGTTACGTTGGTTTAAGCTGCGACAACAAATAAAAGGCTCCTGTGGTTATATAACGCATTCATCACTTATACATAACAAAAGACACGTTTGTGCGAAAGTGGATTGCAAGACGAGATACACTAGGTGCTTCAGCAAGGTTAATAAGAAACCTAGCAATCGAGAACCTAGAATCATATCGGAATATAATAAATTTGAAGAGCTGCTGCAGTTGTAGCACCACTAATTCAAAAAGAATATACTAAATTGTGAAAATGAATACTATACCAAAGCGTTCTGAACATTTGTCTAATGTGCGAGGGGCACAGTGTTATTACAAACGATTTTTCTTAAAATATATAATGGAAACCACTGTGTTTTAATCGGCACTGCGCTATATCACTAAGAAAATTGCACAAGGAATGGGTAGAAATATAATTAAACAATTCAACATCTCTTACGTTGAGCGGTTGCCCTCGCTACGTCTCATAGACTTCACACATTCTCCATGCAAAAGAAAAAAAATCTCTTCAAACCGATTATAATAGTTATTCTATTGGTTATACCCTCTAGATACCTCTTCACGCGAGTGGTCAACCGTGATGGCAACAACATCAACATCTTGAAAATTGAAGAAGTATTACGGACTACATAGAAGTACACGATACCAGTTCCGAGGGTTTCATCACGTCTTCAAAGTACACCATCAACTTCTGATCAAATGCTCAAATGCAGAAGGTAACCGACCTTTCTCAACAACCAGGGCAAACTAGATCTGACAAATTATACTTGACAGGTGGAGATGAAGAAGAGATATTTACGTCTTTCAGTTCCTGATTTCCTCCACTTATCCAAGTTAAACATGGAAACTGTGACGCTCTGCATCTCCAAGGTCGGATAGAAGCTCTGTTTTAAGGTCAACTTTACTTTTCTTACCCCTCACGTGATCAGATTTCAAACCGAATCGAGATTCAAAGATAGTAAGCAAGATACTTCTTGGACTGCGTACACTCTATCAGAAGAAAGTTACGAGAGAAAAATTACAATTACTTCGTTGCGTCAGAAAAGTCATATAGTGTTTTCAATGAAATGAACAACTTGCAAACACTGCTGCCCAACATTACTCTGATCTATTGGTTGTGTTTAGCGAATAAGTTTAATTTCCCTCTCTAATCATAGATTTGGTAAACTTTATTATTATTGTAAGAACTCAAAGTGTAAGTTTTTGTTTAAATAAAAACGTTTGGCAGATTTGAACCGCGTCGAAATGATAATCGTAGTTCATGTGCAATAAAATTCAATCGGGTGTCGCATTTAGACATCATCCAATTATAACAAGAAACGTCACTATAGACCTCCAAATAATCGTTTAAATGTAAAAATTTTCACAACAATTCTTATACATTACTTATGTACGAGGGTGGTCTGAAAAGTTTCCTACAAGATATTTTTTCTTAAAATTTGTATTTATTTTTCTACAAAGATGTAACTCTATACACTTCTCCCAGCGAAGCTCCCATCTTTTTAACCCGTCCAAATAATACTCGGCGTTTTTCTCTCAAAATAATTCACGAAGGTGAATTCTTCCTCATTTAAGTAAGTAAGTAAGTTTATTCATCTAATAATAAGATGTTTACAAATATCACCTAATCTCTAATCATACTAGAATCACCTCTCTCACATGCTCTAAGCATGCTTTTTTAAAATTCATTAAAGTCTGTCCTTTCTTAATTTCCTCAGGCAGCTCATTATATATTTTTAAGCCCTTATAATATAAATTGTTTTGTGAAAAAGTTTTCTTAACTAAAGGGAGCCTAAAACTATTTAAATCTCTAGTGTTATATTGATGTATATCCTTATTAAAAACAATAAATTTCTGCATGTAGCTAGGTAACATATTATTAATTATCTTATAAATAAATATCAACGTTTTAAAATAAACTCGTTGCTTAACACTTAACCATTGTAATGCATTTAGCATTGACGATATTCGTGTCATTTTACTACACCGTAATATGATCCGCAGTGCTTTATTTTGTAACTTTTGCAGTCTTTGAAAGTCGCCTTCGGAAGATAAAAATAATGTGCTTGCACAATAATCAAAATGAGGTGCAATTATAGTTTTATACACCAGAATTCGGGACCAAACACTCAATTTCGAACTTATTCTTCCAAAGAACCCTATTTTTTGAGCTACTTTACGTATGATGTAATTAATGTGATTTTTGAAAGATAGTTTGTTGTCAATAATTATACTCAATTTCAACATTGTCGATTCTAACCTTGCAGTCTGTCATCGACCCATTATTACTTAATATTAGTGCTTTTGTTTTGAAGTGTTAAGTTTGAGTTTATTAAATTTTAACCAATTAGAAATATTCACTAAGTCACTATTAATATTGTTTACTGCAAGTTTACTCTAGCATATTTAACTGAATTTATCATCTCATGTATGTAAATGCTAAATAACAAAGGGCCTAAAATTGTCCCTTGAGGCACCCCTAATAAGACCTCTCTAGTTGTAGATTTTTCTCCCTCATAGATGGTTATCTGGCGCCTATCGGTTAGGTAATCTTGGAACCACTTCAAAGCATTTCCGGTAATGCCGTATTTTTCCATTTTTGAAAGTAAAAGAGTCCGATTTACCGTTTCAAAAGCTCTCTTAAGGTCAAGCAGTACCGCAATAACCTTTTGTCCGCTTTCAATATCGGCCTTCCAATTGGCTAGAACTAGATTTAGAGCAGTTTCGCACGAATGATTTTTTTAAAAACCCGATTGCATATTAGTAATTATATTATTTTCTTCTAAATACTTTCCCAGTTGTTCTTTAACAAGAACTTCAACAACTTTTTCTAAAGTAAGTAACATATTTATAGGTCTGTATTCGCTGCAGTTTCGTGTGTGTACTGGTATTATTGTCGTGGTTTTCCCACATATTAGGGAAAATTCCGTTTAAAAAGCATTGGTTTATTAAATTTAAATTTATTAAATCTCTGTCCTCCGATCCCCATTTGTAGATAAGAGAACAAAAGAATAATCACTCCATGATGTAAGCACTTGTCTCTTCCATTTTTCATAATTATAATTAGCAATGCGAAAATAATGACATTTCAAAATACTATAGCAACGATATAAATTTAGCGAAAAAAGGTTGTTTTTGAAATTTTTATTATGTATGTAATTATAAAGAAAAAAATTGTAATAACTGTAACCTACCAACCAACACCGATAACCCCAGATCACAAGAAAACAACTTAAATTGACTAATTGTTATTTGTCCAACAAGTGAGGAAAGCGATTCTTTTCTCCACTCGAGCCCGAGTTGCCTCACGAGCGTAGAGTGAGAGTGAAAAAAGGCTTTCCTCATGTGTTAGACACAACATTTTTCCATGACATTCTCCAAAAAAACAACCAACCAACCAACCAACCCACAGAAAGAAAAACTATTAATTGTAAACGTAACGTCGAGCGTAACATATTGTTACAGGATTTCGTCGCAATTTCGTACGTAAAAGCAAAAGTCAACAATCGGCGGGTTACAATAGTCTCGCCTATTTATTCTGTGATCTTAGTAAGGTCTCAACCTGTCATAGCGCAACGTTGCTAGTCGCGTAATTCTAACCAATAAATGTAGGGTAACCATGTTTAAAAGTCAAAATATAAGATACTAAATTTTAAAAAGTGACTGAATAATAATAGTTATTTGTAGTTTTCTTCCCACTAGTGAGGGAATCCGGAGAAATCCGGTAGCACAAGAAGTGTAAAAGGTACCTATTTGTAATGTTGTAGTTCAATTAAAGTGTTTTATGTTTTGTTTTGGGAGTGACTATTGGTACGAGGTATTTTTACTAAAGTGATTTTTAATGGAAGTGTTTTCGTTTGAAGTGATTAATGTTTGGAGTTAATTTTGATGGAGTTATTTTGACCGGAGTGGTGTTAACCGGAGTAATTTTTAAAGTGATTTTGTCCGGATACCGTTTTCGTCAATAGTTGTAGTTTTTGGACGTCCTGAACGTTCATCGTCTCCCACGTTAAAATTATCTGCCCAAAATTTTACTGTGGAAAATGATGATCCAGAGTCCACGTACAAGAGTCCAACTCATCTTTGATTTGCGTAGACGTATTGCCTTTCAAAAACAAGTATATGACAGCTCGAAACTCAATTTTTTCCATTTTCACAAAAACACTCACATCCGACTCATTCAAACGACTGTCAAATCACAACAGTGTGTCCAAAATGGCTGAAACTATGGTGAGTAACTATCAAAAGATGCACAATTATATTCTGTAGCTTTTACTGACGAATGCTGCCATAGTATATTCATGTTGAGGTCAGAAACTTTTCAGACAACCCTCGTATAACAATAATGACACAAGTTCATGCGGCCACTTCTGAACGTATTAGCGATTCGAAAACTTACAAAACTCGAATCTTCAATCGTTTATGTTAACGGTAATGCTAACTCTGAAAATGATCTCAATTAAATGCATGCTGTAAGAAATTTGTACAATTGCAAACAAGCACTGAGAAAGAATCGCCAACTGTTTCGTCATTTATTAATCTTCAGGAGTGAAAAAACTCGGGTGGACTTTACATAGCACCTACATTACACATAGCAATCTATACATTAGAGAAAAAACAATGTCAAAACAAATTTGGAATAACCCTACCTGAATAGTGATTATCGATTCAGTAATTGTTAAGAATTAAACTAAATACAACTTTAATAAAAAAAAAAGTTAAAAAACTAAACTTTTCAAACTAAAATACAGAAAATGATTTCAAACAATTTTCCCCATGTTTATGAAGTAATAGCTTAAAATGGTATTTCTTGGACAATTTTAAGTCGCAAGTGCGTTATACACTTTTGCTCGAAACTCAATAGTTTAGAAATATCATGGGCAATATTAAATTTGACAGTCAGGTAGACCTTGTAATTGTTTTGTTGAAGTTGTTTATTCTTTCACAGTGCAAGTTTAAATTAATTTGATATGGATACGTTTTCAAAGAATATGCCGATATTCACTTTATTTACAAATACTGTGAAGGAAACAGCGTCAGTGCGGGAATATCGGCGAAAGTTTCCTGATCGAATTATGAGAAGAGCCAGAATGTGTTGTGATGTAGCGGGGGGACATTTTGAATTGAAACTTTAATTAAACTTCTGTTATCAATAAATAAAACATTACATTCCTTTACTCAAAACGCTAATCTAATATTGCCCATAACTATTGTGTTTAGGGCAAAAGTCTATAAAGCACTTTCGACGTAAAATTGTTCGAGGAATACCATATTAAGTTATGGCTATCGAGTCATGGGACAACCTGTATATACCTTGGCATAGAAATAACTAGTGATGGGGACTATAGTAAGAATATTATAAGAAGAATCGCTCCAGGTATCTAAGACTAAAACTATACGAATCGAAGAGCGGCTGGCGGTGCTATTCGGTAGTGATACATGGATTCCAGCTAAGAACATAAATGCAAAAGCTAACAGTGTTTTACACATACCGAATTGTAAAGGGAAAGTGTAACAAAGTAGGTTATACCTGTATCGAGAATGGGAGCTGAAAAGCTAGTTAAGAAAATCTACAAAATGAAACTAGGTGGAAGAAACAAGAGAGTGGAACTTGGTAGGACTGTATAGAAAAAGACTTAAAAGAACACAATATTAAAAGCTGGGAGACTATAGTGCATGCAGAGTTAAATGGAGAAAGGCAATCCAAGCAATAGACCGCAAGGCTGAATTGCTGTCATATATCTAACTTGCGTTCTGCACGCCAAGCATTTCATGGTCGCTATTTTAATTAAAATTATAGTTACGAGTCTCTAATATTAGTACATGATCGCAGGACAATTTGTCACAATAAAAAAATATATTAACTAATGAATAATAAACTTGAATAACTTACTAAAAAGCTTACCCAAAAATATTGGATCAATAGGAGTAGATAAATGCATTTTTCCATCGCTTTTAACAGATTCTTCAATAAACCAAGAACGTTTTCCTTCGGCAAATGTTAATATTTCTTGAACAGAATTATTCGCTGAAGAAAACAGAAAAACTGCTGCCTCTCCGGTGCTCGGATGACGAAGATTAACTATATCTGGTGTCCCCGCATCGGTATATTGTTCGGACTGTTCCAGAGTTTCACCTAATTGAGACAAATCAATTAACAAATTAATAAACTCAAATTATTAATTACCTTTCAAGACGAAAACCCCACGAATTAGGAGGTTGTTGAAGATTGGATTTTATACATTTTTTGGGTTCTGCCTTAACGCGAGGCATTTTGTAAACAGTTTTATTTAAAAATAAAAACTAATAAAAATTCGCAATTTTTTTTAGGAGTTGAAGCAATTGAACGTTATTAAAATTCGATGACAATAAAAATGCGCGTTTAGATAAAAACTGGATGCTCCAATTTTTTAAAGGGGAAGGAACGATTTAGCGCAATAAAAATACTAAAATCTAACAGGGAATAAACATCCCCTTGTTGTTTTGGTTTTAACCGTATTCAATAGTGCCGAATATTTAAGAGGTGGCAGCAGTGTTTATTGTTAAGTGCGTAGTAAATTTTTGCGGTGTTTCGTATTTTTTTTTTAAATACAGGGTGTCCCGAAATATAGTGGCCAACCTGAATCTGCAAAGTATAGATAGCAAAATAACACTAATTTGTTTATTAATCATATATCGAAAAATGTTAACAGCGTTATGGCTCCTAAAGCGAACTATTCCAAATCCAATACATTTCTTCAAATTATTTCTAAAGAGTTGCTGCATTCACAACTTATTAATTAGTAGTAAAATTAACAGCTGAAATTCACGTTCTATCATTCCCAATGTACAAATACGCAAACATTAATTAGATAATTAAATGGTTTGACATGACGTAATTGACATGACGTTTAGAATAGACTTCTATTTTTCAACCAAATACATGTTTTAGTTACTTTTAGGTTACTTGTTGCTTTGCTTATTTTTATTAAATTTATGATTGCGCATGCGTTAGCCTTAATTCAACGACTAATTTTACGTGGAAGTTTGGAGTTTGCTAACCTCTACGTTAAGAGGAATACGTACTAAGTGCGCTAAAGTATGCATTTCAATGCGTGGAATGGTCTTAAAGTACCTATCCAATTGGCTCACATTTTTAATTTATTAGCAATGTTTTGATTTAAATTGGTAGATATAAGAAGGGACTTTGTCGTGCGTTGTGATAGAATTTTGATTTTGTATTTACTTCTATTAAAATTACAGTGCGTTAAAATGCTATGAAATGTACAAATTCAAACACAAAACAAACAAAAAGTAAGCATTTTGAAAAAAAAGTGATACTACACCGACAAAGCCATAAGGTTTGTCTTTTATAAAACATTAAATTTTACTTCAAACATTTAAAATTAAAAGTTGTTTTAAAGGTACTTTATAGTGCACGGTTTAGCGATGGCACGCTCCTAGAATGTATTCCTCTTAACTGAAATTACTAGTGCTAATTTTTTAGGTTGTGATTGCTATATGGAGTTACCGTGAAACAAACTTACGTTAAGGGAAACGTTAATTGTTAAGTATTAATTATTGCATTGTGAATGCAGCTTCAAACATAAAATTTTGCATTTTATTACTTTGCTTTGTTCCAAGTATTGTATTTTTACTTTATCAAATAGCAAAGTTTTTTACGATTTCACAAAATGAACAGAATCGTCACGCGAGAATGCACAACCCCTTAACTTAGTTATGTTTTACTTTAGAAAAAAAAATTACTACGAAAATAACACAAAATTTTTGCACGATTTCACTGAACAAATCGAATATAGTATTTTAGAGATATTAACCAACATTAAAAAACCAATGTTGGGTTCATATCTCTAAAAATACGAAATTTTTGATAAGTTCCATTGAAATCGCTGGAAATCGTCGTGTTATTTTCGTATTAAGTTTTTCTTTTAGGGTAACAATAACTAAGTTAGGGGGATGTGCATTCTCTTGTACAAAAGATGGTGTAGAATACTTTAAGCCATCAATTCAAAGTAAGAAAAAACATATGTACGCCACTGTTTCTTCCAAACAGTTTGTTTGCTACTGCGGCAAATATCTTCAACGGAGTGGTCGTAAAACTTGTTACAAGTCTTTGCCTGATATTTGTTCTACTTTAACATGTAAGATCAGTCAGCCATGAATAGACAACCATCCGCACATGAGACTTAAGTATTACTACCAACTAGCACTATAAATAGTGTACCAGATTCAGAACAATAACGTCAATCACGTCACTGAAGATGTTTGCCGCGGCAGCAAGAAACGTTTGGAAGAAAAAGTTCCAACAGACTATGGTTAAAAGAATTATAAAAATTCAATACGTATGATCTTTCTACGCCTTCGTACATGGGATTTTCCCGTTTCCAAAATATATTAACATTTGATTAATATAGATTTGTTACGCTATGTTAGACACCACTTCTAAACATAACCCCAATTTTATGTAATTGAAAAAAAAATGTAATACAAATTTAAACACTTAAATTATTAAGTAGACGAAGAATGAGCACAGAAGGAAACAAAGAATCTTTACCTGGTGAGGGCATTCGATCAATTCGAACATCAACTTTATTCAAAGTCACCAATTTTGAGTTATACGCAAAACCTGTAAGTTCAATAAAATAGTCTCGAATATTTTGCTGGATGCAAATTTATTACAGAATTTGGTCATAATGGGCATCGGGCTTATAGCAATCACTGGTTGTACTTGCTATATTGCATATATGCGAAATAAATACGAAAAATTAGGATATTACTCAGCTATTAAAGAAGACGGATCAGAAACATTTGTAAAAAGAACATCAAAATGGGACTAAACATTTTTAATAGATAAATTTAATACAGCATGGTTGTCTTAAGTTCAATTTTTACTTGCTATAATATTCTTATGTAAATAGTTTAGTCTAACTGTTTTTTTGAAATTTGAATACTTATAAAAATTAAAAAAACAACAAATTACAAAATTTTAACTTAACATAACTTTTGTAAAACTAACCATTATTGAAAACACGCTACTAAAACCTGTTATGAAAATTTGTTATATTACAAAAGGAGTGTAGTTATGGTGCATTGATCAAACTACATATAAAGTTATTTTTAGGACTATGTAATTGGTGTTTTAAAGCGCTGTAGTCTTTGTTGAGCCTTTTCACTTTGCGGGGTTCCATTTATCGCTGTCACAATCCCAAACCTTTCTTTTCTCTTTTTCAGACGTTCTTCTTGCTCAACTGATGACATTTCCTTCGATACAGATCCACCAAACCTTTCGGCTCTTTTCTTAAGTGTATCAAGATTTGGCTTAAACAATCTTTTGGTAAAAAAAATAGTTGTTTAAAAAGAGTACATACCTCTGATACATTTGAAGCTGCGAGTGTGTTTTCAGCAAATCTTTCGGCTCTTGCTAATTTTTTTGCTTCTACAGAAACGGGTGCTCCAAATTTCTTTGCTCGCATTTCAAGTCTCTATAATGAAACACATTAAAAAATGTGTGCACATAGTATTAGTGAAACTTACTTCTTTTGCACTTAATTGTGACAACTTTATAACTTTTGAATCAGAACTATTGCATTCATTTTTATCAATTTCTGTACTGGTTGAATTTAGTAACCAATCGTTACCATTTCTTTCTTCGTCATCTTCATCAAAGTTGTTTACAACAGAAGGATTTCTATTCAACACTATCTTTTTAGTTGATCGTGATTCAATATCTGAAGTTTCTTCAGACAACTTTCTCTTGGCAATTGGATTTGTACTAGAGGTATCTAGTTCTTCGAGTTCAGTTAAAACTGATTCTGAAGTATCTAAATGATCACGATCTAAATCATCATCATTTAATAGATCATCATCTAAATCGTCGACGGACTCTGCACTTGCATCATCTGATTTAGATTTTAAAGCGGCTTGCAATCTTTCCATCAAATCGGTTTTATTCCCTCCCGTACTTAAACCTCTTAATTTCAATTCCCGCTTTAAATCGGGAACCTAAAAATTACGATTAAAGAATTAAAGCGAACAAATAAAAAAAGTTAAGGTCGTTATGAGAGATTAACTAAACATGCATCATGAGTGTATTTACATGTTTTATTATCAATGATATGATAATACCTTAAGTTTCGTGATATCCATATCGGTCGCCGTCAAAAAATCATCTGCCATATTTAGAATACAAATGACGGAGAATGCGTTCTCTGCTATAAATTATTGCCAACATGGGAAATTAAAATCCCCAAACAGGAGTGTGTATTTGTGAAGAGTGAAAAGTGGTGAAAACACACGTCTTTTATTTATTTCGCTGGTATTGCCACAATTTGTAAGAAAAATTGAAGTGTCTGTTTAATATAGTATAGGTTAGGTGCGTTCAGCCGTTTTGTTTTTTAAGGTAAATGACGAATAGCGGCGTGCAACATAAAAAGTACTAGTGCATTAATGGGTTCCATTACCGCACGCTTTTTCCCATCAATAGATAATATCACAAAGTAGAATCCATTCAATCACTAAAGAGTTTGTGCGCAGAAACCAATTTTTGTCGGAATGGCAAATACGCTATCTAACCAAAAAACGTTTGCACTTTTTATTTTTCTTACATTGAGGTGTCAACAATAATAATATATACATCGTATTGTAATGACTATTTTAATTAAATTAATGATAAACTCTTATGTTAAGTTTACATATTGTTTACAGTTTTACTTACAATTTATTTCGCATGATCGTCAAATTCCGAATTTATGCGACGCGCAACCCCTTAGCGAATTTTATAATCAACATCCCTGGATTAAAGGGGGGGGGGGCGTGCTATATGGGGCCCGAATGTAACCTCATTTTTTTTACAAGGACATCTTGAAGACAGAAATTGGGTATCGTAATAAAGTTCCTATACCGTGCATATTTTTTTTCTGACACAATTTGAGTACAATACAGCAACATTTTTTTAAAACAGTAAAATTTTTATAATGATTTACGCGAATAAATCAGAGTATACGATCCCGATTGTTGTAATTTTTTTTATTAATAAAATTATTATTGGTGTCATTATTAATATAATTTTTATAAAATGAGTTTTAATCTTTTTTCAAAATGTTAAATTTACTTTATAAAATGGTATTATAATGATAATAAAGTTAATACAAAAAAATGCTGCAATCGAAATCGAACCCTAGTTAGAAATCGTAAAAAATTTTAGGCAACAAATTAACTAATTCAATCACGAAGGTCGCTTAATAAATGAAAATCCATTCGTTAATAAAATTTTACAAAAATAACTTATTTTACTAATTTTTAGTAAAATACGCTTCGAATATTCAGTCTTATCTTATCAATTTGTTTTATTTTATCTATCCAACATAATATATATGTTGTTATATTGTGTTCGAATTGTGTCAGAAAAAAGAGTAAATGGGTGTGTCAACTTTTTCGTCGGACGTACGGTATAATAGAAATTGCGATATTATTTTTCTAAAAATACAAAATGTCGAAACAATAATGCGAGAATCTAGGCACTTTCTTTGTTGTCGATTGAAAGCAACCTAATGAGATTTTAAGAATTTTCCGACATTATTCATAAATTTTCAGTATCAAAAAGATGACAACAATTACTGTAACTTTGTTTGTAATTTCAAATAAACCTATACATGATTACGTAGATTATATACTTAGTTTCTATCGGTAAAACCAATTATAGGGACCTAAACAACCCTAAGTCCGGCGGTGATAATCAATGCCCTTAGTTATTGCAGAATCGAAATAGAAAACAACATTTTTCGTGATTGGATCGTGTCGACATGATATAACCGTAAATATAGCTAACATTTCGCCCAATCGCTGGATTATGTCAAAGGCTTTGAACACTCAAAAATTTGAAACAAACGAAATAAAAAAACCTATCAACTCTGCCTGACTACTTTGAGTTTAGCATCTTGTATCTGACTTAGTGGAGAGGTAACCCGCTGTATCTCAGAAACTATTTATCGTACAACATAGGAAAACAATAACCAAGTCGCATAAGAGAAACTACATAATTTCCAGCAGTTTCTCTTATGCAACTTTCTTTCCCTAAGTTGTACCGTTGATTGAACGAACGGTTGTACGATAAATAATTTCTGACACACAGCAGGTTACCTCTCCTTTTATAGTCAGACACCTAGGTAGTACAAAAGTTGATTATCTGATTTTTTAGTGGTTTTTTTTTAATTTCTTCAATCATACTATTCTAATAACTTAATTGGCATAAGTTACGCAATATAATTGTGACATATGTAGCTCATCCAATGTGATTTAAACACGTTACAAAAAAATATATAAGGTTTATACGTATTTTTTCTTTACAATAAAAAAAAATACAAGGCTGCGAACACCGAATTAACTGAATCATTCCGGTATTAAAATAAGACAAAAATATGTTATTATTTAAACATAATTACAGTACGTTCAGACAAAGATTGTTCTAATATGACAGATGCGCACTCGTTTATAATGATAAATTTTCTAAGCTTGGCAATCGGTGATACCCTTGGTGAAGCCGCTAAATTGTTCAGTTTAAGGGGTAACATATATGGCTTATATTAAAAACAAAAAAGATGTTTGTCTTAAATGATGGTTGAAAATCAAAAATATGGTACAATTATATTAACACAATTTTTTTCAATATTCCTGTTTGTCTTCAGTTTAGGGCCGGTTTAGCTAGATGTTTAGGGTAATTAAAAACCTCTAAGATGCTATTCAATAATGTTGTAAATTCAGATATACCTAATATTATTGGCACTTAAGCACTATCTCTAATAATTAAATGCATTTCAGAATGTATTTATTAATATACCTGCTAATGTACTGCAGAGTTATTATTTCTTAATTGTTACTAAAATATATATAATTTTAAGAATACTGAATTTTATTTCCTCATAAAAATTGACGCCACTTCACTGAATCATGGGAAAAGCAGTTGACGTGCCGATCGCTTCCGAATGCACGAACATGAGCTGCGCGTCCGAAGCAATCTTTCCCCGTACGTAGTGTATCATAAGTAAAACGTGTGTCTTGCGACATCTCGTGTAAACATTGACACGTGTGAATAGTATAAACTAAGAAAAATGCCAACAGTTAACTCTAACGACATGTGTGTGTTAAAGTGCAAAGCGCTATCTAAGCGATAGCTTTAATGCTTGAAACACACGTTGTCGATAAAGCCAAGTATAACTTGTACAGAAGCACACACGCAACGAAAGAACACCTAATGCAGCATTTCGCTATTATTGTGAGCTCATTGGGCGCTGCACGTTTTTCGAATTTTTCCGGGTAGATCTAACTCAATGAGGACAATTCGCACCGCCAGCCCAAGGTTGAGGAGGATGAATTACGAACGACAGCCGATAAATTTGAAGTTATTATCAAAGGAAAGGAACACCAACTGCAGCGTCTATTTAACAACAGAAAAACACCAAAAACTGCACCAAAAACTTTACTCGGACACGTGTTTCAACAGCTAAGCTGTTATCATCAGCGATACCGATACTAAAAATAAAAACAACGGGAAGCTTATATATATACTATCTGCTTATCACGCATCGTTAACTTAATTGATTCTTAGATAAGCTTAAATAATTCCGAAAATCCTAATGGGCCGTTATCATCATAATTCATAAGCAAATTTCTGTTTTTAAAATTTCTAAACTTTCATAAGAATCAAGTTCGTTTTTATTATCTACCCTCTTAATTAATTCAATGTCGCCTACTCTATGGCCATTTTCAAGCATATGCATGGCAACACTGGACCTATCTGTGCGATGATATTTGACATGAGCTACGTGCTCTTTAAAACGAGTTTTAATAGGTCTCTTGGTTTGCCCTATATATACTTGGTTACAGTCTTTACAATTAATTTTATATATTCCCGATTTATCACACATTTCTATTGGGTCTTTTGGATTGCCTAAAAGATTTTGCAAGTTGTTACTACTAGAAGTCACTGTTTGATAATCAAATTTTGAAAATATTTTTTGAAGACCTTTTGTGTATGTGGGATAATTTGGTAATTTGACATATTTCTTATCTATTTTGCTATTACTAGTTCCTAACGTTGTAATGTTTCTAATGTTTAACTTATGTTTATGTTTTCTAATTATGTTTGTGACAATTGATTCTTGAAAACCATTGTATGATGCAATCTGCTTAATATTTCGCAGTTCTTTATCAAAGTTTTGTTTTGACAATGGGAAATGTAATAATCGGTGAATCAAAAGTTGAAAGATGCAAGTTTATGTTGCATACTATGGTTGGAATCATTTGTTATAAACCTCATAGTGTTAGTGTCTTTACGATAAATATCTATATCTAGTTTGTTGCCATTTCTTGTCACTAAAGTGTCTAAGAAAGGTAACTTAAGGTTTGTTTCTGTTTCATAGGTAAACTTGATCGTCTCAAATTTTGAATTTAAAATTTCTACAAATTGCTGAGGGCTGTAAACTTTAGTGTCGATGACTGCAAAAACGTCATCTACATATCTACACCAAATTCTAGGAAAATATTCTAAATTATTTTTTAAATCAGTTTCAAATTTACCCATGAACAGGTTAGCCATAAACGGAGATAAGCTGTTACCCATTGTTGTACCATAATTTTGTTGATAAATATTATTGTTAATTTGAAAGTAGGTTTGACTCATACATAATCTTGCTAATTTAATAAAATTATCTACTTCTGAATTGTCTAAATGGTTTTGGTGTAACATATCTTTCAAATAATCTAAAGTGATATCTATCGGAACGCTTGGAAACAATGAACAGACATCGAATGAAACTAAAACTTCGTTCTCAGTCAGCTCAATGTTTTTAATTTTTTCAATAAAATCGTATGAATTTTGAACACTGAAATTTGATTGTTGATATAAACATTGAGCTGACTGAGAACGAAGTTTTAGTTTCATTCGATGTCTGTTCATTGTTTCCAAGCGTTCCGATAGATATCACTTTAGATTATTTGAAAGATATGTTACACCAAAACCATTTAGACAATTCAGAAGTAGATAATTTTATTAAATTAGCAAGATTATGTATGAGTCAAACCTACTTTCAAATTAACAATAATATTTATCAACAAAATTATGGTACAACAATGGGTAAACAGCTTATCTCCGTTTATGGCTAACCTGTTCATGGGTAAATTTGAAACTGATTTAAAAAATAATTTAGAATATTTTCCTAGAATTTGGTGTAGATATGTAGATGACGTTTTGCAGTCATCGACACTAAAGTTTACAGCCCTCAGCAATTTGTAGAAATTTTAAATTCAAAATTTGAGACGATCAAGTTTACCTATGAAACAGAAACAAACCTTAAGTTACCTTTCTTAGACACTTTAGTGACAAGAAATGGCAACAAACTAGATATAGATATTTATCGTAAAGACACTAACACTATGAGGTTTATAACAAATGATTCCAACCATAGTATGCAACATAAACTTGCATCTTTCAACTTTTTGATTCACCGATTATTACATTTCCCATTGTCAAAACAAAACTTTGATAAAGAACTGCGAAATATTAAGCAGATTGCATCATACAATGGTTTTCAAGAATCAATTGTCACAAACATAATTAGAAAACATAAACATAAGTTAAACATTAGAAACATTACAACGTTAGGAACTAGTAATAGCAAAATAGATAAGAAATATGTCAAATTACCAAATTATCCCACATACACAAAAGGTCTTCAAAAAATATTTTCAAAATTTGATTATCAAAACAGTGACTTCTAGTAATAACAACTTGCAAAATCTTTTAGGCAATCCGAAAGACCCAATAGAAATGTGTGATAAATCGGGAATATATAAAATTAATTGTAAAGACTGTAACCAAGTATATATAGGGCAAACCAAGAGACCTATTAAAACTCGTTTTAAAGAGCACGTAGCTCATGTCAAATATCATCGCACAGATAGGTCCAGTGTTGCCATGCATATGCTTGAAAATGGCCATAGAGTAGGCGACATTGAATTAATTAAGAGGGTAGATAATAAAACGAACTTGATTCTTATGAAAGTTTAGAAATTTTTAAAACAGAAATTTGCTTATGAATTATGATGATAACGGTCCATTAGGATTTTCGGAATTATTTAAGCTTATCTAAGAATCAATTAAGTTAACGATGCGTGATAAGCAGATAGATATATATAAGCTTCCCGTTGTTTTATTTTTAGTATCGGTATCGCTGATGATAACAGCTTAGCTGTTGAAACACGTGTCCGAGTAAAGTTTTTGGTGCAGTTTTTGGTGTTTTTCTGTTGTTTGAAGTTATTATACTTGCGAATTTTGCGAGTAAATTACCTATTTTAATAAAACGCGTAATAATTAATATTTTTTTATATATTGTAAAAATTTTTGGGAGGTCATTGACCAAATGACCCTATGGACAAGCCGCCACTGTATGTTAAATGTATCTAACTTCTAACTAATACCATTCCAACGTCGGGACAATGCTAGGTACCATTCAAACAAAAGTTACATACAAAAAAATTTCCAACAAATTTTTCTTTATAACTTTTTTGCATAGTTAATATTGGAATCACGTGATAGTCATATCTCAGTAATTACTTATAGAACCAAAAAATAGTTTAAACAGAAGTTGTGCATAATTAAATGCTTATTTTATTTAAAGAAAAATGTGTAAAATGATTATTTTTGTAAATATTTCAAGATTTCGAAAATCTATGTAGGATCAGACTCTTTTAGGTAGATAGATTATGCCCAAACTCTAATCATATCTGCGATATTATAATAAGACCCATATGCAGAATTTTATAAACATCTGACCTGCGGTTTTCCTGATATCTGTTTACATACGAACGAACGGCCGCGAGGCCAACCATCGGGCAGAAAAAAAATTTGGTTTATTATAACGTACTAATTCTAATTCGTCGTAAAAAGTGAAAAAAAGGGTATTAAAATTGTCGGTTTGAAAACCGTCGCATAACTCCCCTCGGGTGCAAATATCTGGTTCTATAAGAACGCCCGCGCTCACTCTCTTTAAAACTTTTAAGAGTTGAATTCAAATTTAAAAGTTTGCTGAAAAAACAGAAAACAACAAAATTGCAGATTATCAAATTTTCAACAACTGAAATAGAACATATAATTTATTATGTATACGTTTATTATTATTTTAAACTCCCTCTTCTTCTAATTTTCCAGATAGTATCTGTCATCTGTGATTTTTCATTAAATTAAAATAATTGCCTCTCTAGTTACCGTTTCGATCCTATGATGGAAATCACATATGTTAGATACCATTCCGTCCGACCTGTCAGTGTCAGATTATGAAACAGTACCGACAAATATGTGTGACGGCCGGCGTCTAGCCCGACGAAGCGTCCGGTATAAGGCGAGCAATTAAAAACGGCCGAAATTAGGCAAGGTGGACATATGGAGGTCGGACTATAAAAGTATTTCCAGCACCGTTCCGATAATGTGCTTCAGGCAAGGGCCCTACCGGCCGCAACGATTTCGTTTGTTGCGATAGCTTATGTAAAAAAAAATTCCACTATATGAGCCCAAGTCCCCTTGGTAGACCCCTCCATTCTCCCCCGCAATTTAATGCTGGTTCCAATGATATACTTAGTTTTGACCTAGGACCTACAGGGGCCGAGTCTATAAACAACCTAACAAAAAATTTTCGATTTTGGTATATAGATATAGCAGATCTGATTAAATTTTGGACATTTCTATCGAGTCAAATGGCCAGTTAACCTACATAGATTTTCGAATTTTTGGAATATTTAGAAAAATATTAATTTTACACATTTTTGCTTCAAATGAAAGTTGTTTGTAGTTTAATTGTACACAATTATTTTTTGATTCGATAACTAATTATCGAGATAACATGTAACACTAATTATTTTAACACTATCTCAACCAATATCAAATATACAAAAAAGTTATGAGAGAAAAGTTGTTGAAAATTTTATTGTCTATAAATTTTGTTTGAACAATTTTTGTTCTAAAACACAATTTCCATTTTCTCTTTGTGTAGGAAATTTTTAATCCGCGCGGTACATTCTTTTGTCCCGACGTAGGAATGATAGTAGGTAGCATTCATATAATAAGATACATTTAACAATTGTTAATTACCTCTAGAATTTTGGATATATTTAGTAACTTTGCGAACTCAGCATATTCGCGCATATGGAATACTCCTATTACAAAAAGATAACATCAATCAACAGATTTATTAATCAACAACTGCGTCATCGACTTTTATTGATACAGTACAAGAGTGGTTAATATTTAATCCATCTCCATCAAAGGTTCCCCAACTTCCAAATCTCTACATTTGGCATGTTGCAATTCTCGCCGAATTTCTGGAGTGATTGACGGATGCGATTGTTTCTTTAAAAGATTGAGTAACGCGTCGCGTTGTTCAGATGATATATCAGCTTTATAACGTTGAACAAATGTGAGGAAAGCTTGATGCCACAGAACAGGTAGTTCTCGATGATCATTTTCAAATCTGAAAAACATATATAAACTTTTTACAACAATCCCATTACCATTACCGTAAAAAGTGGAAAACCAAAGCATCTACAACTCTGTAAGGTAAAGCATACTTTTTGTCAATAAATATCCTTAAAAATATAGAGTTTGCACCAGTATAATCCATTTCTGCAATCTTTAGAAGTGCCGCTGATGAATGCAACATAGGGATTGAGTTTCGAGCTATCACAGAACCAACAATTATGGCTTCTCTTAGTGTACATGTTCCACTTTCCAACAAAGGTAATAGAACACCTAAAAAGAAACAAGCGAAGTATAAATGTCCCAAAGCTCAAAATAGAATACCTTTCATAAAGCTCCCAGGTTTGAACAGAGCTTTTCGAAGTGCTTGATACAAATGAAAATTCAAACGTTTATATTCTGAAATATCATCTCGCACTCGAGGCAGTAGCACTAAATTATAAAATCTTTGTGCCATTTTTTCTTTTAAATTTGAGGCAAATATTCGTGTTCCTTGATACATTGCAGCTGCAGACCATCTTGGAGGATCTACAAGCAGTAACATTCATTACTGATAAACTATCAAGAAATTTTACCTAAAATAAATAATATTTGCTCCCAATTCCTTAATTTTGGTACAATTTTAAATACTTTTGGCAATTTCCCACTTCTATATCTTTGCAATACTTCTCGTACTCCATTGTACATTTTTTTAACTCGAGGATCTAATTCTTGTATTTGTATTGAATTGGGATCACTAAGTTTAGATTGTAATTCGGTTTGCTTCTCATTAATTTTTTCTAATATAATATCAGCTAAAGTGCGTCTAGGTTCTGGATTTTTATTCATAAACTTTTCAATCGCATCTTCATCCTCTTCATTTATTTCTATGTCCTCGTAAAATGTGTCATTATTTTGATCTTGATCTTCATCTTCATCTGCACTTTCTTCTACAGAATCACCTAATGTAACTGCTCGCCTTTTCCTAGGATAGGCTTCTTCGAGGGTAGGGAAATCGTTTTCAATTTCACGTTGTTGTTGACGTGCCGCTGATAGTATTTTTGATGAAAGATTTGCATCAACATACTACAATTTGAGTTGTAAAAGTAAAATGATGCGGTCCTTAGTACTTACTTGAACATCTTCATCCTGCCTCGATCGGGTTTTGTTACGATTCTTCTGTTTGGCAAATTTGCTATCGTATATTTCAGTTTCCAAGGGAACTTTGACGGCGACCTTAGACGGTTTTATCTTTTTCGTTTTCCCCATTTTTGAAAATTGTTTAAAAATTTTGGCACGCGAAGCACATGGAGCAACGTCAAAACAAAGTTAAAAAAGTAGGTTAAAAGCGGCGTTGCCTGTTTTACCTAACAATGCAACTTTTCGGCTAAGCACGAGAATTAAACCTTTTTCACTTGCTAGTACAATGTGTTAAACAATCTACTAGTATTTCATTTAAATCTCTCAGAAAAGACATGCGCCTACGCAATAAAACATACTATTCTACACATTTTGTTGTTGTTTGTAATTTGGTTATTTGCACGCTCTTAGACGTTTATTTTATGTCTTGTACAAATTGTTTTATATCGCTGCACACTTTCGATTCGCTTTGACACTTTTGTTAGTATCGATATGATGTCTGCGCAATATACTTTGTTTCTTTCTACTGTTTCAAGCAATTTAAAAATCTCAAACATAAGTAACACATACTTAAAATCTTCTAGTTACGGTTTTTAGGTTCTGTCAAACAATTTCAATCTCTGCATTGAAACTTTTTTATGTGTAAGGTAAGGCAGCCTACGAGCCACAAAGCGGCTCAGGTTGCCGCGAATCCTACCTTGATCTTCATAATTTAGCAAGCCGTGTCTTTACCAAAGTTACATTGTACTTTTTTTTTTAGTAACAAAAGTTATTTTGTATGAGTTTGGCGCGATGCGGCAAGTTCCATCAAACGCGCTTCGGCGTTGAGCTAGTGCGCGGAAAACGACCCTACTTTGTCATTCATAATTTAGCCTAGGAGCCGTGAAGCGACTTTGGTTTGCCGCGAAACGGCAACTTTCATCAACGCGCTCCACCTTTTCTCATAACTTAGCGAGCGAAGCGAACTGTGTCTTTATCAAAATTGCATTAAAACCTCTTTTTTTGAGTAAGAAAAGTGTACGCGGTTCGAGTTGGGTGCGAAGCGGCAACTTCCATCAACGCGCTTCATCGTTGAGCTATCGGAAAACAATCCTACTTTGATCTTAATAATTTACCGAGTAAAGTAAGCCGCGTCTTTACAAAATTGCATCGACTCTTTTTTTGAGTTCGGTACCAGTTCAAGTTTGCCGCAAAGCGGCAACTTTCATCAACGCACTCTGACGTTGGGCTGTAGGATTGCGGAAAACGACTTTATTTGTACAAAACTACATTACCGACAGTTATGTTAGATATGTGATTACAAAAGTATTTTTCCGAGATAGATTTTACATTACATTACAGGAATACTATGTATAATAAAACAGAGAAGTGTGAAAATATAGACGGAATAACTAGAATACATCCATATCCTTATTTTGGAACTACAGCTGATAATTGTTTGTATTGTTTAAACTTTCCCATCTTTAAAACAGTGTTTTGCAATACTAATCTTCTCTTATATTGAAGCATCTTAAGCAAGTAATAGAATGTATTTATTGAAGGCATACAATTCCAAACATTTTAAGAATTCACACCGTCCGTCCGCACAACCGTTTCTCAAATAGTTTGTTTCGTTTCATTACTGTAACGCACAGCTTTAACTCATATGTTTATCGCATTGTCAGTTTATTGTAACCCTTTCTACTAGTACATTTATTAATACTATAAATGTTTATATATGTCCATTTCATTAGCGATTTTTATGTTGATGATCTTTGGACCAGTGGCGGCTCGTGGTCAATCATACTGGGAGGTCAAAAATTAATTTGGCATACTTAAAAAATATAAATAACTCAAATGCACCGCAAAATTTTATACAATCTACAATTTTGTTCAAAATATAGCGATTTTTCGAAACATTTTCATTAAAATCTCTAAGAGCATTTCATGTGTTCTGCAGACGAAACATGTTTTTTTATTTCCTTTTTTAAATATTTAAATCTCTGACACCGGATTTGGACTATAGCGAGTCTGACGAGTCTTTAGAAAATAATAAACAAACAAAACAGTAAAATACATTTGATACTTCACAACCACATATCCAGTTAGCTAAATCGTACATTACCTTGCGAAAGTTTCGATGAACATCTTTATTTTTGTCTTTGCTAGTCTGTCGTAAACTTAGTTCTGGCAAAGGACGACCATTTGCCTTGAACTCAACTAATTTTGTAAAATTAAGTTTGTTAGCACTTTTTAGTTGTTTAATTTTCTGCACTACCGACATTTTCTATTATAGCGCATGCGCACGTGAATCAAAAATAGTATTTTTACAAAACAACAGTAAAACATATCAATATAAATTCTTAAATTGATTTAAAACACGCGAAAATCGAATCAAAAATCGAGCGTAGTTGTACACCCTATACGAAGTCAACGTAAACTGCGGGATCCGGCTCATGACCCAAAGTTGATTATTGTTTCGGACGTTCGCGTTTATTCGGGCACTGCACGTTTTTCGAGTTTTTCCGGGTAGATCTAATTCAATGAGGACAATTCGCACCGCCAGCCCAAGGTTGAAGAGGATGAATTACGAACGACGGCCGATAAATTTTAAGTTATTGTACTTAATTACCTATTTTAATAAAACACGTAATAATGAATATTTTTTTATATATTGTAAAAATTTTTGGGAGGTCATTGACCAAATGACCATATGGACAAGCCGCCACTGCTTTGGACAGGTGCTAAAGAATTAAATGAATTACAAAAGCTTTATAATGAAAATGTAACTATCTTAAAATCTAGTTGTTTTGAATCAAGTAAATCGATATGCAACAACTTAGTTAAATTACACTATGTAACAAAGGTTCTGTTTATGTATGTATTTTTGCGTCAAATCACGTAGTTTGCGTACAAAACAAAGTATATGTGGCAATTGTTCTTCATAGCTGTCACATTTTGACACGTTTTCACCTGAATCAGTATTATCAAGATTTTGATCAAGAATGCGTAATTCTAAACGTTCTAGAGACGACTTCTGTTATGTGTGCGGATATTATATTGCTCCAAAGCAAGTAAAACATAAATTAGGAGAAAACACAAAGTTTACTAGTGTTTATAGAGCATGTTTTGGAACGCGGGTGTCCAACCAAGATGTTAAATGGGCTCCACATGTTGTTTGCGGAAGTTGCAGATCCACACTTGAAAGTTGGTACCGCGGCTCTGGTCGAAAGATGCCTTTCGGAATACCACAAAAATGGAGAGAACCCCGAGATCATCATACCTATTGCTATTTCTGTATAGTCGATGTTTCACTGTACAATAAACCCCAAGATCGCTTTAAAATTAGATATCCCGATCTTCCTTCAACAAGCGCACTGATTCCTCATTCAGCAACACTTCCTGTTCCACCTTCACCTCAAATGTTTTCCACCGTCTCTTCTGAGGGAGCTGAATTTGAAACATCGGGGGATCAATCGTATGTGCCCGAGGGAGAACCACACTTTTTGAATCAAAATGACCTCAACGATTTAGTAAAAGATGTGAATTTGCCAAAGGAAAAAGCAGAAATTATTGGATCACGTTTGAGACAATGGAATTTATTGCAACCAAACTGCCGAACTTCACTTTATAGAAAAAGGCATCAACATTATTCTGGATATTATGCTATGGATGAGGAAATGCGTATGTGCTACTGCAGTGATGTACGTATCCGGACTTTTCGACAAAATGCTTTCAAAATGCTTGCATTTTTCTTGGGACTTTAAGGCGGATATACAAAGTACTCCTGCTTCTTATGTCTTTGGGATAGTCGAGCTGACAAAGAACACTACGTAAAACGTGATTGGCCGGCCAGGCAATATTTGATTCCTGGACAGAACAATGTTCGTCATCCTGCACTTGTTGATAGAAATAAAATCCTCTTGCCTCCGCTTCATATAAAGTTAGGCCTTGTGAAGCAATTTGTTAAAGCGTTGGATAAGAATTCCAATGCCTTCCTTCATATCAGGTCAATGTTCCCAAAACTGTCTGCTGCAAAAGCCGAGAGAGGCATTTTCACTGGCCCTCAAGTAAAGAAAATGTTGGAATCTAGGTACTGCACTTGAATCAAAATTCTCCAATAACGAAAAGGCTGCTTGGCACTATTTTAGAAAGATAGTAAAAGGTTTTCTTGGAAATGAAAAAAGCAATGACTTTAAAGAAAACATGGAAAATATGATCGAGAATTTTAGAATCATATGGGATGTCGCATGTCAATCAAGATGCATTTCTTGTACGTGCATCTGGATTTCTTTCGCGATAACTTGGCCGTAAGCGAAGAACATGGTGAGAGATTCCACCAGAATATTCAGCTCATGGAAAAACGATATGAAGGCAATTGGAATACGTCGATGATGGGTGATTACGTGTGGGGATTGGTGCATTAAAACACTTGTATTCATAAGAGGAAAAATAGATCTAGCACACATTTTTGAAAATTTGAAATTCGATATGTATGAAATAAACTTATTTGAGATCATTTATTTCTATTATAAAATGAATAATGTCTTCATCCATCCCTAGTCCTCTATTATTGAAGAAACTGGAGAACAATATTTATTTTAAATAAGGTATGACGAACATATATTGACAAGGGAAATTTCAACTTTCGAAATCGAATATATGGGGACATAAAATTAGTACAGATCACTAAATTAAATCCAAAAAGAGCAAATCCATACATAAAAAGCACATAAACAATCCAAACTTTAAAATTTGTTGCACCGTGTTATCAATTGTGCAAGAATCACCTGTGCAATTGTTAATTGAACTGCTAATTGCCTTCTCAATATTGATGTGATTTAAAAAATTCAATTAAGTTAGGGAGATGTTTGTAACGAGCTTGTTACCCACGGCTTCTTTGCTGTTACTTAACATTCGTTAGTTTTAATTGCAAAGCATTTATAAATTTAAATAAGCTGATAGCGATTAATGGTTTCCTACAATGATTAACGTTAACCTGATGTTTCCTCTTGCTCTCTTTCTCCCGAATTGTCTAGATTTAAAATATTTACATAATTTTGTCAGAATAAGCCCTTTTACTTGATATAAATTAATGTTGAATTAATTTTATTGTATCTCAATCTCCATCATATAAGTAAAATTATTTATTGATAAACAAATGTTTACATTGCTATTTAGTTAGAAAAACGTAATATGCTATTTTTCTTTACTCATTTTATAGCGACATAAGATGTTACAAAACTTCAGCGGACATCCAGTAAAGATTCACATACTGTCCATTCATGCATAGATCAAATATGAGGTTTATATATGGATGTCCTTGTATGGCTGTCCATTGTACCTGTAACAAATAAATCCACTAGACGTAGGTTTTCGAGTTTCTATAATAATAGTTTATTCGATTAGCTCCTATACCGCTAGGCTATGATTTCAGTAGACGGAAAAAAATTCTCGAGTTAATTTTAGAAAGTCTGCTCCCACCGTGCTTCGGTAGTGTCAGACCAAAATCCCTTAATATATAGTTGGAATAAGTAGAATCAGACAAAGTTTGTATTGTTAATTAAACACTTATAGTCAAGGGCGTTTTTTGTGTTTCATTATAATTAATTTCACGCTACTAATTGTGTCAGATTTCAAAGAAAATCATGTGGTCATGTATGACGTGATATTAACGTCTTTTATTGGTTAGTTTTATCCTGTCCGTGGGAGAATCCATATTGATCGGCGGCAGCCACCATTTGATAATCACTAAATAGTATAAAACATCAAGATTAAATTTGTTCAGTCTTTTTAACGGTATACTATGTTCTGAAATTGACGTCTCAAATTCGTTACCAAAAAGTAGATGGTAGCACTTATATTTTAAAACACACATTCGATCCTATTGAATGGACTGAAAATTCTGATAATCTGACAATCTAAGGACTAAATAACTAGGATTATTAAAAAACCAAATTTGTGTTTGAAAATAATGTAGTAGATATTTGTACATACAAAATTTTCTTATTTGCACAATTATAACAATGTAATTATAATTTAGCTAATACACTAATATTATGCTCAAAAGTACAAATTTGTGTTTAGACTAATAATTACTTAAGGATACAACTAAGTCCTTAAAAATAATTTCTACTCTAAAAAAACGAACACACATTTGTACCGAGCAAATATTACATTTGATGTAAAATTTACAGTTGAAAATAAAATTCATTTGCTTGTAATAAAAAAAATACTTAGTTACTTTTTTTAACATTACGATAATTTGTAAATAAACTTTGGAACCAATTTACGATAAATTAAAAAAACAACGATCAGACGTGCTTCAGTTCTACATAGTATTCGAAATATGCATAATAAACAACCATCCTTCACTTTTAATAACAATAAATATTAATAAAACTAATAAAATAAAAAATATGTTAAAATTTGGAAATAAACAGTCGAATTCAATCATACCAAATTAAAAAATTTGAGTATCGGAAGAACAAGTACTACAATTATAATAATTATTATAGAATACTAATAATAATTTTGTTACTTACAGTTTATACGAAATAATTATCAATGTGATAAAATTTTAAACCTACATCGAAGTGTGCAGGTGCAGCTGTCACTGCCTTTTCAATTTAAACATTACTATTAGCTTTACTTTAAATCTATTTTAAATGCCTTTAAAACTACAAACAAAACTAATTATTTTATAAGAGCGATAGCTTTATAACACAATAATTATTTAATTTTGTTTGTACGCATAATTTATCACTTTAATATTTGTGGCACAATATAACATTTGGTGTGTTTTATATTGATTATGACTCACACTGTTAAACACTGTAAAAAAAAACTATATGAACACAATTAAATTTATTACACGCTAGTTCTTTTCTTTCGATTTTTTAACATATTCTATATCGAGTTTTTACCTTTCGCTTGCGCTAACATTGTAACTAACTTCTTCGGAGAGTCTCCGACGATCCAACCTTGCTGCAAAGGTCTATCCTCTTCAATACAATCTTCTCTTATAGCCTTCAGATCAATGATGTCAACCATTTCATCTTCACTCGAACTGGACCAATAATACAGAGTGTCAACCGCGTTACGTTTTTGCCTTGTCGATGCAATCGTCATGGAATCATTATCCTCGGCGTTTATCGAACTACCATTTACATCCCTATTTGGTTTCACTATTTTACGCTTCTTGAAGTGTTTACTCTTCAAATTCGCAGTTTTAGTTTCTTTTACTTTATCACAAATTTCTTTCTTTTCTTCCAGTTGTGGGACTTCGTCATTTTTGTCTTCGACAACTTCTACAACTGAACCTACTTCCTCAACTGGGGCACTGGTTAATTCTTTGGTAATAACTTCCTGCGATTCTTCGACAATACTATTAACACTTTCGAAGTCGAAATTTGACTCGTCCGAACTCCAATATTCTACTAAAACGTTTTGCTTACCGCTCGTACACTTCCTTTGACTTTTTCTACTAGCAACACCTATGCACTCTTTTAGTTCTTGTTCTAAATTAATGACGCAATTGTTGACGTTCGTCTTTTTATTTAAATGCTTCTTTGGAATCTTTTTTATACTAAATTCTTCATCAGATGAATCAGGAGAATTAGCTCTTTGCCGCCTTTTGCACTTCATTCGTTGCTTTAGTTTGTCCGTATGTTTAACACTTATCGAATTCAACTCGCTTTCAGGAGTATTTTCGCTTTTGCATTTACTCAAGGAATTACTTACATTATCATCGTTTAACAAACTGTCGAACAACATATTCATTTCCTCTTCGGACAACTTAGATTTTTGATTTTTATGGTTTAATTGCATGTCGTGGCAATTCATTACAAAATCCTCCACAATCTTTGTGTTATCCATTACGGGAATATTTTTAATATCTTCCGACATTTTAGATTTTAACGCGTTCTTAAAAATGCGACCCATTATCATGCATTTCTTTTCGTGATGCACTTATTCATTTTTAATTTTCTCGAAGAAGGTAGAATATTTGGTGGTAAGCAGTGATTGTTTTTATTTAATTTCTTGCAATCGTCTTTAGGTGATTTCGGTGCAAAGTCGTCATAATCAAAGTCGTCTGAATCATATTTATTTGTTATCTTGTTTTTGAAACTATGATAATCTGGTAGAGAATCGGAGTTTTTAATAAAAATATCCACGCTGTCCTGCGTCTCTTCAAAATCGTACACGTCGTGTGATTTTTTGGTGATCTCGTGGTGTATTTGTTTTAGTTTTGTGTCCACGTTGTAGCGTTTCTTTGTGATTTTCAATCCTAATTTGTTATTGATTTTTTTGCCGTTTTTAATGATTTTGTTGAACAAGAAGTTGCGATGCGCACTTTCTTTTTTGCTATTAAGTTTCTTTTCTTGCAACTTGTCTTGTTCGGCCTCGATTTCCAATCGTTTCGACGTTGGGCTGCAGCTTAATACTTCTTTCATATCTAATTCGACTTTTGGAATTGACACTTTAAGACCTTCGAAAACCTTTAATGCACCTTTCGTAAGTAATTTCTTATTTTCGTGTTTTTTAATTTTTTTAGTTACCACATAATCCATAATGTTCGTTTGGATTGTTTTCCCAGCTTCAGATTTCCTGTAAAAAATAGAAGCTTTATTTTTGAACGAGATCAATAATAAGATGTTAAACCAAGATGGATTGTAAGGATATGAACTGATGTGAGAATGCAATTTGTAGTCGAAGTTCAATAGCTTAATTTAAAAGTATAGTTGCATATATTTCAATTTGACTCTAGTGGCGACGATCGATAAAGAAAATAATAACACAAAAAATTAAATGGAAATAAGAATAATATTATTTAGTAAAAAAAAAATATATGCAAAGGTGTTAAATTATAAGACCTTAATTGCAAGAGAAGAAATAACGAAGATAGAATGAATATTGAAAATAATTGCTGATTTCTGTAAAGTAATGAACAGAAGAAAATTTAATTAAATGGGAAACAAGTGTTTGCGCAGAACTTCACATCATTCTGATATTAACAAACGTGTAAAGAAGTATCGAACGTGTTCGGCGATATAAATGATTTTGCTCGAAATATAAAATAAGCAGCTTCGCAACTTAATAATGTTGATAGAAAAGGTGAAAAAAAGATTTGTTGTGGGAAAAAAACGTTTAAGGAAGTGCACGGCCAAGCAATTTTAAAATCGAATTATAAATACAATAATGTACCATACGAATACATAATTTGAACGCTTAACTATTAAAATTAACAATAAAAATTTATCGTAAGCAAAAAATATAGGTTTTTAGGAGATGAATTGGAAGCAAACCTGAACTGGAGTATACATTGCACTAAATCAATTAAAAAAAACTAAATACTATGGCCTATCAAGTTAGAAATTTACGATCGATATTGAGCAATATTAGCATATCATTTTACAATGCTACTACTGGGGTTTATCCCCAACATCCATAAAAGTGTTTCTAGCTCAGAAAAACTTTAAGGATTTCCATAGCACTGCTTGCAAAAATTGGATTTTTGGCAAAAATGTGATAGTGGACTACCAAGTGTGATACATCGTTGTAAAGAGAAAAAAAACGTCCTTTAGAAACATTAAAATCCAAAATGGCGATCTAAAGAAAAAATGAAGTTAATAGGTGTTTCTCCGCCATGTTGAAAATAATAGGAAAAGTGATGTCATGTCATATTCGAATTCTCCATGAAAAAGTGTCTGAATAATGTCTTGGTTAGAAATGTCTAATCTAATTAGTTAACGGCAAAAAATTAAAAACAAAAATCAGAAATTTTCGTTTTTTTCGATATTTTCAAAATTATTAGAGATATTTCAAATTTCTTTTCAGATTGTAATTCAGCATTAAAATCCGCAACTTTGCCCCAATTTAACCGACTACGTATCGCTTAAGATAAGCGATAGTAGTACTCGAAAAACGGACAGCCTGTATACATTTTTAGAATACATATACAGGGTGATTGTTTGGAACCGTACATTAGAAGAATCTAGGGATGGGGAAATCGTATGGCTCTGAAATTTTGTTGTTGGTCGAAGTTTGCTGTGGTCTGTCTAATAAAAATATTTTCAAAATGGCGGAACTTCCGAAAAGACCGGAAGTTGACACATACCCTCTTATTTCAAATACAATTACATATTTTTATGGCTTTTTGGTTTTAGCAGCTAATTTTAGATGAATTTTCATTAGCATTTCTTATACCTAACTGTAGTCGTTCTTTGTACCGTGCTTGGTGTGCCGAAGTTATTTTTGTTTTTATACAGGATGATTGTTTGGAACCGTACATTAGAAGAATCTAGGGATGGAAAATCGTATAGCTCTGAAATTTTTTATGTTGGCCGAAGTTCGTTGTGATCTTTCTAATAAAAATATTTTGAAGGTGGCAGCACTTTCGGAAACACCGGAAGTGGAGACATACTCTCTTATTTCAAATACGATTACATATTTTTTATGGCATTTTTGGTTTTAGCAGCTAATTGTAGATGAATTTTCATCAGCATTTCTGTAGCCGTTCTTCAGAACATTTGTAACATCACGTTTGACGACATATACCGTCGTTACCTTTGCAGAAGTATTCTTTTTTTATCGCAATTATGCAAAATGATATAGCTTATACAGAGTGTCCGACATTTAATTTCCAAATAAGACAATTTTAAACCAAAAAAACTCGATTTTTTCAAATATGATGATCTACTTTTTTTCGCCGATTTCGATACAAAATTAAATAAGGAATCAATCATTATTAGCATTTTCTATACCTATCTGCCATGATTTTTGACTTATTAATGATATTTATAAAAGTTGAGAATTCGTTTTAAATAATTGAAAAGCATGCCTTGGAAAAAATTCTAACATTGTACGCCAAAATAAAAATAAAATAAAATAAAATCTG
Organism: Abscondita cerata; assembly: GCA_030710515.1. NCBI lineage: Eukaryota > Metazoa > Arthropoda > Insecta > Coleoptera > Lampyridae > Abscondita > Abscondita cerata. The sequence goes on from JALBCR010002337.1 coordinate 356,936, forward strand.
CTAATGTTCGTCAAAACCTCTAACAAATGATGAAACTACAAAAAACTAAAACTTGTTAAAACATAATGTTTTAACAAAATGTACGTAAACGAATAATTAACTAAATCAATGGTAAGCTAATATACAAATAAATATGTTATAAATGCTCTATATGGGCTCCATCTTCTTGTAAACAAAGGTTGATCCTTGTATGAACAGCTTCTGTACAGGCCTTGTAAATATGTTCTGGATTCAACTCACGGAATGCTGCCCTGACGCGTTCTTCCAATTCTTCTCTGGTTTGAACTGGGCTCTTATACACCCTGTTCTTAATCAGACCCGAAAGAAAAACATCAACGTCAATCAAATGATCTTGGTGGCCAACGCATAGGACCGTTGCGGCCAATCCAATGATCCTCGAAATTCTGTATTAGCTCTCGATCCACTTCCCGATTGAATGAGAGGGAGCTCCGTCCATCTGGTACCAGGAATCTCGCCAAGTATTGAGGGGAAGTTCTAGTAGAAAGTCTTCCACTACACCTCTTAATACAATTTCGATGTACCTTTCGCTTGTTAAATTTCCATCATAAACTACAAATGCATATCGGTTTCCCATGAGCAGACAGAAAACGTTAACACTGAATTGACGTTGGAAGTGATTTTCACGCTTCAAATGCGGGTTTTCAGCAGACCAGAAATGAAAATTTTGTTTGTTGACTAACTAACTCTTCTCTACGAAATTTAGCTTCATCTGATCAAATGACTTTCCGCAGAAAAAGTGATTCCTCTTGTATTTTTAAAATCGTTTCTTCGCAATATTTAATTCTCTTTGCATCGTCTCCTGGGTGAAGTTCTTGCACTTTAGTAAATAAGTAAAATATTTTAAGCCCAGATCTACTGTTGCAGATCGAATTGAATGCCGGCGAAATGTATTAAAATATTCTAATACGTTAATTTATTATTTTCATCATTTGTTACAGGTTTTGACGACCATTAGCAGATTTCACCCTTCCATACATTATGAAGTTTGATTGTATTCGGTGAAATTTTCTCTGATTCATTGCAGGCAGATGAGGGTATCTCTCATTGAACGTACGGCATGTTCTTTGTATAATTCTATTACATTCTCCATTTTCCACCTTAAGAGATTTAACAATCACAATTACTGATTAACAGTATTGACAATTACTATTTATTTTGACGTACAATGTGAGAATTTTTTTCAAGGCATGGTTTTTAATTATTTTCAAACGAATTCTCAACTTTTACAAATATCATTAATAAGTCGAAAACTATGGCAGATAGGTATAGGAAATGCTATGAAGGATTGATTCCATATTTAATTTTGTATCGAAATCGACGAAAAAAAGTATAGCATCGTATTTGAAAAAATCGAGTTTTTGTGGTTTGAAATTGGCTTGTTTGGAAATTAATTTTTGGACACCCTGTAGAAGCTTTATCATTTTGCATAGTTGTGATAAAAAAATAATACTTCCGTTGCGCACCGTCCCTATTTTAGCGCTATATCTGCAAAGGTAACGACGGTATATGACGTCAAGCGTGACGGTACAAAAGTAAAAAAAAATATCGTAAAGTTAAAACATCTGAAGAACGACTACAGTTAGGTATAAGAAATGCTAATGAAAATTCATCTAAAATTAGCTGCTAAAACCAAAAAAGCCATAAAAATATGTAATCGTATTTGAAATAAGAGAGTATGTCTCCACTTCCGGTGTTTCCGAAAGTGCCGCCACCTTCAAAATATTTTTATTAGAAAGATCACAACGAACTTCGGCCAATATAAAAAATTTCTGAGCTATACGATTTTCCATCTCTAGATTCTTCTAATGTACGGTTCCAAACAATCATCCTGTATAACAACAAAACAACTTCAGCACACAAAGCACGGTACACCCCTATTCATCTCGAAACAATAATAAATTCCGACCGTTGTTTAATTTTTAGTAGAGGTAGGTCGATACGCAATTGGTGACTTTTTTCTTGTAAGCTGGCTATGGTATAATATATTATGTTTGTTTTTAATTTTTATTATTTTATGTGACATTTCTTATACATATTAAGCTGTAAAACAATGGGAAACTTTTTTTATTATTAATTTTACAAAAAAAATATTCTTTATAAAAGTTATGCATGTTCTAAAATCTAAAATACAATCATCAGATATTAAATTTTTACAGTCGTATACGCGGTTTATCAAAAATATTAATTTTACTCAAGAGTAAATTGACAATATCAAAATTTGTTATTAAAAAAGTTCATGAAACAAAAACTACTTTCAAATATGAAATTACATTCAATTAAATAAAAATAGTATATTTTATTACACTCGTGATTTTCTCCTCAAGTAATACACTATATTTTTTGCACGTCCAGTATGTAGTATGTGAGTTTTATCAAAATTTAATTTAAGATTAAACTGTCAGTTTGACATTTAAAAAAAATATAGCTGTTTTCATGACTACCAAACATTTTTATTGTCTATAATGAACAATAATTATCAAGTTAACTTTTTATTTGAAGTGTAGACGTTGTGTCGACAGATTTTCAGGTTAGATAAATAAATGTCAGTTTCAAATCAAACGAGCAACCAATCAGCTTTTGCAACTATTTCAGTCAATTGGGGTATATATACCGTTACTAGTAACGAAATGATTTTCTGCAGATGTTTACATATGACAAATTTTCTCTAGTGGTTTATGACTACGAAATGTAAAGTTTTCATAGTGGTCGTGGAAAAAAATATATACATCTATACTAAATAGTGTACAATTACTGCACGCTATTGGGCATCATTAGCCTGTCACCAAGTACCTATTATTCGAAACACTGTATGGATTAAGCGCAGACTCAAGATTTGATCCAATAACAACTTAACACATAATGTACAAAGGAAAAAAGTTAATCATCAGAGACAATACATTGAACTTACAATCAGTGAAAAAATTGAAAAAAATAGTGGTGGAAAAGAAAGCAAGTAACGGAAAAGGTTAACATTAAGATTTTTCCAATTTTTAAAAGTAATGAACAGTAACTTACTTCGGCACCGGTGAAGAAGTCTCACTGACAGTCAGATGATTATCTTTATCCAAACTTTCAATATCATCTCCCCGATCTTCCACACTGGTTTTTTCTTCTTCGAACGGAACTTGGGCACTCTCTACATTTGGACTAGAACGATCATCGTGATTCAATTCTATGGTAAAACCAGTTTGATCGCTTGATTTGAGGTTAGGAACCGATTTTCGAGAAGATCCGTCACTTTCGGTCGATATATCTTCAAATATGGGTGGTCGAGAATATAAATTCTCCCTTTCAGTTTTCTCTAAATACACTTTTAAATTACGCGTTTCGAAATTGGAATACGGAACGTCGTTATAAAAATTTTCGTGAACGGATGCGTTAGTTTGTGGTATTTCAATCGTATTGTTAATTGGGGGTTGTAAAATGGCACTATTTATCGGTAACTGTTTTTGTTCCAACCATTCCAATTCGTCCATCGGTTTCAAACCAAAGTTGTTAAGAAACTTAGTGGTAGGTTTTGAGTTTTTTCTGCACAAATCGGATACGTCCGAACTACTTTTAAGTAAGCTGCAACACTCCAAAAATAACTCTTCGTCTCTGTTCAACGCTTTCCTCGATTTTTGTTCTTCAATTTGTAAATGACTAGAATTGCTATCGTCCGATATTTGTTCGTACTGCGTAGTCGATATCAAATTATCTTCTAAATTAGGTTTGATTAAGTTAGTTATTATGTTGGTATTGTGTGTAAATGTTATTTCGTTCAAATCCTCTTGTTTGCTAGAGCTTAGGATGCTAAACGCGGACGAATTACTTTGACAAGAGTAGTCCTCGGTTATGGGAAGTTTGGAAGAATCGAACACTTTTTGAGACGTACTAAAAGTGTTTCTGTTATCTTCTATCATTTTCTAGGAGAGATATTTGTTTTTCTACAATAACATCGGCGGTGCTTCCTGAAATGTTTGTTTCAATGGGTATCGGTGAGGCATTTGAATTATCAATAATAGGTAATTTATCACAGTCAAAACTTTTCCTTTCACCTAAACTTTTGCAACGCTTTATTTCAGGATCTGATTGTAATATTAAATTGGAAAAATTTCTATGTTCAACGTATTCGGAGTCAACAGGTTCACTCAATACGTTATTTATAATATCTACCAGTTGTAAGCTTTCTTGAGGAGGTTCTACGTCAATAAATTCAGCTTCTTTGTTGTTTTCGGGAAACTCATCGCATGCGACTGAATCGATATTTTGAAGCGAAGTTTGGACGTCGTTAGTTTTATTCTCGTCGCTAGCATTTTCGATTGCGACTATTTCTTCTATAACCTCATTTAGTTTTGATTGCGCTTGTTGTAAAGCTTCCAGTTCAGATAATTTTGCTATGTGTGTTAACGTACGCTTGTGTTTCAGCAAATTTTCGCTACGTCTAAACGTTTTATTACATATATCGCAATAAGCACTACTTGGTTCGTCGTCAATTTTCTCCACCAATTTCGCGGTAAGGGCTTTGGGTTTCCGACCTCTTTTCTTTTTAACTGGAGTTTCTGATTTGCTAAGACCACTGTCATTTGATGCTGATACATCAAGAAGTTTTTCGCTAGTATCACTTTCATTCTGGGTAGAATTATTACAATTGGTTTCATCGGGTTGTTGTTTGGTGTTTTCTGACGTAACTTTGCTGGGTGAAGCGAGTTTGCCATCCAAAACAGAATCAATCTTGGTTTCAAGATCAACTTTCAATTCTTCGTCAGATATTTTAGAAGAATATTCTTCAATCACGTTGGGAATTGCTTCAACTTCTGTCACGTCTGGAATTACTTTGACTTCTGTCACGTCTGGAATTACTTCGACTTCTGTAACATCTGGAATTACTTCGACTTCGGCCACGTCTGGAATTACATCGATAGTCTGCACTGACTCTTCTGCACTGACGAAAGTATGGGTTTTAATAATGTCAGTTCCGACCTTTCTTCGCTTCTTTCGTTTAACATGCTTCTTTTGAAGCTTACGCGTAACGTCCATATTTACATTGTTTGCCGGACTTTCTTCACGAACGACAGTACTAACTTCAACTACATTGTTAATTATTATTATAGGTTCTATTAAAGTGCTGTTATCGGAAGTAATCGGTTTTGGTGAATTCATACTGTCTTCAGGTTTCGATTCAGCCACATATTTTTTCGCCAATTCTGACAAAGGTAGTTCGTCTTCGGAATCAACAAATTCATTCATGGCTACTGAATCTATGATGTCATCAACGTGATTTCTAGAGAGCGAAACCTCCACCGTCTTAACAAGCTCAACATCTGCAACTACTTCTTTCTCACCTCTTCTCCTAGACTTCCGAGATTTTATTATTTTGATAATGGTGTGAGTAAATGAATTTTCTTTCTCACTAGCAGAAAACTTATCCAAATTATTAGCATTATCAGTATCCTGCTTCACTATACTTTCAGTCGCGCTCTTATTGAACTCGAGGTTATTATTAGTGCCGTTTAATAACGTGTTCGAATCCTGAATTTCTTGCAACTTGTCGTTAGTGAGGACAGATACATTTCAAACAATCGTCGTTTCCGAGTTTCTTTCCGTTTATGCTTGACCTTATGCTTGTTAACTCTTAACTCGTCAAATTCTTTCGCAGTTTCTTGCTCCGGGATATCGCTAGTCTTATGAATATCGATGCTTGGCTGTTGAAGTTCTTCAAAACACTGTTCAAAATTCGTATCAACTTCTTCCGATGACTTCCGTTCGATAACTTCGGCGCTAGCATCTTTTTCTGGTATTAATTTATCGGAAATGTCTTTGTGAATTCCATTAGGAATACAACAAAACCCATTTGGTCTTTTCACTTCATCTATTTGCGTGACGTGTGCTTCTACATATTCACTTAAAACGTTGCAATTATTTATTCCGTTAACGGTGCTCTTATTGAGTAAACCGTTGATGCTTGTTTCAAAGGATTTCAAGGAAAAATTTTCCAAAACGTTGTTCGTTGGGGATAAACTTTTATCTTGCAACTTATTCGTTAACATAGCAATACAATCATTTAAGCCCCGAGTTTTTTTAGGGCCCTTCTTAGTAGCTGGAGGAATCTTAATTAGCAATTTATCATTGCAATCCTTGTCTTCAGGTGGTGTTAGATCAGGTATTAGAGATAGCGGTGGAGCTGTATCTTCAATTTCATCTTTAACGTGAATTTCTTCAGTAACTTCTTCTTTTTCAACGCTACTGTTGACAACCATCGGGGTAGCTTCTGTTTCCTTATCGTTGAGAGTGTTCATTACGAGACCATCGTCATTTTCCCTAGTAACAATTGATGTAGATTCATCGTCTTCGTTAAGTATAGACATATTCTCGTCCGTACTGCAGTTAGGAGTACATGAAAGCGGAGAATCATTCAAGTTCTTTTTAGAAACTTTACTTTTACATACTGGTTTACTATGAGGCGACCCATCAACTTGCACAATTTCTGTCAGTGTCGCTTTTGCCAATTTTTTACGATTTGTTTGCTTAGAAGTATTTGCATTTCTCAAATGCATTTTTCTGGTTTTGATCGACGAAATATGATTAACTTTGCTGTTGTTCCGAAACTTTTGCTTCGATACCACTTTCTTTTTTTCTGCGTTTTCAGCAGCCACCTTAACTTCAGATTTCTTTATTTTCCTTTTCTTCTGTACCACACGCACGGATTTCGTGACATTAACGACTTCAGATTTAGGTTCTTCTTCTGTTAATTCTGTATTGTTGTAAATAAGATGATCAACAATCGCGTCATCTGAAAGTGGGGTGTTCTCTTTAGCAGTCATTACCTGCGGGTCTTCAACTGTTACAAATTCTTCACTTTTATTTTCTGTGTGGTCGTCTAGCTTTTTATCGTCGTTTTCGTTAACGGTTCCCAAATCGGAATCTGATGAATCGACAACGTCGGGTTTCACAAAATTTTTTATTTGGTCATCTGTCAACTTACACGTTGCAACGATCGGATTATTTTTCAAAAAATGTTGCTGCACACTATTCGTTTGAGCTTTTAGAGGGCGTCTATTCACAATTTTTTTCTTTTCTTTCTTTTTTCTTTTAAACTTGGTCAAAATTAAACTTCTCTTGTTGTCTAATAAAATTGAACTATTAGAACGTAACAATCTTCTAGTTCGATTTGTAACCGCAACAGTGGTTTTCGCGACAATTTTATTTTCTTTCTTGGAAGGTTTCACATTCGTTTTAATAACTTTCTTATTAATAACTGGTCTGGAAAACCCGTCCTTTAATGAAATCACCTTTCTAGTTATTCTTTTGGCTGGTAGGTTAGCTAGCATACGTTCTATAGTGTCGGCTGAAATTAAATTGATCGTTATTTTGTAATTTTGCTAACATAATTTTGATGAAGTAATAATTACCGTCACTTGGTTTTTGACGAGGTCCATTAAACTTCTTGATAGTGTTTTTTCTTTTTTCTTTTGAGTGATTTCGTAGTGTTTGAAGTAATCGTAATAAACCTAAAAAGAAAAAAACCATTTTTAGAATAATTGTTAAAAGTTATTCCTTAATAAATATAAAATTAAGTTGAATAAAATAAGCGCAGAGTTCGAATTTTATGTAGAAGCAACCATTACTGTTATTGTCTAGAAAAGACTTGTACTTTTTTATTTTAGGTGTACGGTGTATTTAACTTCAGCAACCTCCAAAAATAAGTAATATTTAAAATTGAGCTACAATTTGGTATAACAATAGTTAATTAAATTAAGACTTTCCGACCGTTATATAGCTTCTACCAAATCTCCATTTAATTGCCAGCTATTGCGTGTATCGACCAGAGTCTTCAAATCCACACAAACAGTGCTTAATTAAATTCATACAAACCGAAATTCCCAATATCACAGATATAAAACGTACTTTGGGATCTTCTGAAATTATTTTTTTTTCTAAACTAGGATCAGCACCTGCACCTTCTGCTGAATACTAAGTAATCTCTACCGACGTAAGTAAAAACATATATTTTCTTGTTACACCCCCTAAATAAAATTGTCGTTGGAAATTGTAACATACGAAGAATATAATATACAATGTGTGCAATATAAGAATGAACAACATGGGGGATCTTGAAAACGGTAAAAGATACAAGGTCGCTCAAATTGCAAAAAGTTGGGCAATTTCAACTATTTTTTACAAAATTGGGTTCTAAACAATTATGTGTGATACATTGTTCAATTTGTAATAAAAACACTTTCAAATATAGTGTCTTTTTTTGTATGCGGCCATATAAAAAAATAAAGTTCTTGATGGTTTCTCAGAGATGAAATGTTGGATGAAAAATTTGATAGCACCATTTTCTAAAGCTCTAAAAGTGTCAATGAAAAAGTGTTTTTAGATTTTTAATATTTTTAAAAAATTGATTTTTTGCAAAAATTCGAAAACGAAAAATAATATTATTAAACTTTTTCAAACACCATGTAAATAACTCTAAATTGCCCAACTTATTTCCATTTGAGCAACCCTTCTACCGTTTTCAAGATCCCCATGCTGTTTCTTCTTATCTTGGACACAGTGTATACAATGTACTTACTTAAAAATTTAATTTTGGATAACTTTAAAGTAATATTATATTTTTAATTTCTTTGAAATTATTTATGAAAAAAGATTATGAAGTACCTAGTGATATTTAAATATAAAAAATACAAGCGGTCGATCTCAAAATTTTATATTTGACATGCGAATTAAAGCACATGTTCAACATTTAAAAGTACCAAGACTATTGTCGGGCATAAAATGCGCATTCAAATCGCACAGCTGAAGTGTTCGTTCCAGTGTAATTTGGAACAGCATTCTTTCAAATGTCAAACTATTGAATGAACCTTCAATAATAATTCAACATATACTAAAGAAAAATATGAAACCTATCACAAATTTTGATGTGGTTATGGTTATTAGTTACTCTATTTTTAATGCTTATCCACATTTTATCGGCAAATTAAAATTAGAATGAACTATTGATTGTATTCAGAATATAAAGAATAAAATAATAACATAAATTAGTGTGAATCACAGAAGTCAGTTTACCCCGTTATAACCGTCCAATCAGCAAAACCTTAGCGTTGTTATAAAAATAATTTATTATAAGCATAGCTGAGATTTTCATTTCATGTGAAACCACCCAACTGCACCGAACCGTTTAAGTACATGTATATATCTGATAACTTTTAACCATAATTTAACCATTCAAGCACAATTAATGAAAATAAACGTGAATTAAAGACATTTTGAAAAAATTATCAATTTTTATCTTCAACAGTGTATTCGATGTGTTTGTGACGTCATCGATAGATTTTTTAATAGGACAGCTTATAAAATTTTACTTTTTCGTGTGGTAAATGTATAGCTGATTCCCAAAATATAAATAATATAAATACTTATATTGAGTAATCAATAGTTAGAAGTTGGAAAGCTTTCTCACTCCTGAATGTCCCAAAAGGACGAAACAGCTGTCGGTGTTTGCTCGCAATTGTACAAATCCCTTGCATAATGTACAGCAGACGATTTCGTAACTGCTTTCAACATCTGTCGAGACATTTTTGAATTCGGCCCATTCAACAAAATTAAGCATTACGAATTAATTAGATTCAATTCAAGAGATTTAAATATATCTCACTATTCTGTATAATAGTCGTATCTGAAAAATTGATCGAAAATCAATATTTCGAAACAGTGGTTTTTCGATTACCAGCTCTTCGAACGAATCCGGGGATTAAGACGCTGCCTCAAAGGCTCTACTAGAGTGCAGTAGGGGCTTTTGAGCGGACGATCTTTCGAGTTCAAGAACCTTTTGTTTAATTTAAAGTTTCAATCTTATTATTTTGAGTGGAGCTTAAAATTAGACATCAAATATGAAAAAAACTGTTACGCGCAAAATTGTTCTATTAATGAAACCGATAACAAACTACAAAAGACACATGGTACAATAAATGTCAAAGATGTTTATTGATAGAAACTCTAAATTATTACGACGCCGATTAGTTACTTCACCTGTGGGGACTTGTAGTCTGGCAAATTGTCTGCTTACCAATAATATGATTCCGAATTCAAATGTCCTACTGTAATGGTTTTCTTTTAAATGTTATTGAAAGTGTGTTATACATCGGTTATAATATTATTAACTGTCAGATTTAGTGGTATTTGGTGAAGAGGAATGAAACAAAATATTTTTGCTGAGTAAATTGATTTTGTTTTTTTCGCGAGAGAGAAATTTGCTCACAAGCGATAGCAAGTGATCAATCTTTCGAACAAAAAAAAAACGAATCATCTTGAATAGTAAATCTTATTTTTTTACGAAATGAAAACAAAATAATAATAAACACATATACAGCTGTCCCTCGATAATCCGACACTTTTTAATCCGACGTACTCGGTAGTCCGACGCGCTACAGGCAGCAACATGCATCTCCCTCCCACCGCTCCGGCAGGAAGCAAAACAAACCTGCAGTGACATGAATCCTCCTCCCTCCGCTCTGTGGGGACAGATCAGTCAAGTGTAGTTAGTTCAGCAGTTGTGTTGTATAGTTTCGGACGGAAAGTATGTAACTATGTATTGCTTTGTGTTACGTTTTGACAGTGTGATTGCGTGTAGTGACAGTGTAAAAATGGCAAGCACAAGTGTGAAACGTAAACATAAAACATTAAGTTTATCTGAAAAATGGGAAATTATTAAACGAATAGACCGTGGTGAAACTCCGAGTGCAATATCTAAAGAGTATGACATTGGACGACCTACTGTCTACGATATTGTGAAAAATAGGGAAAAATTGAAAAATTCATAAAGTCTGTTGATGATGAGCCCAGGAACAGAAAAACTCTTAAGACTAGCGAGTTGCCCGAGGTCGAAGACGCTCTTTTCATTTGGTTCAAACAGCAGCGAAACCGGAATGCACCTATTTCAGGAGACATTTTGAAACAAAAAGCCCAATTTTTACCAAGAAATAACAAAGAAAACTGACTTCCGCGCTAGTCACGGGTGGTTTGAAAACTTCAAAAACGCCATGGTATACGATTTATGCAGATGAGTGGCGAAAAAGTGTCTGCTAACGAGTCTGAAATCCAGGAATTCATTGGAAAATTGGACGCAAAAATCAATGAACTTGGCCTAGTTCCTGAACAAATTTATAACGCCGATGAAACCGGCTTGAATTGGCGTCAGCTACCAACAAAGTCATTTGTAACCGAAGATGAAAAGAAAGTTTCTGGAAGAAAATTACAAAAAGAAAGAATCACTCTGATGGTATGTGCGAATGCTTCAGGAACTCACAAGTTAAAACTGTTAGTTGTTGGTAAATCAAAAAACCCACGTGCGTTAAAAACGTAAAGGTCGAATCCTTACCAGTAACCTACATGTGTCAAAGCCGTGCATGGGTCACAAAAGAGGTTTTTCATGATTGGTACTTTAAAAGCTTTGTCCCTCAAGTTAAGCAAGAACTAAAAAAGGAGAAGTTACCAGTGAAAGCCCTTCTATTGCTTGACAACGCACCCGGACACCCTGACAAGGATGAATTAAAAGTTAAAACTGCCGATGGTTACATTGAGGTAATGTACTTGCCCAAAAACACGACCGCTTTGATCCAGCCAATGGACCAAAACGTCATAAAGACTCTCAAGGCACATTACAAAAAGCGCCTTTTAATGGATATTGTCAGTCAACGTAATGATGACATATTGTAGATTTTACTTAAATTTCTTTCCGTATTTCTTTTAAAAACTTACATGTACTGTCATTTTGTATCCTGGTATTAATAAATTACATGTACCTTTACTGTTTCTTCCTTTTTAACTTCATTGTGTTCAAACGCATTAAGAATAAAACATCTTTGATAATATGACATTTTTGGTAATCCGACATTTTCGGTAATCCGACACTCTCTCGGTCCCTTAACTGTCGGATTATCGGGGGACAGCTGTATTTAAATAATAAAAAAAAATGTTTTCAAATTCGTCACGGGAAATTTTACTGTTTGAGATTAATTACGTGAACATGACAAATAACTAAATAAGCAGGTATAATAGGAATCTGTAATAATTTTAAGATAAAAAAGACAAATATCTTAAGGAACTAAGGGTTAAGGCAAAACCTTAGCGTTGTTACAAACGATTATTTAAAATATTATCTAGTATTCACAGAGTAAAAAATTCTTTCAGATGAACAACTAAACGTCAGCGTTTGATCTTTGCAAGGCAACGGCAGCTATGTTTAAAATCTAGAAATTCAGGATCGTATTTAGATATTTTAATTATAAAATTAGTATCCGGCATGGTCAAATTACCGACTAAATTCAAAGATTTTGTATCATATGCTTTTGAACGACAAAATATAGCACTATCGTCCAAAGTTTTCAAGGTGTGGGCATAGTCGTTACACGTGAAGTTTATTTCAAATTCGAACAAGACGCCCCTGATCTAGTCTTACAACATGCGCGAGATATTCCACGAGTGTTGTTCCTCTGAATAATATATGTACTCTGTGGTATTATCACCATTATAATATGATAGCGCTCAATTCTAAGAAGATCAGTTCTATACAACTTATCGTTTTTCTATTTAAAAAACATCAGTAACATTTTCTCTTGCTCTAATCGGATTCTAAAAAGCTAGAACGTTTTATCATACCCACATATATTTCAGCGAATCTGTCAACAAAGACTGCAGATAGTAGAAGGATCGAGAGAAGTATAGTACCTACCCTTAATCTAAAAGAAAAACAAATAATTTTTTGAAATATAACATGATTTTCAAGATCGAGAAATTACCTTAGTTTACTATAAGCATGGTTGAGATTTTTAGTTGGTGTGAAACCCATCTAACTGTGAAGCGTTTAAGTTTATTTATTTATTTATTCGTATGGTACATTTTAAATTTTGTATTGTGATGTAAGTGTTATGTATGGTGCCCCAGAAGATCTGTATAAACCTGCATACTGTGATGACGAAACCGTGTGCAATAGTGGATTGGTTCGTCTTGGCAAAGCATTTGCTTCAAGATTTAGGAAAACCACTAAAACCTAAACATGCCAACCCTTACGTACCTTAGTATTCATATGTAATAATATTAATTAAGTGTGTAAACATTATAGAAGGTAAATAAGAACATAAAATATAACAGCACAGCCATTATAAAATTAATGGACCAGTCCAAGCGTCAGTCACGACAATGACGAAAAAAAAGTTTAAGTGCAACATGTATATCTGATACCATAATAATAACTCATCCATTCAAGCACATCCAACAAAAAATATACATAAACAATTAAGAGACATTTTGAAAAAATTGTCGATTTTTATCTTCAATGTGTTTGTAACGCCATTGAAATATTTTTTTCTAAAGTACAAAAAAATCGGCAGTAAAGTAATTCATTATACGACGATGTTTAAGTTCACATTTTTGCCGGTAGAGATGTGTAAAATGTATGTAAATTTTAGAATCGCGCATGTGCGGTGGAAGCATTTGACGTAAAAAGAAAAGCTGATCATATTAGCTACTTAAAGAACGTTATAAAATTGTCAGATTTTGTTCAAATTTTGGGATTTCGGAAAAAATATAATATGTACCTCGGTACTATAGTTATTTGGATCACTAGTACATAAAATGATATTTTGCGAGTGTGAGTGGTATTGCCTAGCCGAGGCGAAGCAACACGAGCACTCGTAATACATTTTCTGGACGTGTAATCCACAAAATTTTTTATGTGTTATTGTTAATTTAGTTCAACCATTTATTGCTAGGGATGTATTTTTTTTGGTTGGTACCCACTTGTCATTGCATAACTACTTAATTTTCAAATTTAAAATCAAAGTGACATTTTCGATGTAATTTTACCAAATATCACTTTTGTAAGGTCTAGGCCGGGTATTTGATGTTCCCGACCGATTTTGAATCCTACTCCCGTGTTTTATTTGCCTCGGCTATCGCCTCATCAACTAAAACACATTCGTCATAAAAAATCAAACTTTAGTGCCTTGATACATAAATAACTATTAATGGGATAGCCTACATTATTTTACTTTTCCGGGTTGTAAATTTATAGCTGATTCCCAAAATATTTGGAAAGTTTTCTCACTCCTGAAGAGTCCCAAAAAGACGAAACAACTGTCGGTGTTAGCTCGCAATTGTAGAAATCCCTTGCATAATACAGCAGACGATTTCAAATCATTTTTCAGAACATCGTCAACATATAGACTACTTAGTTGATAGTAAAAACTTCTTAATTTATTATTGTAGGTTACTTTCCCAATTATTTGGGCCTTCTTTGGAGTTGAGGTAAACGGGACAATGAAACACTGTACCTATTTCACTCGACGTTTCGACTGGCATGTGTGTTTCTATTAGAGTCCCTGAAGCACTGATCCTCTGAACTATTGATAAACACTGGACACATGCCAGTCGAAACGTCGAGTGAAATAGGTAGGTACAGTGTTTCATTGACCCGATTACCTCAACTCAAAGAAGGCCCAAACAATTAAGAAATTAACATATAGACTACGTTTATCCCGTGGGATTAAAAGTGAATTAGCTTAAAAATTTATTTAAAATTCACAAGATAAACGAAACGGCTTAAGCTTAAATTTAGATTAACTTAGTTACGCCAATCTTGTTTGAAAACAGGCTTATCCTTTTAAACTGCTTCTATTTAGCGGAATAAACAAATGGATTAGCTTTAGAAACTGAAAGTTGACTTCCGAAAATAAATGTGTAAAAATGTCAATTTGCAGATGAATCTCACGTAGTAATACAAGTAAGAAATCACAGAGGTTATAAACATAGTCGCTATGACAGTCTATTACATTGACATATGAGCCTACTACACGATCATCTAACAAACGTCTTAATATAAATTTCAAGCTTGTTTTAAGTCTTTTGCATGTTACGAGATAAACAGTTGGAAAAAGTAACTAAACTATGTCAATTTTTAAGCTAATTCAATTTTAATCCAGCGGGATAAACGTAGTCAGTAATGGCAAGAAGTTCAAATAGTAATAAATAAAACTAGTCAGACTTATAACAGCAACTAAATGAAAAAAGTAAATAATAACGAGTGTTTCGTGCAGAAGTCCACATCGACCTGACACTTATAAACAAATAAGATGGTATAGAAAGTGCGTTACAAAAAAATAACTTCTTCTATAACTAGAATTGTATAATTAATATTCTTGAAGATATTCTTATAATAATTAGTATCACGTGATTGCCATATCTCAGTATCGGATAAAGAATACTATTAACATTTTATTTGAAGAAAGAATGTGTAAAATAAATGTTTTCATAAATAGTCAAAAATAAGTCTATGCAGGTTAAGAGCCCTTTTGGGATTATCTCCAAAATCTAATCAAATCTAAGGTATTATAAATAACACATAAATGCCAAGTTTCATAAAAATCGGGTTTACATTCGGATGAACAGCCGGCCTACATACAATTTTCTTTTGCTTCTTTACATGTATAACGTACTAACTACTAACTGGCAGAGTAATTTTAAAAGATGGATTTGCGTGTGGTACTTCGTACATAGAGCAAACACCAGACAAAAGATAGTTTAGCACAAAACTCGACAATTCACACAAATTGAATTAATGTAGAATAAAATGCTTATTAAAACAAAACACCTACTACATAATTTACAGTATTTCAATTTATACTTGCAATAAAGCATTAAAGAAGAATGTGAGAAGTGAAAACAATTGAAAAGTAGTAAAGATATATATTTTAGCAAAAAACGATTTAATAAAAGTTGTAGAAAATACAACAATTTTTGTTTCATATTTTTTAATATAATTAAAGTAAAAGTAAGCAATTAACGTACTTCGGTATTACTTATCGAAACAAAATTCTTTAAACAAACTTGTGTAAAATTAAGAAAAAAAAACTTCTTAACATAAAATTTATTTCAACAAAAAGTTAAACAAATGTTATTCGTAAATACTAATCTCTATGTCGTATTTCGTCTTATTTCTACTTCAGACTTGTGATGTGACCTCATCATGTAGTACATATCATAGTTCACTAATCGATTTTGATATTCTATTTAATGAAATGAACTTCGGATAGCTCGGCATCTTATGTATAAGAAGTGGAATAAAATAATTTGCAATACCATTAGATATTGTTAAGTTTTAATGTAACGCAATATTTAATGTTTCCCAATTGCTAATTACAATAAACATGATTTTTTTCTTATTTAGAGTGTCCTGCTAAATAATTAGTATAAATTGTAAATATTGTAAAACGTCTTCCGGGATTGGACCTGCTGAAATTTCAACAAAGTTCAATCCGGAAGACGTTTTTGTTTTAACAAATAAAATTATTATACATGCAATTGGAAAACGTTTTTTATGGTATCTTGGTAACGATCACATTTCTTCATAGGTACCAAGAATTTTATATTATTCGTCTGCATGCGTCGCTGTAAGGACGTTTTTTGTACATTTGAGCACAGACTAATGGGCCCTTAAACGTTTTTTTTTTTCATAATTATAATATCCCACACTTCATATAGAAGGAAGAATACAATTAAAAACCCAGAAATTTCGATTTTAAAAAAAATTTAAAAAACGCTATTCCACCCGTATTCGACTAAATAAAGAAAATAAAAGTTGATGCATAAATAAAGATTGTAATTAACTGTTCTGAAATAATTTAAGATAATATTACATATTAGATGATACTCGAAGCTCGGAAAATATACAATTAAAATCCAGCAGAACAAGTTTTAAAATGGACGCAACCATTTAGGAAATTTATAAGCAAAAAACGTATTATTTCCTTATAAAACTTCCTATCTCATATGTTTATGTAAATTAAACAGTTTCGCGTACAATATTTTCAGCATGAAACGATAATGTTAATAACGGTAGTAATACAGAAAAAAAATCGATGCCATTACTCGAGGAAAAAATTATTGTAAACTACTGTATTTACATGTGATATTATCACTTTGCCAGCTAATACTACGTTAGCAATAAAAATGTATAAAGTTCTTTCCTCGGTCATTGATCCGTGCGTGAAAGTTGAACAAGAAAAAAAAACTATTTCGGCAGTGATTTTAGTACGATCAAGCCTAATACAAGTGCATACGGTTACTATTAATGTGCTATTTATAAATTTTAAAAGTATTATTTGAGATTCGAGAAATATAAACCTTCAAATGAATTTAATTAATTAATGAAGGTTATTGCAACCATACAAAATTTAAACTTAAGAAAAATGAAAAGCAAAGCAATATTTTTAAGCTTGCTAAACGAATGGGTAGGTTGAAAATTCCACTTTAACAGTGTAGTGCCGGAGTAATATATTCACATTCCATCCAGGAGTAGTTTTTCCTACCTTTTCAAACAGATACAAGACCTTGTGTTAAGCATCACATATAAGTAACAACAAATAAAAATAAGTAATTGTATCAAAAACACATTAGCGTTCTAGTGTTTAAGATGAAGTATCTCGTAATATGTTATCTTCTTTAGTACGCCTTGAGATAAATACATCATAAACAAAAACGATGATTATCCACAAGCACAAGTAATGTTCCCTGTACCGTAATTGCATGAAAAACAACATAACAATCACAATGATTTAAATGAAATTTCTTACATAATCTGTTCTTCATTGCGATTTATGCGCTTGTGCAAATCAAAATAAGCAAACAAACAGCTATGTAGCAAATGAAGAATAATTGATTTGGCTTTGTATTTTTTTTTACCAAAAAAGCAGTTTCAGAGAACCTATTTCATAAATTTGTTCTACACTCAACTTGACTTGCAATGAAGTGCATGAAATGTAATTTGGATAGGTCGTTTCCAAAACGTGGGTCAAAAATAGTACGTATGCACTTGCAAAAAGCTTACATTAGTTTGGGTCTAAATCCTTGTAACTATTTGAATTGCAATGAATTGAACGAGCACACATATTAGTAAAATTAATGGTAGTAACTTCACGAATTCCGTCGAACCACCGCAGGAATTGGATATGCGTTTTCTTCAGTCCACCATTTGTCAAGTGGATCGAAGAAGACGCAATTTTTTGGCTAATCCATGAAAAAAGTTTTATGCATTGAGTGAAAGGTAATAGTAAAATAATATATAATCTCTTATTTAAAAAAAATTAATCCATACAGAGTGTATTTTAAAATCACCGACAAACGAAAACTGACAATTCTGTGATTCAAAACAAGCCAAAAATTCTTATAAACGTTTTCCCAAAAAAAGTTTCCTTACGGAGATTAATCAACCTAGATTAAAATTATATTTTTAAATGTTTTTTTAAGATTCCTCGAAATGAACAAAAGATATTAAGCTGAAATTTGCCAATGTCTATTTATCAGAATTTTTCAGTCGTGACGGTCTATCTAGTGGCGTAGAATACTTTAAAACTTTAAGTAAGTAGTTAAAGTAAGAAAAAAATGTACGCCCCTGGTTTTTTTGGAACAACATTTAATGATGCAAAGATTACACTTCCATATACTGCCGTGCTAATCAAAAAAGATGTAACTACATTTTTTTTGTTAAACGTATTGGAACTATCTGTTAATTACTAGTTCGTTTTGGTGTCAAAAGGTTATCATTAGAAAGAACATGAGTTAATCAAGATTTGTATTGATGTTTTTCATTAGTTATTTTATAGTGGCCTTAAAATATTGGTCTTTGAATGCTTACACTTGAAATCGAGATACGGCTTTTTTGCTTAGCACGGCAGTATATTCAAACCTCAATAACTTAGTTATAAAGCCGGTGCACGTTGAGTGCACACGAGCGACAAATATACGTGCGTTAAAATGACGGAGAGTGATGATATTGACAAGAAGGTTGCGTTACCGCACCGTAAAAATACGCTCGTGTGCACTCTTCTTCTCTCAAAACGCTGTCTGCGACACCGCAACGTCGACGTTGCGTTACTCGTGTGCACCTGCACTTAAAGGTGAGCTAACGTTGAGCAAAGTTGTACTAGCTTGTGCTATGTTTTGGGAGAGGGCTGACGTCACCTTAACCCTTCCAGTTTCATACCTCAATAACCCTGTTACTAAAGGTGTGATAGCGTAATTTTACTTATGCTTGCCTGAGATAGCTCAGCTGTTTAATGTTTCATAGATTAAACCCTCAATAACTCCGTTATTGTAGGTGTGTTAGCGTTGAGTAAAGTTGTGCTAGCTATTCTCTTTCGTGTGCAAACATCAAAACTTCAATATTTTTTTGGTGGGGGCTCAGGTCGCTTTAGCCCACCACCAAAATTCAAACTTAAATAAGTCCGTTACTAAAGTTGTGCTAGGGTGCTAGTCGTTCTCTTTCGTGTGCAAACGTCAAAATCGATTTTTGGGGGGGGGGTAAGGCGACCGAGAAGAAGGAAATTTGCATCGCCAAACAATTTGTACGATCGAATCATACGCATTTCAACAACGGCCAACAATTGTTAAATGTATCTAAGTCGTATACCAGTTTCAAGATTTCCTGGCGGGTGCCCCTCCATGCGCAGAAAACCAAAATCGGTTCTACTTATTTCGAAAATACACTTGTTTAAATTCCTGCCGCGCATCTACATGAAGGTCCACCGTAACCGGATCTTGAACCAGATAATAAGCCATTATACGAACGCTACCTACCGTCATTCCTACGTCGAGACAAAAGTAGGTATCACTCGCGCACGTTCCTTTTAAGACCAGTGAAAATCCCGTACGCAAAGGGAAAATGAAAATTGCATTTTGGAAAAAATAATTCAAGCTAAAGTTATAGATAATAAAATTTCCAACTTTTTTTCATCACTTCTTTTGTATAATTAATATTGGTGGAAACATTGTTAAAACAATTACAGTCACTGATACTCTAACTCAGTAATTACTTATCGGATCAAAAAATAGTTTAAACAAATGTTGTGCACAATTACATTATAAACAACTTTTATTTGAAGAAAAAATGTGTAAAAAATTTTTTTTAAACAAAGTTGTGTATAATTAAATTACAAACCACTTTCATTTGAAACAAAAACGTGAAAAATGAATAATTTCATAAATATTTCAAAAATTCAAAAATCTACTTAGGTTAACAGCAAATTTCTCTCGATTGATTAGGTCCAAAAAAATCGATTTCCGGTATTATAAATAAGGCTAATATGCAAAGTTTTATAAAAATCGGAAAAGTGGGTTTACTTGATATCTTGTTTAGTTTAGGTTAGAATTCAAGGTATTTAAGAAAACACCCATGCCTGTCAAAGTTTAGGTTATATTTATGTGATGTCTAGAGTGAGTACTAGACACCGGATTAACCAGAGAAAGAATTGGTCGAGTCGGTTTAGATGTTTAATGCGTTTATTTACATTTCACTTATACGAAATCTGATCACACGCATGCGAGCAGACCTGGTGAAAAACTCCACCATGACAACGCGCCGTGCCACAGCGCGTGGATTGTGAGGGATCTCCTGGTCAAATTTGGTTTTTCCACGATTACCTCCTCCCACTACAGCGCTGATGTGGCTTCTTCCTTTCCTCCGGACCAAGACGCAGCTCAATGAGCATCGTTTTGACTCGGTGGAAGCGGTCCAAGCGGGATGGCGAGGGCGCTGAACAGCATCTTGGAGGACGATTTTTAGAAGGCCTTTGCAACCTGGAAGGTTCGCTAACAGAAGTGTGTGGATGCCCAAGGGGCCTTACTTTGAAGAGTATTGAGTCGATGTACCAAAATGTTCAATACATTTTTCTTTTAAAAATCAGTCCTACTACTTTTGGATGCCACCATGAATTAGATATTCGAATAAAAGTAGAAGTCTAATACGGTCAAATTTGAATCCCCTTGTTTAGATTTCAAATATACAGACACAGATAAAATCAATTATACTGAGTTACTGTTAATTTATTTATTTTGGCGTTCGCGAGTTATTTTTACCCCACATCTTATTAATAAGATTGGGAGTTATGCAACGGTTTCCAAACCGAAAATTTCAACACTTTTCGTTTTTGTACAATAATTTCAAAAAGAGTATTTATAACCATTTATTTTTCAAATAAAAGCTGTTTTTAATATAATTAACAAAACTTTTGTTTAAACAATTTTTTGATCAGGTGCTAAATTACAGCACTAATCTCACGTAACTTTAATTTAACAATACCTTTACGAATAATATACACTGTGTCCACGGATGGGGTATCACATAGGTGAAAATGTTTTTAATTTTTAGCGAAAAATGTCATTCTTGATAAAGATTTTTGCTTATTCTGAAACCCCATAAAATAAAATAAAACTCGAGTTTTTCAAAATCTGTCTCAGTTCATAGTTTTATGAAAACCATAATATTGATGCCGCAAATGAAATTACCTCAGAAATGCTACGAAACGCTTATAAAGAATTTAGAAGGAGAATTGAGAGATGTTTTGAAGTTGAAGGAGGATATATTGAATATATGTTCTTTGTTTACTGTTATTGTTAGTTTTTCTTACATGATTACTCTGTATTGTCGTTTTTGATAGTTACTATAATTCTTCGAATTTTATTTCATTTTATGGGGTTTCAGAACAAACAAGTGTTCATCAAGAACGACATTTTTCGCTAAAACTAAAATTAAAAGAATTTTCACCTATAGGATACCCCGTGGACACACTGTATAGACAAAAAAATTTATTCCTCGGTTTATTTCAATAACTGTCATTTGAACTATTTTTTTTTAAAATACATTTTTCCCCTCATTTTCGAGCAAAATTTTTGACATGACGTTGCAGAAGCGGGTAAAATGACTCGTCATGATGGCTGAAAACTGTTTTATGCTTTGTTGAACAGTTGCGTATATTTAAAAGTTTCTTTTATTTTCTTTATTGTTAATTTGTCTTGAAGGTACGTTACCTAACATTTTAGCAAATAGTATCGATTTTTTTTTCACTTCTACCAAAAGTTTGTAAGTCGCGACGTTCTTTCTATACGCTTTTAGATTTGATTTTACTTTTGGAACAAAATGTTTTGTGACTATACACTTTTACACGTTTATTAGTACCGGAATGATGTGAGGTCTGCGCGAAGCACTTGTTTTTAATTCAATTTTGTATACATAGTACATTACCGTATATTCGGTGTTAATATACACTGTGAATGATATTATTTCTTCACTGAAGTTACTACGATGGGTCTATATAAATTCTATACCTCCTTTCCTTGTCATTGTCACCACTACTAACTGATTTAGTGAGAATAGGCGTAAAAGAACCGTTTAGAGGATTGACCTTCCATATGTAAAACGTCTAAAAACAAGTGAGTCTAAGTTGTGTGTTTAAATTTAAATAGGTTTTCTTAAGTTAAAAAATTATGGATGGTAAGAAGAGATGGAAAAAGGTCATGAGAAAGAGAATAGAACTCTACAATAAGAACAAAAATGCGTGCGTTTTTTGTTTAAATTTCCCGAAATTTCCATTTTTATTTTTACTGAATTTGACTGTCAATTTATGAATTCACTGTATATTAAGTTATTACTTTAACTGTCGCTTAGTAGAATTAAAATTATAACAATTTACGGCAGAAGTTTTCCAGGGATTCAATAGGCATTATGCAAACAATCGATGAGCGAAAAAAGACTTAGTGCTTTAATTTTTGCTTGAATCATTATATTAACATTTTTTACTACACGAATAAGAAAATAAATACAGCAAAATAAGCCGTAAAGATGGTAAAAAGGATGATTTCGGTACCGCTATTTATGTACTTCATAATCGGGATTTACCGGAACATTAAATAAATTTGTTCAATGTAAGAACAATAAAATATAGGGTGTTCCATTTACACTAAGTATTATGCAGTTTGAGTGTGATAATAATAATCACACTAAATGAACAGAAGTAAAACAAGCAGTGCGCACAGAACTCCACATCGTCCACCACTAATAGTATATACAACCGGTTTTGACCATTCTTTTAGGTTCCTCAGTGGCTACAATTTAAAAAAAGTTCAATTATGCAGGGTGTCCCACTATCATAGACCGCCTGTCAACTTTGACATTTTAAATGCAACATATACTTTCTATTGTGAATCTAGGTGAAAAACTATGGTGACTTATGTATACGAGTCTTACTCAAAAATGATACTTTTCGAGGTATCGATTTTCAAACATTTGATTGGGTCAATATCAGCCTTCAAATATTTCACGTTTTTAGGTTATTATTTGAAATATCAAATTCAAATTTAATTCACATTTAGGGCGGTACGGTAACGACCCTAACTATCTATGATTTAAAAGTTGACATCGATTATATGGGGAAAACTGTCAAATTTTGTAATAAAAAGTGATGAATATAACAATAAAATCAAATGAAACACCCTGTATATGTTTTGCCAGATTTTTGCTATATATGTTTGTCTACCAAAAATCCACTGTTCGCCGTGAAACTGATTTTTATCGAAAATTATCATCTAAACATTAAGTATGGGATAAAATGCGAACGTCCAAAGTTTATTGTTGTCACGGTTGTGTTAATAATTGTCCGATCTACCACAATTTAATTGTATCTTTGTATTGTTAGTAATAAGGAATGAGTTTTCGACAGCAGAATTAGTCAGTTTGGTTTATTCCACCGGAAAATTGAATGGAAGTTGTTTATTGGCAGCTCATAATTATAAAACATATAATCCGGAACTACAACGATATCCACGCGCTGAGATTCAAAAAAACTACAATTGCCAACTGTGAGAAAAATATTAGCAACATGTTTGTACTGGAGAAGATATGCAATTTGACATTCATCGTTATCGTTATCAGCAGTTAAAAATCCTATCATTAGAGTAGAACAAATAGCAGATAATATTGGAGCTTTGAAGACTCCTGTAAATAAGGTTCCGAAAAAACAAATTCCATCCTTATCACGTACAACACATATCAATATCCGACAAAAACAGATTTTGAATGCTGAAACGTTTACTAGGAATTCTTCTCGGATTTGACATTTCCTGTTTATTCAGATATACCTTTCGACTGTTTCAACTAATGTGTCCAGCGATTTTGATTATCTAAGTATTTTATAATTTCAATTTGTTGAGTTTTGGTAGACAAACATTCATAACAAAGTTGTAGAGAATTTAATTCTACATCGATCAGGGGAGAAATATACAGGATGTTCAAGATTTTGATTTGACATTTATTTTCTCGTACCGTGCATAACCAATGTCAACTTTTAATACATGGACAGTTAAGGTCGTTACCACCCTAAGTGTAAATAAAGCTCGAGTTTGATATTTCAAATAATAACCTGAAAACCTGAAATATTTGAAAGCCGATATTGGCCCAAGAAAATCAATAAGTATCACTTTTAGAGTAAGACTCGTATAGATAAAGTCTCCATAGTTTTTCATGTAGATTTAGAACCAAAAATATGTGTTTCCATGTAAATTGTCAAAGTTGACAAGTGGTCCATGAAAGTGAAAATATTTTTTAATTGTAGCCACTGAGGAACCTAAATGAATGGTCATCTTTTTTGTATAATTAATATTCTTGGAGGTATTGTTAAAATAGTTAGTATCACGTGATTGTTATATCTCAGGATTACTTATCGGATCGAAAAATAGTTCAACAAAAGTTGGGTATAATTAAATCACAAAACATGTAAAATGAATATTTTTGTAAATATTCCATAATGAGAAAAATCTATGTACGTACATTCAGGGTTCTTTTGGTTCGGCAGATTATGCCCAAAATCAGTGATTTATATACGGACGGAGAGCCTTTCTCCTACGTGTTAAAATTTCGGTTTGCTTTCGTACAACTCCCCATCTTGTTTATAAGGTATTGGAGCAAAAAACCTGTAATAGTAAAGTTCTGCATAATAGAAGAAATAGTCTATTACTTACTTAAGTCCAAAAGTATATTTATGCCGGAAAAACTAAAATATACTCCCCCTTTTTTACAGTTATTTGTTATAAGTTAATTAGATAGTAGCAGTAACAAAAAGAAAATACCAAAATTGCATAAAAAACAATATTTGAACACGTGTTTCGACAGTTAAGCTATCAACATCAGCGGATTGACACACCAGTGTAGCAGATCGAGATCAGATTCGAGATCGAAAAGACGAAATAAACTTATCGAAAAAAGAAAGGAAGTTATAAAAGGGGTGGAGATAGGGCAAATTTAGTAGTCTAAAATTTGTTTGGGTTTATACACGGCACCCGGTTTGAAAAAAAAACATAGTTTCTCTTTAAGTCTCTCTTTAATATGGGCATAAAAATGCGTTCAACAAATGTTAAATCTTGAAAAATTTTATAATCGCTTTATCTACACATACCGAAAGGGTTACATACTACTCTAAAAAGCTCGGATTTAAAGCATGGTTTTAAATACGCTATTGGTAATTTTTTATTATTTTTTCCTTTTTGTAATTACATCATAATGCGTTCTTCAAATAAAAGTCTTTCAGTTTTGTGTATAAAAATTTTTTATCTTAACTTCAGTTTGTAATTTTTTAGTTTCTTATCTTTTTTCTTAATTTATATAAAAATGCGTTCTTGAATTAGATGTTTTATCAATTATATGTTAAAAAAAAATTATTTATCTTGAATCTGACCTCAATAAAGTTTTTCATCTTCAATTATTCACTTTCATTTCCTTTTCTATATGAAACCATACCCAAAAGATAAGAAGGCTCGTGCTACCCTCCAAAAGCATGCAAAAGTGTGTTTTAAGACAAATTAAGATTTACTAATTCTACCTTAATATTTGAAATGTACTTTCAGCAATTATTATTTTACAGTCGAGGGAACTGCAATATGGATGCTCTGGCAAATTATCGTTTCTTTAAAAATTAAGATAATGTCTGAAGCCTTAATAAATCAGATAATATTCACATTTATATGAAAACTGCACGAATTGATAAAAATTGTTATTATCTCGCGTTTCAAAAAAATAACAAATTTTTAGTTTTTGTATTTCCGGAAGTATTATCTAGAATTAATGTGATAAAAATGGAATCCTTTACAAAATCTTCGAAAATGTAACTTCGACATAGTCGCACATAAATTATAAGATCGGGGAGGATTAAATTTTATTTGTTTTACATTTTAATAAAAACTGCATGGCAGTGTTGAAGAACTAATCAAAATTTAGTATTTAACATGATTACCATCGCAACACAAAAAATTTCTAATAACTTACTTGTTAAATAACATTAAAAAGAAATTTTTTTGACAACAAAGTTAACGTCAAATTTAATTTAATAAATGTCTCTGTTTGTTTGAATTTTGTTAGATTTTTTTTTCTTGAAATGGTGATATCTTGTAATTTTCGTACCGAATTCAACCAGTGTGTTGATTAAATCCGGAAACTTTTCTCGTGATTGTCAAAAACGTGATTAATTAGACCTAATCAACACAACCCATGTGAAGTTAGCCATAAATCCAGCTATAAAAATGAATTTTTCTGTACGCTATGTAAATATTATCTATATTGACTTAAATGTTTATAACTACTAAAACAACAATTAATTCTTATTTTAACATTTGTTTAATAAAAATTGTTTAAACAAATTTGCAAAAGTACACTTACCCCTACTTTAAGAGCTTCTTTGATAGTGATCGCGTAGATTAATTATTATGCAAACTTAGCAAGAACTAGTTCTTATAATTATAAACAACATATCAAATAATAAAAAAGCTAATATTTCTTAAAACGAAAATATTTGATTTCAAAGTTATGGCTACACGCGACTATAAAGTATGTTCGAGGGTGAATTTCAACGTGTTGGCGTGAATCAATTTTTATGCAATATAAGCAATAACTAGTTCTTATAATTATAAACAACATATCAAAGAATAAAATGCTAATATTTTTTAAAACCAAATATATTTGATTTCAAAGTTATGGCTACGCGCGACTATAGAGTATGTTCGACGGTGAATTTCAACGTGTTGGCGTGAATCAATTTTTATGCAATTTTAGCAATAACTAGTTCTTATAATTATAAACAACATATCAAAGAATATAAATGCTAACATTTTTTAAAACTAAAATATTTGATTTCAAAGTCATGGCTACGCGCGACTATAGAGTATGTTCGAGGGTGAATTTGAACGTGTTGGCGTGAATCAATTTTTATGCAATTTTAGCAATAACTAATTCTTATAATTATAAACAACATATCAAAGAATAAAAATGCTAATATTTCTTAAAACGAAAATATTTGATTTCAAAGTTATGGCTACGCGCAACTATAGAGTATGTTCGAGGGTGAATTTGAACGTGTTGGCGTGAATCAATTTTTATGCAATTTTAGCAATAACTAGTTTTATAATTATAAACAACATATCAAAGAATAAAAATGCTAATATTTTTTAAAACGAAAATATTTGATTTCAAAGTTATGGCTACGCGCAACTATAGAGTATGTTCGAGGGTGAATTTGAACGTGTTGGCGTGAATCAACTTTTATGCAAATTTAGCAATAACTAGTTCTTATAATTATAAACAACATATCAAAGAATAAACATCCTAATATTTTTTAAAACGAAAATATTTGATTTCAAAGTTATGGTAACGCGCGACTATAGAGTATGTTCGAGGGTGAATTTGAACGTGTTGGCGTGAATCAATTTTTATGCAAATTTAGCAATAACTAGTTCTTATAATTATAAACAACATATCAAATAATAAAAATGCTAATATTTTTAAAACAAAAATATTTGATTTCAAAGTTATGGCTACGCGCGACTATAGAGTATGTTCGAGGGTGAATTTGAACGTGTTGGCGTGAATCAATTTTTATGCAATTTTAGCAATAACTAGTTCTTATAATTATAAACAACATATCAAAGAATAAAAATGCTAATATTTTTAAAACGAAAATATTTGATTTCAAAGTTATGGCTACGCGCGACTATAGAGTATGTTCGAGGGTGAATTTGAACGTGTTGGCGTGAATCAATTTTTATGCAATTTTAGCAATAACTAGTTCTTATAATTATAAACAACATATCAAAGAATAAAAATGCTAATATTTTTTAAAACGAAAATATTTGATTTCAAAGTTATGGCTACGCGCGACTATAGAGTATGTTCGAGGGTGAATTTGAACGTGTTGGCGTGGATCAATTTTTATGCAAATTTAGCAATAACTAGTTCTTATAATTATAAACAACATATCAAAGAATAAAAATGCTAATATTTTTTAAAACGAAAATATTTGATTTCAAAGTTATGGCTACGCGCGACTATAGAGTATGTTCGAGGGTGAATTTGAACGTGTTGGCGTGAATCAACTTTTATGCAAATTTAGCAATAACTAGTTCTTATAATTATAAACAACATATCAAAGAATAAAAATGCTAATATTTTTTAAAACGAAAATATTTGATTTCAAAGTAATGACTACGCGCGACTATAGAGTATGTTCGAGGGTGAATTTGAACGTTTTGGGGTGAATCAACTTTTATGCAAATTTTTTTTTGAGTTAGAAATACTTTCATGGATGTTGGGGATGATCCCCAGAAACAAATTCCGTATGCTATTCTAGAATATACATTGGCTGGACTTATGGCTAACTTCACATTGGTATTAACACACTCGGGTATTATAAGAGAACACAAAAATACATACCCTATGTATGTAGTAATATCACAAGAGAGTGTGACTTAATTGAAAATAATTCGACAAAAACGTGTTGTCAACATACTAGCAACATGTTTGAGAAAAATTCTGGAGTATTATTTTCTAATTTTTCGAACTTTCGTGTGGTATTTGATGGATTATTTTTTGACGTTACAATCACACACATTATTTAAATATTGTATTTTTAATTAGACAAATTAAAGTTTGTTTCCAAATTGACACACTGCTTATGACAGTATTCCGAGTAGTATTCTTACATGCATTTTCGTTTATTTTATTATTGATTTGATCTATTGACGATCTGGTAAAATCATTCTTGATTCACTTTTATAAATTTTGTTGAAAATTATGACAGGCGTCAATTAAAAAAAATCGTTGCCATTCAATAAAAACAAAATTCAGGATTTCTATAAATGATTGTCTCATAAAGTTGGCAATTAAATGAACAAAATTAACGATAAACGACGAAGAACACAATTACAACTAGAGATACTAATTACAACGGAACGATGAAATAAATGACAGATGATTGACATTAGTATAATTTAATTCACTACCTATCAGTTTAAACGGCAAACTTGCATTTTTTTAAATTTTCCAACACTCACTTGGTAAGACAATCATTTATAGAAACCCTGTACTTTCAATTGTTCTCGCGACAAAAATCTAGATACATTATTCCCATTAGAATAATGTTTTGATTAGCTAAAAAGTATATAAATGACCGAAATTCACGTTTGTAATTGGTTTTTAGAAACGTCAAAAAACAATCACTTTAAATGTTAGTTTGGAGATCCGTCTACTACTAAAATCAAAATAATTATAGGGAAACGTTTGCCAAATTTTTCATCTACGGATTTAACGAGCTGATTTTCAAATAGCGTTCGTGTAATTTTTTCTACTCAAAAAATAAAGAAATCTTCGTTTTTTTAAATTTATATGTCAGTTAATCATCCTCTACATGATCCAGTAGACACGTTTACCAAATTTTTTACTCGAAAACAAAAAATATGTGTCATTGTAATATGAAAATGTACATTTTTATGAACTTAATATTTACGAAATCTATTACTATAAGATACAGATTATATCAACACCAACAACGTCAAAAACCTTAGATCTATAAAGAAAATTATGTAGGTAATAGTGATCTTCCAAATCACAGGTAAAAGCTATTAAGCTTGAAGGTCAAGGTACAGTAACAACAAACATGTTTACCCCAAGTTCTTCGGTCACACAGTACACCAAAAAAAATTAAAAAAGCTGGTCGAAATTAGTAAACGTTTATAATAATCTACCCAAATGTGTGTATTCTGATTTTTGGAATCTCTAATTACAAGTTTGAGGTCAAAACTGAAATGTTCGCAATGGTGGACAAAGACTTGTCCAAAATTAGTAAGCGTATAATTATGTAATTACAAGTACGTATTTATTGACATTTTATTTATTTCATTTATGTATGAATTAGATGTCAAAGGTTTTCAAAGTAATTGAAAACAAATGAATTTTCAACCATTTCGAGGTTTCGTTCAAAATTAATCCATTAAAAACTTTAGGCTGAATATGTTGATCACGTAGAAAATTTAAAGAACTGTAGAATTCAACTTTTTGCTGATGATACCTTACTGTATTTCATAGGTCAAGATGTTGAGGAGGTTGTGAAAAACCTAAACGAGAAGCTTGAAGTGCTGTATAAATGGCCGACACGGAACGGTTTAAGTCTAAATACAGAAAAAACTGAATTCATGGTGATTAAAAGCAAATTTAATACTATAGCAAATAAAAGACACACAGGAATTTATATAAATGAAGTAAGGATTGAACAGGTAGAGCAGTGCAAGGGTATTGTGATAGATGAACACTTAACTTTTTCTAAATATGCAGAATACATAACTAGTAAAGTTGCAAGAAAAGTGAATCTACAAAAAAAATGAGTAAATATCTTAGTTCATGGTCAAAGCTGACAATTTCCAAGACAATCATATTACCACATTTTAACTACTGTTCATCGGTGCTGTTTTTGTTAAGCATGACGGAGAAAAGTATACTTCAGAGGAAACAAAATCAAGCTATGCGTTGTATTATAGGATGTAGTCCCTATACAAATATAAACACCATGTTAGAGGCAACAGAGTTACTGTCTGTACGACAGATATTGTTTCTGAATACCATGACTCTGATATATAAGATGAGACGCAATTTGCTACCTAAATATCTGTTGGAGAATATTAAATATATAACAGAAGTGCATGGTTATTCAACCAGGACTAGAAATGACTTTTATGTCTCGATGGTTACCAGAAACTATGGTCAGAATGATCTTTTTCACAATTCAATAAGTTGTCCCATGATGTGAAGAAATCGAATACAGTCCAGATTTTTAAGAACAGATGTACTTTATACTGTAGGAATAATGTTGAATTGCAGTTGAATTAATTGTTGTTCTTTGTAAAAAATTGTAGTAAAAAATGGGTAAATGTAAGTTATTAGCTGTATGCTATTGAATAAAAAAAATATATAATAATAATCGTCAGATTTTAACGATGAAATTAGTGTGCCTTGAAATTGCATTATATAATATATAACTTGTCCGATTTATTTGTTACAATGAAATCCATCACAAATTATTGTCGACCGGAACACTAACAAATTTTGAAATTGGTCGTTTGCAATGATTCTGTCCAACCAGATATGCAACTTGAATGTCATTCGCGGACTACAACAGTGTAATCTAATTCTATGAATATCGTGAATATCGAATTCTTTTTTTAACGTTTTGGCCAATTTTTATGGGTGCTTTGTCCCACTGTGAGTTAAGTATTCACTATTTATTGTTACATCATTATCATTATATCGTGACCTTTGCTTACAAAAAAAAAATTGCATGATCAACGTTTCAAGGCAGATCTTAGCAGAGGGTGGAACACCTGTTTGCGTTCTATGAACACCTACAGGTACTTAACCGATACTTAACTTTTAAAATAAATTGAAGAGTTTCTGCAGTTAATAGATTCGGGACTATTAGGATATATCGTTTTGAATAACAAAACATAGACAAATATAAACAAAAATGTTGACAAACATCATACCTCGTCTCTTCTTTCTTGGCTTAGAACCATATGGACGATATTTGTATTTCTTTCTTTCTAACATCCACGCCAAATCACCACCACACTCTAATATATGCCTGTGAAGGTCCCCCAAATTATTAAATCGTTTATTGCACTTACTACATTGTCTAGCGTCACTTCTCCGCCACGCATCTTTCACTAACTTATCTTCGATTGCACCTATTTTTCCTAAACCCGGAATACTTAAATGTCTATACAGTTCACCTTGATTCCCTACAAATTCATAATGTTGACACCACACATTCTCATGATATAGATTTTTATGGTCAACTAACAATTTAGCATTAGGCAGTTTTATCCCACAAGATGCACATATGTATATCCTCGTTCGCGCCCATTCTCCAGTTAACTCCGCTATGGCAGTTTTGTCGATGTCATTATTAAGGACATTTTCAATCGCATTTACACGAGACGAATACGAAATGCGCTGCAAATTGAACGTGCTTAACAGTTCTTCGCCTTGAGGTATTTTTTCAACGCTAAATTCGTGAGTATTTTCTAAAGGGCAGTTTTCTTTATCGCTAACTGCAAGGTTATTTTCTTTAGGAAATAAATTATTTAAAATTTCGTTTAAAATAATAGTAACATCAAAGTAAGTGTCGATATTACTTTCGTTAGAGGTAGAATTAATTTTTTCTAAGGCAACGGTGCGCATTGCTTCTTCTTTTAAGTCTTCTAGCGGACCCCTCTTATCTAAAATCCCATTTAGTTCTTCTCGCTGTATTTTGGTTTTGTACTCGTCGCTTTTCTTATACTCCAGCAATTCTTTGTCCGTTTTTTGATCGCTCAAAATTTTCTGCTGCCGGTTTTTCATTATCAACTGTGTCCATATGTCCAATTTCGACAAGTCTTTGTTACCTTTTCTTTCAGATATTACAGCTTGATATTTTCTTCTAGTGAAATATTTGAAATTTCCCGTTTCTTCGACCGAAGAATGTTTTTTTTTACTAGTTTTATCCACCTGAGATTCGCTGTCTTCGCTAAACTGAGTGTCGGACGACGCTTCCGAAGTGTTACTTATGGTGTTAGAAAAACCACAACTGCTGCTACACTCTTCCAAAGATACATCTTTCGTTTTTTGAAAACTGGAAATTCGATTTTCAGATTCTACACTTTTAAACAATTTCCCATCTATGTAATTCAATAAATTTTCTTGAATGTTGCATTTGACTCTGTTAAAAAAAGCCTTATCGAATACGTCGTTAAATGTCAACGAACTTATACGTAAATTATCAATAGAATGGTCCGTTATCTTTTTTACTCGATACGATATGTCGAAGAAAGAAAGGGAATTAGTTTGATACGGCGGTAAGTATTTAGTTGAAATGATATTCGATTCTTTTTGGGTTGGGATTTCCGGTAAGGTTTTTTTCCTGCTGTTCTTCGCATTTTCTAAAATTTTACTACGCTGCCTTGTGATACGGAGACCGAGCTTCACCCCCACTTTAGTACTAATTACCGATAACTTTTTTTTCCTTAGATCTTTAACGTATTTCGACTTAATTTTATTTTTGGTATCGTCTCCGATAGGTTTGGACGAAATCGTTGGTGGATCGGACGACTCTTTCGGTTTCGTATTGTGTAAATATTTCGATTGACATTTCCTTTTTGTTTTCGGTGTGGTTTCCAAACTGGGTAATGTTTCGCTACCGGAATTTGTTTTAGTGTTTCTTTTATACTCGATCCTAGTTTTAATTGTGGAGTTTGGATCTCTCATTACGGTTTCATTTTCCTTTTTTTCTTCGATCTTAGAGCCTACCGCGTTCGCATCCAATCTTAAAAAACTGCTGTGAAGCATCGTTTTGTGATTCTCCAAAAGTCGAACGTTGGGGAACCTCATTTCGCATTGCAAACAAGCGAAATATTTTTCCGAATGTTTCGTGGCGAGATGAGTGAATAATTGTTTCAAGTTACATTCGCCGCTATCTAAATCACAATATAAACATTTTAATAGTTTGTGATTAATTCGCTTATTGCATTTCAATAAGTGAGATCTATTCATATGCTTCTGTCTCATCGATGGTATGAGAAAAGAACGATCACAATACAAACACATTTCTTTCTTGCTTATTATTTCTTTGTTATTATGATAGCTGGACAAAGTTCTATTTGCGATTATATTACTACAAGTTTTCAAAACATTGGGAATCCTTTCTAACGGTACGCTGCAACAAATGCTGGGCTTCGTTTCAATTTTATATTTTCTTAAATAACCTGTGTTTATGTATTGGTCGACGACGAATGGTTCGCCTGCAACGAACGACTGCGTGGTGTTGCTTTGTGTGGTTATGCACGTTTCCTTTATACATTTGTTTTCGTCACCAGAATTTTCGTAACCGGATTGTAATTCTAAATTATTACTAACACGAACAATATCTTCCGACATATTGCACTTGTACTCTGTTTTGGTTGCAGTCGGTTCGATAGCTTGTGAGACGGGTAAACTATCAGCTGTTTGCGTTGAAAAGTCATTTTCACACAGACTTCCGCTTACTGCGTGCATGGATATAACGGATTGTGGACTTTCTACTACATGATTGTATTGTGTGAACCCGTCTTTCTCATTTCGATCCACGTCTGAGTCGAAGGACCCGCTATTCACCATTGCGACCACCAGGGGATCGTCTGAAACAAGTAACATTGTATTATTCTGTTTAGTTCGAACATTGAATACAAGAGAACGACATTAATATCCAGTTGTTAAAACTTACAGTTATTTTAACATTCGATAAAAAACATAAAGCGATCAATTTTAAAGCGTTTAACTTGAATCACCTTTCTTACAAATTATCAGCGCCACACTACTTTACATATCTATATTTAAGGCGATAAATTTTAAAGATTAAAATAGTCGCATATTGAATAGGATGAGGTATTTTAAATACAGAATGGTTTTTTACTGTGCAATTATTCTAATTAAACTTGTGTCTGCATTTGCAATAAACGATATTTATAAATGCTGTTCTTATTCGTTTTTAAATATTTTCGTTTCTACTGACAAAAGTTTTGCGTTTCTTTTCTACCAACTGCTGCCAACAAGATATTAATCACTTAAGGCATCCAGGTAAATGTTTCATTCATACCAGCATCGGGCCGACCTTACTTCTTTTGAAAATCTTTTGCATTGTAAATTCCTTTGCGTTTTTCTACTAAAGTTGGGATTCTAAAAATGCTAACAATTTCAATGTCGGACGACAATTAATGCAAAATCTGATTTTATTGTATTCGAAACAAATATCTTAATTACTAATGAGTAGAACAACTACAAATTGTGTTAGAAAAAAATTTTACAACTAGACCGAAAGCTAACATTTAAAAAATAAGTTTAAGTAAATTTATGCTTTATTTATCGTAATTGTTTATCGAACAAACAGACTTAAAGAAAATATGTGTTATTTGTCCAAAAGCAAATCAAACGTCCAGTATACAAAAAATTGTATAAATGCAATATTATTGGATTAAAAAATAGTGGAATTTAAAACAAGTGATGCATAACGAAACTCCATCTCCAATTTTAGAAAAAAAACTAAGAAAGTTTCATTATATTTTTGAATTATAGAAAATTACGAAAGTATATAGTAACGTTACAAGTATCGTAACACGTTTTTTATTTTATCATATAAATGGAGATTTTCAATGTAACCCATTCATAGAAACGATAAAAAATCAAAAACCTACTAATTCATGTCAAACAATAATTTCGTTACGATAGTACCTAAGTCAACATGTGTATTGAGCGATGAATTGACCACTAATAAAAAAAAAATACAACTAGACAATTACAAATATTTACAAAAAACTACACATACAGGGCCTTTCCAAAGTTATGCGAAAAAAGTGAGAATGTGAATCCTTAACGAAAATTACACCCTATAAAAGGGGGTGACTAAAATTAGGTTTTTAACTTTTTTGAAAATGAATGAAGATCTCGGTGAATATAGAGATGTGAAATTTTGTATGAGACATCCCCTTACAAAAATCTATTTTTTAAATATTTTCCCCAGGATTGTAGAGCGGTAGAATTAAAAACCTACATTACATTTGCTGCATTATTTAGAAACTTTTTTATATCTTTAGTTTTTTTTTCCTAAAGTTGATGGTACACCGGGTGATTC
The DNA here is from genome assembly GCA_030710515.1 of Abscondita cerata. Lineage (NCBI taxonomy): Eukaryota > Metazoa > Arthropoda > Insecta > Coleoptera > Lampyridae > Abscondita > Abscondita cerata. The sequence goes on from JALBCR010002337.1 coordinate 392,779, forward strand.
AGTTTGGTGTCAGCGGCCTTTTATTTTTTTTTATTTTAACGAAAAAGTACTATAAACCATATATGCGGGGTGAATCACCACTAACGGCACGGAGATTTCTAGAGAAACAGTAAAAAGTTTTGTCGTTTTAGTAGCATGTAGGTTCATAAAAGTTGCATTTTAAAATTATCATACAGTATATCCCAAAAAGTGTGGCACCCTGTATTTTATTTTATACTTTTATAAAAGTTCCCTATACCTAAATACAGAGTGTTCTGAGTTACGTCGACTTTTCTTAAAACATGAATGATTAAAAAGTCATTTATTTTCTAATCCAAAAATCATTACTCTTACTAATAAGTATTAACACTCCTTAAAATTAAAATGTGAGGAAAATCCCAATGATTTGGGCCTTCTGCCGACGTTTCTTACTAGTTGAATATTGGCTGAATGTATTCAATGATTCATAGTTAAACATCTTTTTACAGGATGTTCAGAATTTGCAGGTTTATTATTAGATCATTCGATACAGTACGTACGGAGAAACATAGCTTCGGATGTCAGGTCATGCTCGTGTATTCGGAAACGATCGGAATGTGTACTGCTTTTCCCACGTTGAACGGTGGCATCAATTTTACGAGGCAATAAAACTTAGCATCTATTCTTAAAATTATATTTTAGTTTTAGTAACAATTAAGATTTTAATTATTAGAGAAAGTGCGTAAGTACCAATAATATTACATAGCCATATCGAAATTTACAAAATTATTGAATAGCATCTTAGCGGTTTTTAATTACCCTAAACATCAGCTAAAACCTATGAGCTAAACCCCTGAACTGAAACAATTTTACCTTATTTTTGATTTTTAACATCATTTAAGACAATTTTTTTAATTCAAGCCAGATGTTAAACTGAAAAATTTAGCGGCTACACCAGTGATACCAAGATTAGAAAATTTACCATTAAACGAGTGCACATCCCTCTTTCGGGCAATTTTTCTCCCTACGTACTGTATGTAATATAGCCCTATTTTAAATAGAACACTCTGTATTTTATCAATTCGTAACGTTAACAAAAAGTCCTCTTTCGAAAGGTATAAGAGTGTCATATGCCTAGGTGTTACAGTTTGTGCAATTTACATTTTTTAAAAATTAATTGCAAAGCAATTTCAAAACAAAAAATGTATACATAATCTAATCAGTTGATGTCATTTTACGACATTACAGTCTGCTAATAATTCTCTAAAGTCCATAAACAAAAATTTAAACGTTCATCATAATAGTTTTCTATCAAATGCTGGTGTAGTCGAATGCGCTACGGATAATAGTGGTTTTTCTTAAGTATTCTTTACACACTCATTTGACTGATCCTTCAATCCCAAAATATTCTTATAATTGTATTAGGGTTTTCGGTGACAGATGTGACACTGTTCATAATCAAAGTAAGTGCCAAAATAGTCCACTTTTCTTAACTAGTTAGCAAAAGTTAAATTTTTGTCACTTGTCAAATTGTTTCGACATTTCTTTTGAAAATGCCAACTAGATAACATCGGTCACACTCGATTAGCATTAGAATTCAAAATAAGTTTATTTCCTTTTTGCTCAAAAACTGTTGTATGTAACATGTAACGAAAGATGATGACGTATTATGCATTTTTTGGTTTAAAATCTCTCGCTAACATTAATTTTAAGAAAATTATTAATTGTCCAAAACTTTAACGGTTAATTAATAAAATACAGGGCGTTCCACGATAACAAAAAACAAAACAAAAATAACAAAAAATTAAGCCGAAATACTAGAAAGAGAGCACTGAAGGATGACACTAAAATATCAAATAAGAAGTGGAAATTTGTAAGTCGATATAAGGCATTTCAACGCTTTTGCCAAAATGGCGTCTGTGGGGCAAACAAACCTTTGTTTTCATTAGAATGTGTGTAATTTATGTTGATTTTTTGTACTTTTAGTGGTTGTTTTAATTAAGTTAGTTATAGAATCTGTGAAAGAGTATTTTAACTCAATTTATGTTTAAAATTACAAACAGGGATTCTAAAAAATTTAACACTGTCACGATTTCCTCTACTGCCACAATTCACTACACAACCAAACGGTGGCATTATGTACATTACGGTACATTACAAATCAATTAAACGTATAAACTATATTAAAATCCTATAACTGAATGATAAAATCCATCTAATTATACGTAAGTTTGTTCGTTCTACAGTAGTCATTTTTAAAGGTCTTTGACAGCTATCTGACAGCGCATTGAAATGCCTTATACAAAATGTGTCATGTATTTTATAGGTTAACAGTGACAGTTGACATGTATTTTAGGTTAACAGTGACAGGCCGGAGCATGAATTTAACCTTTTCATAATTATGGTGAATTGAGGTAGTTTTTGTTACTTTTCCACGTGTCACGTGACAGTGATAGCTCCGTCTTTGCACCTCTCTTTCTATCATTGCGACTTCAAAACAAAGGTGCACGTTACTTGTCAATAGGTACTTATATTTAGTTTGAGAAAACTACGAAATTGTAAAACACCAAAGTCACCATTAAAAATCGTATGTGTGAAAACGGCGTTTTTACGAAACTCGGAAATGGATTGTCATTTTTTCGGATAAAAATTGCGAAGTTCGTATCTGTGAAAACTAGACTTAACTCCCAGTCTAAAAGAGTAAAATGGGGTAAAATGCATGGTGTATTAAATTCATAGTAACTAGTGATTCACTAGGTATATCTAATGATACTTTAGGAGAGTAATGAGAAAAAGCTCAATAAACTTAAGAAACGATATTATTAAAACTTTCGATTTGGTTCAGTTTAATTTAAAAAACATTCATTTGGCAGATTCTTTTCCTTTCATCAAAATTAATAATAACGTTGATAGTATTCATACTTAAAAAGTCTACATTATTTTAATTATAAAATGGCGATTAAAGAACGCCATCGTTTGGGTTTTCATGTACAAACAAAGCATAAACCAAACTAATGGATTTATAATGCCTACTCCCCAATAACTAATTGCTTAAAAGCATAGTCAAAACAGAAACTTGTAAAGTAACTTAAAATTATAAAAATAAATTAGTTAAATATAATGACGGTTTTGGTAAATTTATTTGATATAATATTCTCATTTATTTGAATTAATTTTGAACGCTGTGTTCGTCAATGTAGGTATATAACGGAATTATTTTTAAAATCTAACAGTTCTTTACGCCATGATTAAATACATTAACAATTATCAGTAATTAAATGTTTTGCACACTTTTTGTGTGTGAAAATTTCGAATCAGTAAAAAAAACTTGTGACCTATTTTTACTCGAAAAAGTTGTACACAACGGTATCAGTGTCTAAGAATGTTTATTCACTAACATTAAATTTACAACTACAATTGCACACACATTACCACATTAGTGTTCTCAATTGACAGGTTAAATGCGTTCATAAAATTATGAGTTTGTATTACATTTACAAGATGCATGTCTTAAAATAGAATAATAAATTAGAACTCCCCAATGAGCTTGTTTCGCTTACTGAAACTGTATACAAAAAGAAAAAAATCTAAAATGTATGCAGGCTGTGTGAAAAACGAAAAATATGATTCGTAAATGATTTTCCTTTTGACCTTAAAATGTAGATGAGAATAGTTTAATAATCTGGAAAAAAATTACAACCTGTCAAAGCAATAACTAAAGTCGTTTAAAATGTTACATTTTGACTTTTTAACTCAAATTTGATCAAACCTTGATTAAACCCTCAGATGAAGGCGAATTCAAACATTTGAATTGTATTCTTACTACATCCACCAAGAACGGATCCTAACAGACCAAATACTATTAGTATTGGAGGAAATATTTAAATGGAATTCAAAAATTTTAAGTATTCTGAAAAAAATTCATAGGAAATTTTGTTCTAAAGTTTCTAGCAAAAATGATTTTCTTCCCGATTATCAACTCGTGATTATAGTTTTTGTCAAACAGCTTAGTTCATTAAACAGTCTTGATTGTTCAGTTAATTGTAAATTGGAACATGGTTTAAACTTACTTTTACTAAAACGTATCTGTTGCGATATGGAATTCTGTTGCCAGAGGGTAGTTTTAAATTTGTTACTTTAGGATCAATTAATTATATTCAATTACTTCGTGACAAATTTACAAGTCGCCAATTAACTAAAAAATAAATACAGATGAAGAGTGTCTTGTATAGTTAATTTTTCAACATAACCAATTTAGATACAAGTCTCAAGAAACGAGTTTCTAACTTCAGATGTAAACATTGTCGAGTACAATGAGTAAAGTGAAAAAACCTGTCAAAACCATTCTGCCGTGCTAGGTAAGAAGGGCGTAACTACATTTTTCGTTATTTTGAGTTTTCTTTGCTACCTTTTACCTGATGTATGATGTGTGGTAGTTGATTCATTTGAGGCATGTATAAAAACATGTAGTATCTTTAAAAGCGTATAAAAAACACATGTATGTACATTCTTGACAATAGTTACAAGTAGTATTTACATGCGCCCGGTAAGAAAAAACCGCTTTGGGTAGTGTTAGCTTTTGTGTGATAATCTGCTGACAGTATTTAGTTGCAGTATCCACCAGGCCTATAGCTCAGGAATATCAGTAGGGGAAATACGTACAAAATGACACATACGTACAAAATGACACAGGCGGCATAATTCAAATTTGGCGCATTCGAGAGAGCAATTGACCACCGAATCACATGGCCTGGGCGGTTTTACAACCCTGTGAAAACTTGAACGCGACCGTCTCATTCGTGTCGGTGCTATGGTCGACTGCGCGCTAGTGTATGTTATAAGTTTTTATTTTGTGCCAGGATTTTTCAATAACTAGTAAGTTTTTCGCTATTGTATCTATTTGTAATGGGTTTATTTTATCCCTGAAGTGTTTGTTGTGTACCTCAAATAATATTTTACGCAAAAATATCTACTTTATACTTGTTTTTTCATTTTGTTCTTTCCATCGTTATATGGACAAAACGACATAATGGGCTAGTGGACATAATGACACGGTATGTCATTTTGTCCATAAGAACTCAGTTTCTGAGTTCTACTTAATTTAGTTGGTCATTTCTTTACAGAATACCAGAATGCCACGTAACTATAAACGCACGACTGATCGACAATCATGGAGTTCAGATTCAATGCAGAGAGCTATAGAAGCAGTTCGAAATAATGAAATGGGCTGGTTACTGGCATCTAAAACATTTGGTATCCCTCAAGCAACGCTCCGAAGACATGCGTTGGGTAAAAACAAAACTTTGGGGTCTAATACGAAAGGTCTTGGATGTTGGAAACCTACATTTCTGTCTGAAGTAGAAAGGCAGTTAGTGCAGCATTTGAAATCGCTTCAATCTCGTTTATTTGGACTGACACGAGCATCGGTGCAAGAACGAGCTTTTCAGTTGGCCTACAAAAATGGTTTTGCACATAGATTTAACCCACAAAACAAAAAGCTGGACAAGAATGGTTGGAAGGATTTTTGAAACGAAATAAAGATATTTCTTTACGCAAACCTGAAGCTACTTCGGTAGCCCGTGCGCAAGCTTTTAACCGGCCTCAAGTCGAAAAGTTTTATCAGCTGTATGGAAACCTACTGGAAAAGGTAAACTCTAGGCCGCACCGAATTTATAATATGGACGAATCCGGCTTGTCCACAGTACAAAAACCCCAAAAATTTTAGCTACTACTGGACGGAAGCAAGTTGGCGCTGTAACAAGTGCGGAGCGCGGAACAAACACCACTGTTGTTTGTTGTGTGAATGCCGTTGGTACGTTTATTCCGCCGATGATGATATTTACGAGGAAAAATATGAAATACGAGCTAGTTGACGAAGCTCCCCAGGTACCCTAGGTGTTGCTCAACAATCAGGATGGATGACAACAGAAATATTTCTGAAGTGGATCAAACATTTCCAAAGTTTCATAAAATCAAGTCTTGAAGATCAGGTAATATTGATTGTCGACGGACATGCCAGCCATAAAGGTATTGAGACATTGGAATACGCCAAACAAAACGGTATTAATATCGTTTGTCTGCCGCCCCACTGCACCCACCGCATGCAGCCACTTGATGTGTCTTTCTTCGCACCGTTGAAGACCTATTTTAATCAAGAAATATCAAAGTGGTTGAAAGCACATCCTGGACGTGTGGTGACACAATTCCAAATTGCGGGATTGTTCAATAGCGCATACGGCAAGGCAGCTACAGTGCAAAATGGTTGCCAGGGGTTTAAAAGCACCCGAATTTGGCCTCTTAATCCTGTATGAACCTGCTGAGACAACAAACATACCACTAGAAGACAATTTTAGTGAGCTGCCTGATCAGCCAACAACTTTAGAAAATATTAATATTGCTGGTCCATCGACACAGCAACAAATTCCTGTAAGAATCGTAGAAAGAGTCGCAGCTAACACTAAACCATCTGCTGCTAATAAAGAAGATACATCGTCTTCTATCCTTACTGTCCCTATTGAGGAGATTTCTCCAGTCCCAAAAGGACGATTTATCAGTGGACAAGGCAAACGTAAACCTAAAACTCGGCAGACATCTTTAGTTTTAACTTCAACTCCTAATATGGAGGAAATTAAGTTAAAAAATGAACCCAAAGCTCCCCCCACAAACAAGAAGCAAAAAGTCACTGTAAAGTTATTTCAAGAGGACAGTGAAGAAGAAAATGTTCCTAATAACTTTCAAGATGATGATGATGAAGATGACTGTCCTTGCATATATTGCAACGATCTTTTTCACGTTCTAAGCCAGGAGACGACTGGCTACGGTGCTTAAACTGTTTACATTGGGCTCACGCTTCTTGTGCTGACGTCCCTAAAAGAACCAAGCGTTTCATTTGTGAACTTTGCCAATAATTATATATTTCATTTTGTCCATATGTTACATGTCATTTTGTCCATAATGCTATGGAGAAAATGGTTTTGGTTAAGTTCACTTAACCTAAGAATATTTTATTTTTGATATTTCTTTCTAAGGATTATTGTTTTATTTTAATACATAAAGAACCAAAGATTAGTAGAGTAAAAATGATTAAGCTACGTATTAACAATAAACAGTTATGGCCAAAAAATAAAACCGTATGTCATTTTGTACGTATTTCCCCTACCCATTTACATTAAATTTTAAAATACTATCAATAGAGGAAAGTTTCTGGCAACATTTATGCGCTTGCAAATCCTGTTAAAAATAATGTTGAATCTAGTGTAGTGAAACAGTTAGAGAAACCCTTAAAACTTCTGATGGTTCAAATAGCTTAGTAGTTTATGATTTATATCGTCCCTTTGATTCCGATGACTCAGTTGCCGAAGAACAGCGATGTATCAGATGATTATGGTATCGCCGAAGACATCCGTTCAGAAATAGAATGATGCGTTTTTAACAGTAAGAAGAGTGTTAGACAGCATAGTGGAAAATGTAATGTTAGTGTCTGACACACCTAGTAACAACGGATATTCAAAGACGGAAACTATTAAAAATCGAAAATTATAGATCAAGCAAAACCAGGATGCAATGTTGGATAGACCCTTTTCAATTTTTATTGCTACTTACTTGTACTTTCGGTGTCTATCAATATCTTTTTTAATAGACAATTAGTCTTTTCCAATTTTTGTGAAAAATTCCTGACTTCGTCCAATAAATTTGAATTCACCTTATACCCATTCAACTATATCCTAAAATTTAAATGTTTATCTACTTTCAGGAGATTTTGTTGCCATTGGGGCCGGCACAGAACAATAAATCGACATTGAATCCATTCCACAACTATTCGAATGACCCAAAACAAGAAGAAAATTGAGGTTTTAGGAATAGTAAATTATGCAAACGCTACAGCAATGACCCGAACACCAACTACAATTGGCCATTACACTGCGGTTGTGAAAATAAATACCAATTGAATTGTTTATAACAATTGCAAACGAATGGCAGATTTATAAATAGCGCGGAGAATTGCTAGTGTATTCGAGAAAAGCATAAATACTATATTCGAACCGTCTTAACATTGTAAAGGTTTTATTAAATTAAAAAAAAAAGTGTTATCATTTCCCACTCGACCAGTAACGTGAAAAGGTAATAATTATTGTAAAAAGAAGATTTTGACAAAATAGCACATTGAAATTGGACTAAACTGAAACCCTAAGTTGATGTTAATTTAGCGAGACAACAAATTTTTTCCTGCAACTAATTAACGGCAAAACAGCAGCAAATTCTCCACTTTTTAGTTTTTGAATATCGATATTATTAAGGAAGTTATCTTCCTAAGTTGATATCAAGTTAGCGAGACAACCAAATTATTTTTTAAACAAAGAGCGGTAAATTTTTTTCCCCACGACTAATTAACAGCAAATTATGGATAGGAATACGTTGTCATTTTATTAAGTTGTTTTGCCAACTTGATGGACGTTAAATAATACCGACATCGAAGAAGATTTGGAGTAAAATGAGAGTTTTAAGAATAATAAGGTAGGAAAAACATTTTTTTGTTACATTCGGCTTACTTGTTAAAAATATTTAAATGTAAAAGTCATATCTACATATTTTAAAATTTACAGTAAATATGTAAAAAAAAAATGCATATCCATTGTACGATCTATCAGTACCTCAACTTACAACCTTAGTGATTGTATATAACAAAACAAAGTAACAACAACTCAGAATAAGTGAAATGCAAAATAGCAGGGTAGTATTAGTTCACGTGGTTGTCATATCTAAGTAAATACTTATCGGATCAAATAATAGTTAAACAAAAGTTGCATATAATAGAATTACTAACAACTTTCATTTGAAGATAAAATGTATAAAATGAAAATTTTTGTAAATATTAACAAGTTAACAACTTCTAGAATTCTAGAATTTTAGAAACAATACAATAATATGTTTGAAGTGTTATAGTGAAATAAATTACATCGCCATCTGTCATGTAGTAGTGTGGCCAAAGTTTGATGCACGGCCGTTTGCAATCCATAATTATTTTAAAGAAAATATTAATTTATGTATCTGTGCTAACTGCCAGTAGCCAATACTTCCTAATGCATGGACTAACTGTAAAGTATATTTATCTGTGGTTATATCAATAAAACTACAAGAATTTTTGTTACATATTTTTTTGTACAGTAGTTGCGTTAAATAAAGACGTCGTTTATTATTTATAAAAAATTCTAAAAACTTTGATGAAAAAAATTTTATTTAAAAAAAAACGATAGCAAGAGTTATTTTGATAATCGACTTGATAATATTCTAAAGAACCTAAATCCAATATTATAAGAGCATAATTTTTGGGAAATCCATGTTTTGTTAAATAAAAGTTTCAGACAGTTTAAGTTGTTGAAAGAACTTGTGTAAAATAAAATTAAAAACAATGTCTAATTAAAAAAATATTGCGTACGAATAAAACGAATGATATTCTAAAAAAAGACTATAATGGCTATAATTCGTCGAGAAAGGTGTTGAAAATTTCGATTTTGAAAGCGTCGCGTAATTCCCCATAGGCACAAGATGTGGAGTAAAAGATGTTCTTCTAGATTCCACAGTTATTTATTTATAATTAAGTAAATCGTCGGTCATTAGGAGGCGTTAACATCTTTACCGTTACAGTTATGTAATTCGTATAGTCTTCGTCAACTTTCTCTAAGGACTAAATTACGCTTTACAGAAGATATTTCTCAGAATTTTTAGATCGTTCTGTGGGTTCTAAACACTGAATCCTAACTGCAATAAATCAAAAACCAAATTCGTACATTTCAAATTTATTTAAAAATTCGATAACATTGTCGCCACCATATATTTGTTGAAGCAAACAAGAAAATACTCACAAAATTCGTTCTCTTTGGCTTGTTCATAGTCGTAAGGCGTATTTATTGTTCAAAACTAATTTCGTAAAAATGGTGTGGCGAAAAAATTACATGAATTAAAGTTTTATATAAAAATGAATGAAACTATAAGTACATTTATTTGTTCGTTGATTTATTTCTGTGCAAAACATTTTATATTTTAAAATAAAACAATTACCTACAACTCAAATAAGGACGAACGTAAAAAGCAGCTGCGTCGTAAACCACAAAATCAATCAATACGAAGTGCAGAATTTTGCTCTTGTACTTTCAAGCGGATGATAAATTAAAATAATTGAAAGAAGAAACGGGTACTTGTTAAGCTAATAAATTTGTTCCAAATGACAATGCAATATTCTGGAGCCGAAATTAAAACAACGACAGATGAAACGGAAAGCTTCGCGACTTCTATATTATTCAAATGTTTTGAGAAACATGTACCGATTTATTCAATATTTTTAAGAATTAAAATTAACTAGTGGATATAATTTATAAACTACTATGTAAAGTATACAGAATAAAGAATCGAAGAAAAACAAGCGTTTCGCGCAGAACTCAACATCGTCCCGATACTAATAAACGTGTAAAAGCGTATAGCATGTTGTAATGAAGAATCTGATCGAATTGTTTTCTTTTATTTGAAAATAAAATCTATATATAATATTTTTGAAAATATTCTACATACAAGACAAAGCGAGAGACAAAGTGATGTAGGTTGAATGTCCTTTTAGCTGTTCAGATTATACCCAAAACATTATAAAAAAATACCTATGTAGCAAGTTTTATTAAAATCAGACCAGTAGTTTTTTGTTGGAAAGACGCCGACAGTCCGAACCATTGCAGAACTCCCCATCGTATTTACATATAAGATTTGGAGTCACAACTGAATCGGCTATCTATACAAGCGTCTAAATTTGCCCACCCTGTACATTGTCCAGGAAAAAAGATTTATTCGGGACTTTAATCTAAAAAAAATTGTTTATTGTTCAATAAAAAAATTCTATTATTTTCGAGTATCCAGCCACACAAAAAACATTTGCATAATTACGTAGGTACTTGACTTCAACATAAAACAATAACATACACTTAGCAAAACTTCTTAGTTTCAAAGTCTAGTCTTATTAAAAGCTGTAAGTATACCTGGAAGTATACAGAATATAAATAACTAATTATCAAACGTTTTAACGTTAGAGTTGTCTAACTAAAGCTTCTGTGCTGTAGCTAACCTTATTATTCCACATATTAGCAATGAGATGTAAGAGACCCAATTTTTTTTCAGCCAATATACGAAAAAAATGTGTTCAAATTCCCAATCCATATTTTGTTGCCTAGTAATTCCTTTATCAAAAATCAAGATCATGAAATATTTTTGAAATTGACGTAAAATGATTATGCAATTTAATCGCAGTAAGCAAATTGGGCTGATAAACAGCATACTAGTAGTAAACATTAAGTACCAAAAATAGACTACTAACTATTCAACTAAAAATTAATTACTGAAAGTATCAAAAGGAAAATAATGAAAATAAGAACTCCACATCGTTCTGATACTAACAAACGTGTAAAGTGGTCTAAGTGCGTAACGAAAGTGCGCCGCAATTTACAAATTTTGAAGAGAAAAAGTAAATAAAAATTTCAAACTTTTATTTGAACAACGAGTAAAAAATGAATATTTTCATGTTGTTAACAAGAACGACGCTTGCATTTTGACTACATCATAAAAAGACTACTAAGAAGAGGTTGTAAAACTTGCACATCCTTCTTTTACAACTTTTTTTTTCTTAACAAAAACATCTTTGTTGACCACTTGAAAGAGTAATTATAATATTTGCACTGATTAAGGATTACATCGAGAAACACTCACTTAAAGTAGTGACGGCTATGGTATGGCCAAATACTGTTTACCAAACAGAAAAAGCATAAGATGAAAAATATGCTTTCGCATCCAACGAAATACAACCTAAATTTTTTAGTTAGGTACAGCTTTATGCAGTTAAACTTTAATTAAAATAAATGAGACTGTATTTATAAAACATAAATATGAATAATTTAAGCAAATATAATTCATTAATTCAGGTATAATATATTTTGTTTTCATAAAAAGAGAATAGATAATTAATTTATGTGTTTACGTTCCATATTTAATTAGCATCATTTTAAATATGCTCTTAACTGGTTTTTTTGCATATGAATTGCTTTAGCTATATGATCAAGAAAATGAAAAATAATTATTGGATTTTATGTACAGGTAGTATCAAAGATAATGTTCCTAAATCTTTCAGTACTGAAGTAACGTTAATGAACAAACGCTACTTTAAACTATTGTTAGGTAACTGTCCTTCTGATTGGTTAAAATTTAAATTTTAAGATCACTCATTGGCTGACAAATTGTTGACGATTTGCTGGCGGCTAATTATGTTTTATGCAACCGAGCATAAGTGTCATAACTAAAACATAATGTATTGGAGTTTATTTCATACGTGCAATATTAAACTTTATATTAAGAGATTGTTTGTAGATTTTCTACAATTCTGTCTCTTTTTCTTATATCTATTAAAATAATGCAAGTTTTCTAATTTAACCAACATTGTAGTTCTACTGTTTCCAATATTCCAATGCCACTCTTATCTTGAGCAAATTGTATAACACATGCATGATTTGCCAAGTTAGTATGATTCCTCTAAATACAAACAGAATTTGAAAATAATTTAAATAAGTTTCACCAAATTTTAAAATTAATTATGCAATGAATACCGTTATGTCTTACGTACGTTAATTTTTCAAACAGAGCATCCTGTACACATATATAAGTGAAAAGGTCAATCGGTAATTGACTATGTGATAATTAATTAAAAAGTAAAGAGACATTGAAATGTTAAAATTGATGAAGAGGTGGAGTCAGATCACCAACCATTAGAAGTGATATTAGAAGAGGAAGGGAATGTGGAGGGCATGGAAGATGGGGAGGAGTGGAGAGAAAAGAAAATATGGACAGAAGAGGTTATAAAAAGGTATAAAGAGAAATTGGAGGAAGAAAAGGAAAAACAGGAGATGTAAATGAAGATATGGAAAGGATCATAGAAAAATGGATTCGGCAGCAGAAAAGAGAAAATACAGAATAAGAAAGAAAACAGGAAAAGGCAAGGAATGGTGGAATGCAGAGTGTGAGAAGGAGAAAAGAGAAATAAGAAAAGGAAGAAGAAAATGGAAAAAAGGGAAGATAGAGATAGAGGAATATAAAAAGATAAAAAACAAAATTCAAAGAAAATGTAAAAAAGAAAAGAAGAATATAAGGAACAGTTAGAGAAAAGGATAGAAGAAATAAAAAATGAAGGACAAGCTTGGGAATTTATAAACAGAAGTAGAACTTAAAAAAAAGGACGGGAGTAAAGATAGATGCAGAAAAATGGGAAGATCACTGTATTAATCTGTTAGAAGGTAAGGAAGAAAAGTAATAGACAAAGGAGAGAGAAGGAAGAAAGCAAGGAACAGAGAATGGGGGATAACTAAAGAAGAAATGGATAAAGCAATACAGAAGATAAAGAAAGGAAAGGCAGAAGGAACGGATGGAACACAAGGAGAACAATGGAGATACACTGGAGAAAAAATGAGGTAGCACTTAAGAAGAATATATGAAAGTATATGGAAAGGAGAAGAAATTTCAAATAAATGGAAAGAGGCTATAATATGCCCTGTATACAAGGGAGGGGAAAAAACGAGGCGAAAAACTACAGAGGAGTGAGCCTGACAAATGTGGGATATAAGGTTTTGTAAAGAAATAACGAGGGAAAAGGAAATAGAAGAGAAAAGAATTATCCCGGACTGGCAAGCCGGATTCAGAAAAGGAAGAGGGATAATAGATAATATATACATTCTAAAGCACATGGTCAATAAAGAAATTTCGAAAAAAGGAGGGAGAATGTATGGAATGTTTATTGACATCAAAGCAGCGTTCGACAATGTGGATAGAGGGTTACTATGGAAAATTATGGAGGAAATAGGGATAAATGTAGAAATTAAGGATGCAATTGAGGAAATTTATGAGGAAAAAAATGTAGAACAAGGGTAGGCAGAAAGTTCGGACGTGAATTTTAGACGGAAAAAGGATTAAAACAGGGATGCCCATTAAGCCCCAGTCTGTTCTCATCATACATAAGAGATTTGGAGGAAGAACTAGAGAAGCATCAGGTGGGAGGAGTAGTAATAGGAAAAAAAAGGTATGGGTGCTGGCGTACGCAGATGATATAGTGGCAGTAGCGAAGAATGGAAAAGAAATGGGAAAGGTGATTAAGGTTTTAAAAAGATACTTAGAGGGAAAGAAGCTACAGGCAAATGTGAAAAAAAACAAAAATAATTGAATTTAAAAAAGAAAAGAGAGACAGAAAGAAGAGAAATGGTGGTGGGGAGAGAAAGAAATAGAGAAAGTGGACAATTACAGATACCTAGGTTATAACATTAGGTATGATAATAAAGATGAAGACCATATAAGAGAACTCGGACAGAAACACAAAATAGTAGGACAAGTTTGGGGGATAGGTGAAAGGACATTTGGGAAGGATTTAGAGAAAAGACGATGGATTTTCGACAAAATAGTTAAAAGTGTGATGTTATATGGAGCAGAGATTTGGGGATGGAAGGAATGGGAACTATTAGAAAGGACACAGGAGAAATATTGGAAGTGGACGTTAGGGCTGGATAAGGAGACACCTGGTTATATAGTGGAAGAAGAAATGAAATTAGAAAAAATACGGATAGAAACTGGAAAGAGAGCGTTGAGATTCGAAGAAAGGATGGAAAACAGGAAGAACAATGAACTTTTATATGAATGTTGGAAAGAAGTAGAGGCACAGAAAATTAGTTACGGTGAAGATGAAATGAAAAAATATTATGAAGTGTGTAGATATGCGAGAGAGGAGATAAGAAGTTTGAGACAGGAAGGAAGATATATGGAAAGGAAATAATAACGAGAGATAAAGACACGCAAATGCAAGAAAGAAGAGCAAGAATAAAAGAAGGAAAATACAACGAGAAATATGGACAATAAATAACGGGAAGAGTGCCAAAATACATAATGGAGGAAAAATCGCTGAAAGAAAAAAAATGATAGCAAGGTTTAGAGCAGGAAATGAAGAAAGGGAGAATTAATACTGGTTGGAGGATGAAAAGAGGATATGTAGATTGTGTGGGGATGGATGGGAAAGCATAATGCACATGAAAGAAGGATGTAGGGAGTTAAGAGAAGAGGAAACGAAGTGGTGGGTGCTATTAGGTGGGAAAGGAGGGGTAGTACAATGGATGAAGGATGTGATGGAGGAGAAGAAAAAATGGACGAGAGGAAAAGAAAGATAATGAAGATAATGGGATAAAGATAAAGGAGAAGAAAAAGAAGAGGTAGAAGAGTTAATTTTGTTAAATAAGAATATTGTTAGTTTGGTAGTAAAAAATGTATGGTTTTAGGTTATATTTGTATAGAAAACCAAATACATTTGTTATTTGTATAAAAGACAAAATAAATAAGATTCATTCAGAACACCTCTTATATTTTTAAAATGGATGAATTCCTCCAAACAGCAATTAATTCGTGACTTAGTTTCCTTTTTGCGGATCCTTCAAAAAGGCGGAAGTGTAATAAAAGACTAAAGCCTAGTTTTCACAGATACGAACTTCGCAATTTTTGTCCGAAAAAACTTGCCCGTCCGAAATTCGGAAGATATTAAAATTATTTTAACTCAGTCCAAACTTCGGATGCGAAATCGTATTCCTCTCTTTTATATCTTGTTTTCTCTGCTATTTCTGACCAAAAATTATGGATGATTGTGGTGTATCGTAAGACAGAATCTTCGTAATTTATATTTATTGTATTTGTTAAAAAACAAATATTGGTAAAAGAAAAAAGAAAGTACAAAAAGAAAGAATGTGGGTACGAGATATTTTTCTGAACAGGAAACTTCAGGAAGATTGTTATAATCTCGTTAAACTGAACAAGATAGCTATTTTAATTATTTGCCTATGAATATAAAGAGTTATTTGAAATACTACTAGTTAAATTTAGTATCACCCATAATTATTTTCCATGTCCATGTTCGATGTCATGTAGAAATTTACTAAAACCACAGAACTGTAAAGCACAAAAGTCACTATTAAAAATCGTATCCGTGTAAACGGATTTTTTACGAAATTCCGACGATATCGAATAGGCTTAAGTTTTGCCGACGTATCGCCCCTAACATATAGGGGCTTTATCAAGGCCAAAAACTTATTTTAAGACAACTATGACATTAGAGTAAGAATTGTATACAACACTATTAAAACTAATAATTATGTAGAAGATTTTAAAATCCATAACATACGACGTCGTACTCGAACGATATTTTATATGAGTGTTTCTAGTAACAGTTTTTTCGGTAATAAGAAGTTTTATAATCAAATAGATGGCGAAACGAAACTGGTATCTAAGTACCTGCAGCAATATCTAGTCGATATATCAAAGCCAAATTTTTTCCGAAATAAATTGAATTCTAGAAATACAATACATTAAACACTATATCATTTTGATAATTTAATTTGGTCATCCTCCTTCCAGCGGAGATAGGGTGAACAAAACAACTCAATAGATTGAAATTGTTGATGTTTCTCCTTCCATGTGAGGGCTTTATCAAGGCTTTAACAGATTGAGTTGAGAGTCAACTCCAGTGGCGGCTCGTGGTCAATCATACTGGGAGGTCAAAAATTAATTTAAAAAATAGACATACATAAAAAAATATAAATAATAAATTTTATACAATCTACAATTTTGTTCAAAATATAGCGATTTTTCGAAACATTCTCATTAAAATCTCTAAGGGATTTTCTGTAATCATTGTCTAGCTGTGTACGAATATCAACATTTCCTACAGTTGCAAAATTTACCGAGCATTTCATGTGTTCTGCAGACGAAGCATGTTTTTTATTTCCTCTTTTAAATGTTTTAAATCGCTTACACCGGATTTGCACCATAGCGAGTCTGACGAGTCTTTAGAAAATAATAAACAAACAAAACAGTAAAATACGTTTGATACTTCACAACCACATATCCAGTTAGCTAAATCGTACATTACCTTGCGAAAGTTTCGATGAACATCTTTATTTTTGTCTTTGCTAGTTTGTCGTAAACTTAGTTCTGGCAAAGGACGACCATTTGCCTTGAACTCAACTAATATTGTAAAATTAAGTGTGTTAGCACTTTTTAGTTGTTTAATTTTCTGCACTACCGACATTTTCTATTATAGCGCATGCACACGCGAATCAAAAATAGTATTTTTACAAAACAACACAACAACAGTAAAACATATCAATATAAATTTTGTCAACTGATTTAAAACACGCAAAAATCTAATCAAAAATCGAGCATAGTTGTACACCCTATACGAAGTCAACGTAAACTGCGGGATCCGGCTCATGACCCAAAGTTGATTGTTGTTTCGGACGTTCGCGTTTATTCGGGCGCTGCACGTTTTCGAGTTTTCCGGTAGATCTAATTCAATGAGGAAAATTCGCACCGCCAGCCCAAGGTTGAAGAGGATGAATTACTACCGACGGCCGATAAATTTTAAGTTATTGTACTTGCGACTTAATTACCTATTTTAATAAAACATGTAATAATGAATTTTTTTATATATTGTCAAAATTTTTGGGAGGTCATTGACCAAATGACCATATGGACAAGCCGCCACTGCAACTCAATCTGTTAAAAAGCCTTAAATAAAATTATCAATTAAGTTTGACATAACTCTATAATTGCCCACAGGTACTCGCAGTTATGCGCTCAATATATCGCTCTCTATAGTTTTTTGTCTATTTTATTTTTTTATGTTTAATATTAATTGATGTAATTCCGTGTTGAAATAAACCGTATAATGCACTCTTTAAGGTGCAACTGTAGTGACAATAAACAGAAGGCGTCTATTGGCGACTCTTAAGTGACGGTTGGTTAGAACCCCCACTTTGTGCAAATTGAAAAAAAAACGGTAACAATTTAGCACTAATTTGTACGCAAAAAATTAGAATGTGTTCCCAAATAGACTTGCCGCAATACCGATTTTTACAGTGGGGATGAAAATCAAATTCCAACAACACAATTAAATACCTTTGAATAAGCACTAATTTGTACCCATGATGGTTTTCCTAATCTCAATAAATTAGTTAATAATCATTTTTTTGTCCTGCATTAGTGCGTTGCTCTTTCCTTACATCTAGTCCGTTGGAGATAGGTAAACAAAATTTATATTAAACATAATTGGTTTGAATAAAAAGATCTACCTTATAATTTTTTAAGACACCCAGTGTCCCATTTTTACTGGATAGCAAAAAAGATTTTTTGGAACAATCTGTATAATCAAGGTGTTCTGGTGGAGTTTCTCAGCCTCTACTAGCCATCTGATTATTGTTTGATTCCCGGTCAGTGTTGCCAACTTATAATTGTTGTTTTGAAAAAATTCCATTAACAGACTTTACTTTAAAAAATCATAGCGTTAGACCAGATGAAGAGCAACATTTTAATAGTTACGGGGTGTTCTCAAAAAAAAACGCAAACTAATTTTTTTCAAATAGAATGACACTTGTCTTATTTCCTTATTAAGATAGCATTATTTGTCCTCTTTGTTCACCTATCTACAATGGGCTGGTCGCTAAGAAAGAACAATGCACTAATTTAAGATCCCTGTATAATGTTGGTATGCATTTTAACGATTTCGGCAAAAACTATTAAAAAATTCGCAAATAAAAAAACAATGTGTGATATCTGTCAAATTTAGACCTAATTTGTACGCCCGATAGTTTATTCATAATGTAAATAAATATATTGTAATCCATTATTTAATCAACATCTTCTAAATAAGATTTTTTTACTTTTTAGAGTTAGTACATTATAATAAAGCAAAAAAAAAAATTGTGCGATGGCCGTCCGTGTGTAAACAAAATATTAGGAAAACTGCCGGTTAGATTTTTACTTGGACTTTTATGAAACTTTACATATGGAACTTAATTATTGAGATGATAATCACGTGACACTAATTGTTTTAACAATACCTTCACCAATATCAATTATACAAAAAGTTATGAAAAAAAAGTTGGAGACTTTATTGTCTCTTGTTTGAACTATTTATTTCTAAAACCCAATCTTGATTTTCTCTTTGTCTAAAAATTGTGTTATTATCGCTCTAGTTTTTAGACTCTAACACTTAAGATGAATGGGTAGTAGTGCGCCATTGCTAAACCATGTACTATAGGTAAGTACCATTAAAACAGCTTTTAATTTTAAATCTTTAAAGTAAAACTTAATGTTTTATGAAAGACAAAACTTGGGGCTTTGTCGGTGTAGTATTACTTTTTTTCAAAATGCTTACCTTTTTGTTTCTTTTATGTTTGAATTTGTACATTTTATAGCATATTTAATACCACAATCTTAATAGGAGTAAATGTAAAATCCAAATTCTGCTACAACCACGACAAAGTCCCTTCTTATATTTTCCAATTTCAATCAAAACATTGCTGATAACTTGAAAATTTGAGTCAATTTTATAGGTACTTCGAGACCATTCGACGCATTAAAATGCTTACTTTTAGTGCATTATTTAGCTGTAGCGCACTGCTAGTACGTATTCCTCTTAGGTAATCTCGTCCTTAACATAAATTGAAGGGGAGGCGACGGGCTTTTGCTCACCACTGTACATTAGGTTAGGTCAAATACAGTGAGAATCAAAAGTCCGTCTCCCCTTAGTAGTACTTAATCTAATGTATACAAGGTGTGCCTAATTAATAAGTACCGTAAATTAGAGAAATTATAAATCGTTCCTCACTGTAGATCAGGTTAGCTTAAATACAGTGGGGACCAAAAGTCCGTCTCCCTGTTATTCTGTAATTCTCTTTAATATATACACGGTGGCCCGTAAATTAGAGGAATGGTAGATAGTTAAAAATATTTAAAATGCCTAAACACAATTATTAGTTTGTGAGGGTGATAGAGGTTATAGTCTCTTCAAGACACATCAACAGTATCAATTTTGTCAAATTCTAATAAGCCAGGGCTGCGGTACCAGCATCAGTCGCCTAAATCGTGATGGGGTTGATTGTAAGAAAATGCACACTTACTTATCGGATCAAACATTTTTTAAAGAAAATTGTGTGTAATTAAATTAAGATTTTCCCGTATTTAAAAAAAAAACATGGTTTCAGAAATATTTTTAAAAATACATTTGTAAAAAAAATGGGCATACCCTAAATTCAATCAAAATTTTCTTATAAAAATATACTAAATACCAAGTTATGTTGACTACTTCATGTAATTAATATTTTTGAAGATATTGCCTCGATAGTTACACATGGAATCAAAAAGTTGTGTATAATTAAATTACAAATGTTTTATTTCAAAAAAAAATGTGTAAAACGAATAATTTTTTTAAAAGATTAAAACCTTAACACATTTTAATAATTTGTGATATAGCTATAGCACTATCGGAAGAGAAGTTTTCTAATGATGACATAATCCACATCTCCAAAATACCTCCTAAAGGTTTAACGCAATATTCTAGCTGATAAATACTTACTGCGTTTGTTTGGTTTTTTTTTTGTGGAGTTTTTGATGTTTTCTTCATGTACGGTTCATCTTATTTGACACAATAAAATTTTATAAACTAGTAAGTCTTACTAAAACTAATCAATTAGTTTTTATATATTAGGTGTAAATACTTGACTGCGCTTGATTGTTTCAACCCTTCCAAGTTTGGTGAAATATCAAATTACGCAATGTGTCCAAGTCCGTTAGTTTTGACTGTGTCCAAAATCAGACTTTAATGTATCAGTGGGTTATGATCCCAGTTCGGGATGAGGAAAGTGTCCACACTCCCCATAATCACGTTAGAGTAAAACTCGAAATAAATACTCAAAAGAGAAAAAAGAAAATTGAGTTTTAGAAAAAAATAGTTCCAATAGAAGTTATGGATAATAAAATTTCCAACAACTTTCATTTTATAACTATTTTTGAATAATTAATATTCTTAGAGGTACTGAAAATAATTGGTGACAGGCTACTGTCATATCTCAGTAATTACTTATCAGAATTTAAACAAGTTGTATATAATAAAATTACAAACAACTTTTGTTTGAAGAATAAATGTGTAAAATAAATACTTTTGTAAATATTCTTAGAAAGGGGCAGTTTTGTAGATTGACGACCATTTTGGCTTGACAAACTATGCCCAAATTTAAATTCGATTTATACGCCAAGTTTCAGAAAAGTCAGATCAGTGGTTTTCTTAATATCCCATTTACATACGGACCAACCTCCATACAGATTTTCAGTAAATTTCATTGTGTTGTTGAAATTTAATTTTGACATAGTGGGAGTGCTAGCTTGAGCTCTAGTTAGTACCCCCACTTGAAAAACTTTCTACTAAGACAGTTCATTTCAAAATATGATTAATACAGATATATGCTAGATTTACAACTGTCTGTTAAACAATCTTAATGAGTTGTTTTCGTAGATGTTTCAAACACGTCGTGCAGAGGGCACGACAGTTTAACATTATAAAAACCAAATGAAATGTAAAATTTAGTCAAAAAAATTACAATCAAATACAAATATTCTGCAATTAGATTAGACTAGATTTTTTACACTTACTTGCACCATATACATGTTTGCACTTTCTTTAGTCACGAATTCGTGTTTTAAACTATACATTTGTGAATCATGCAGCATTACTTATATTTATCTGTAAATGTTCGACAAAATTTTACAAATTGATGAATATTTCGTTTCATACATTTCCAACAATTGTTTATAAACTTTTGCCTATGTATAAAGTCAAAATGGGACGTTTTGGCGCCGAGCTATTTTGGCGCTAGGTTTTTTCGGTGCCACGATGCTAAATTGTTTTGGGTAGTGTTTGTTTTCTCGTTGTTTGTTACATTTACCGGATGTTAATTGTTTATTAACTTTTAATTTCTACAAACAAATAATGAATATTTTTAATTTATGTGTTTATCGGAAAGAAATGTATGTGTTTGAAACATGTATTTTTGCAGCATCCAAATCAAGTTAATTATAGTATTACTTTTAATATATTTTTAAACTTACTTATCGAATACCTTTTATTTAACAAGCAATTGGCGATACTTTAACAATAGACCTAGTACATAAATATAGCGATGATAATACCAAAGCCCCCAGAGGTGTCATTAGGCAATAAAAAAATTTGCATTACAACATAAAAATGTATCTAATATTCTATAATTTATATCTTCTAGAAAGAAAAGTGTGTTAATTACAATTCAAAGATTTCAAACAGATTTCTACCAGGTAAGTGTAAAGCAGTGTAAAGGTACATACATGCATCAAAATAATGGTAACTCTTTGAATTACAAACGGAAATGAAGTTCAAAACACCTTTCTCGTAGGAACCAAAGATAATAAATTGCAACTTTACAGATATGTTATTTTAAGCAACTTACCGCTGCGTGTATATTTTTACTTCAAAGAAAAGTGCATTTAAAAGACATTGGACTGGAAATGCCTACAATTTGTTATAATAACGAGTGATCAAAAAAATCGTTCAAACTTTGCATTATAATCTGTAACTTACTGCAAGAAAAAAGTGTAAGAGTACAATAAAACTAAAAATAACATTGCTGTAGTTACAAGAAAGAAAGTACAAACACAGAGATTAATAAAAAAAATAAGTAATTAAATAATCATGTCGCAAGAAATAAAACCTCTGGAAAAAGTTTAGATGCATACTGCAAGCCGTACTCCACCACGTAACCTGTTATATTAGGTACTTATAATATATCTACCAATACTGTAACAAGACTGTACATCACCCCGATACGTGGCAGCACTTACAAAAAATTGCGTTGTTATGTGAATGGATCGGCGCCAAGATATCCCCGCACCAAAACGTCCCGGAGCCGAAATGTCTTGTCGCCAAAATGTCCTAAAGCGATATAAAGTAAATGACTATCTACCGAGTCTGAGAATACAGTCCACGACAACACATTCAAAAATATGCTGGGTGTTTCATTTAAAATGACAAAGTTGTGTAAGTATATATGTACCGAGATATGCACGGAAAATCTAAGTCAAAAACTCACTGAATAAAAAACCTATCTTTTTCCATTATCGTAACTCGGAATATTTTTTGAATGTAGAATTTATACCACTTTACGATAAAACTTATGGGTTTTCGACGTACAGTTCCAGTGCGGGAGTTTAATATTTCATATGTATATACACGGTGCCCTAAAATTTGCGGAACTCAATGATGCGACGTAAACACTTACTAGGAAATGATGAAAAAAATAAGTAAAAAATTCCATGGCTCGTAGATTCAAAAATATGGAGGTTAAAGAGGTGCAGCTATGATCTCTGTTATTTTGATTAGAAAAGATTTGGATTATTTCTAACATTTTCAAGAAGTGATTTTATGTCGGTTTTACCTGCAATAACATATGGTAACATTCTTTCGTTTTCCATAGATATAAAAACAAATTAAATACTTTGGGGATTATTGGGATAAATAGAATGTTAACACATTTATTAGTCTAAGACAAATGTCTATAATGTCATGATATTTTATGATTATCTAGCAAATTACTGGTGCGAATATATTAGTTGTGACTTAAAGGGATCCGCAATACCAACGTTTAAAGTTTATGTTGCCATTTTGAAGTTTTTCGCTACGTTTTTCGTAATTTTATTTGGAAACACAAAAAATTTAAGTGGTCAGGGATATTGAATCGAGTGTCGATTTTGTCGCCAATCAGATAACCTCGGCAACCCCCTTACAAAATATTATAGCGAACAAAATGGGCTGAGAGGCCTCATTTTATTATTATTTTAATTCTGAACGAAATGTGTTTAGTTGTTTTGGAATTGCCTAGAGGTAACACTACCTATTTTTTTTATAGATGCATAATGTGGATTCCAATTAAAAAAAGTTTGTCCAAACTTTTTCAGAGATGGAGTTGGAAGAATTATCTCTTCCTCCTTATTTAATTAAACTGCTATATTGTAATGGATATGACAACATTATTTCTCTTGCGGCAATAGTAGATGATCGGTAGATGATGACACAAAAAACTTGAAATATTAGCAAGAAATGTACTGCCTGATCTTATGAATCACAATGAAAAAGAAAACATTTTATGGAATATTCAGTCGCAATGTTGCTATGTTCAAAATGTGCAAAGTCATAAAAAGCTTCTAAACATATTGTCACAGCATTGTCGATCTTATATAGGAACAAAATCTAAAAAAAGCACCAATAATGACCATTAACATAGATGAGGAAAGTTCACATGACAAAAAACCAAAAACCACAAAAAAGATACAAACAACTATTGCAAGATCAACTGAGTCATGAGATGCCAATACGTTCTTATATATGCTCAAAAAATACGTTGAACAAAATTTAGCTAAGTATGGCAAAAAGAAAGCAGGAAACCGCTAATCAACAGAATTCGAAAATTTTTATTTCTACAGTGACCCATAAGGTTTTGACCAGTTTATATGTGGAAAGCTATCCGAACTACGTATTGAAATTTGACAATTGTAAACAGTGGGTAGTTATGTACATTGTAAGTAAGAAATGACGAAGTTGAAATGGCACATTTCGGGCCAAGCGTTGTTTTTTGTTAGTAATTTTTCTTTGCCACTCAAATAAAAATAAATCTTCATAAAAATGCCTTTATCGTTTCTATAGTTAACAAAATACACTGACAAGTAGGTATTGTTGAATTAACATTAGAGAGATCTTCACAGTAGTTCAAAAGTATATAGGGTGCCCCACTAAACCTTTTAAAGATATCATCTGACCCGAAATGTGACGTTATTTCTTACTTATAATGAGCATAACTATGCATTGTTTATAGTTGCCAAATTTCAATATCGTAGTTCAGATAGTTTTCGAGACATAAACTACCCAAAATCTTATGGGACAACCTGTATATATAACGGCAGGACGTTTAGCGTACGAAACACTTGCCGCCAATTCAGCGAATGAGTTACTGTCAATTGCAACACTCAATAGAACACTGACAGAACGTGAAAGATATGTAGGAGAAATTGACGTCTTTTGGATAGTACATTAATGTATGTTTTGAAACTCCATCCACTTTTGTAACGTTATTCCATTGGCATTGTTGTCTTTGTAGCCCCATAATGTGAAATTTTCCCGATTAAAAGAATTTTTAGAAATTAGGAATTATTCTATACATTTTTATCTCGGAAGACCAAACTGCAATAATACGTAGAGTTCGTTACAATAATTCAACAAATTAAGTCGTCAATTGCCGGTGCTATCAGAAAAGATTGGATATCCCATTAACAATAAATTTAGTTTTAGACATCAAAAATACTTTGGAAAACATAATCTTGCTAATAAAGCATACGTGTTTATGGCTCAACCACTAATTGACGGTGCCACAGCGTTGTGTTTGTCAATTTTTGGTTCAGATAATCGGTTTAATTCGAAAGATGTTCTGAAAAGATGGAAATATCTACAAGAACTTGCAAACGAAAATGGTATAACAATTGCTGGTTTTTGTTCTGATGGCGATAAGCGCTGTTTAAAAGTCATGAAAGACCGGTTTACCATCAAGCGAAAATGGGTCAAACCCGTATTCCCACATTTTCAGGTAGGTGTTCGAAACATAGTTGGACACCAACATTTATTTTAATTATTTTAGGCTGACTATGACTTCGACAAAGCGACTGTGGTCCGGGATACCATCCATATAGCCACTAAATTAAGGACTAGATTACTATATTCTAAAGTGCAACTTTGTATGGAAGAGTATACTGTTTCAAAAAATCATTTAGATTTGCCAAAAGGTAAACATCGAGGTAAAAATTTTCTATGCTTAAGCCATCTGGACTGTAAATAGCATCTTACTGTATGTGCAAAGTTTTAATAGAGCTCTCTTCTGCAGAAACTGACCAGATGTATTTCGAAGCAATTGACAAGTTATTTAGTAATCAAGTAACAGCTGAATGTAAAGCTACCCAACGCTACTCAATTATAACCCGGTACATATTAGATTTCTTCATTGATGAATGTATTGATATTTATTGGCGAGAGAGGATAAAGCATCACGATAATTTCACATCGGGAAAAAATTTAATTTCTCTGAATTCGTTAAATAAGTATTTTTACTCAATGGTACATATGTTACACACGTTAATTTTGATGTGTTAGAATTATTACAAAGACAACCCAGAATTCAAGCCGTTAATGACATTTTTAGCGATTCAGGTCAGATTCAGGTTTGTAATGTCCATTAATAAGTGCTTAGAGCCGATCGCATTAAAAAAGTTCCCACTAAACCGATTTTTTT
Organism: Abscondita cerata; assembly: GCA_030710515.1. Lineage (NCBI taxonomy): Eukaryota > Metazoa > Arthropoda > Insecta > Coleoptera > Lampyridae > Abscondita > Abscondita cerata. Next base: position 418,986 of record JALBCR010002337.1, read on the forward strand.
CTACACGAAATTGTTATTTTTTCTACTTTACACCCTCCCTTAAATCACTGGACTGCAAACATTTATAAATACCCTATAATTAATTACATCAATTACGTTTAATTAATATTCCAGAACACTTCATATTTCCTAGAGAGAAAACAGCAAAATGGGGAATTAACGCTACAATGACTTAATGAAATTTCTTCTATTTAACAACTGAAACAAACCATTGAAAAAGAAAGGAATCAAGCATTAATCGATTCAGAAGATCTCTGTATGTCATTACCTAACGATTTGAAACGTAACGCGATAGAACAGATTTCTTTAACTATCTCCATGGATTTGACTGAAAATAGCAAAAGTGCTCTTATCAAAGTGAAAAAAATGTTAACCAAATACATGAAGATGATCTAGAAGATGTGCGGGAAGGGATGAATATATTTTCCAAAGTAGAGAATTTGAATATTAAAGATTTTAAAAGTTATTGACAAGAAGAATTCGGATAATAACATCTTAAGAATCAATATGAATACTAAAGAAATTGTAGTGAAGAAATCCACAAGTATATGGTTTTTCTCCAGCAAACTAGGTCGTTTGTCGAGTGATGGGTTGCTTCGGGTAAAAGGAACATCAGGCATGTCCAAACCAAAATCAAAGAAAATTACCCAGTCAATATCGATACGTCAAATGGCAGTTACAACACTGAACGTGAATTCAAGAACGAAAAGAAATACGAAAGTTTGAAAATGAATCTATAAAACCTATTGAAGCCTGTCAAAACTAAAATTTAGTTTCACAATCGAAATAAATATTTTTTTCTTTCATGTGGTTTTAGTGGAGTTTTTTACATCAGAAACTAAAGTGTACAGCTGAATGGGATCAGAAACCCATTAATTTCGACTGCAACTGTAAAAAAATCATGTCAGTCAATCAATATTAGTATTCTCAAGTAGGGTGCTTAAAATAAGAAATCCGTAAAATTTTGGGCACATGTTTTGTTCCTATAATCAACACTTGAGCTTTGGCCAACAGGTGGCCACACAATAACCGCCATGTTTTGAGTAAAAAGTTCCCTGTAAGCTTTATACGTTAGTGGAAATGCAATTATAGTGATATGTGACTTACTGTAATAAGCATGGTAAGTGAACAACTTTATTTAAATCGATAATTATCAGTTGTTTTAACAAAAAAAAAGCTTACCAAATGTGTTGCACTAGTAAAAAGACTATTAAAAGCAAATGATTTTCAATATATTTTTTAACAATTTTTTTTTTGAAAAAAATAAAATGAGTCAATTACTGGATTGAAAACTTCTGCAATTTTACAATAATTGACGATTTGGTCAACTACTGGGTTAACATAAATGTTATGAGTTTTGCCTCTTTCTCGCTCGTATAATCATTCCATTTTAATAATTTAGTCTTATTGGTCTTTTTTCATTGTAATAATACTTGAAAATGCTGTAAAACGAGTCACTGCGGATACGGTTAAAAACGGATTTCGAAAGTGTGGAATATTTCCGTGTAATGCGGATGCTATAGATTATACCAAATGTTTGCAACACACTTCCGGGACTTTAGGAGAAAATCGAAACGAAGATAATGCAGAAAAACTAAAACCAACTGAATTTAAAATTTCACATTTTCTTTATTTTGAATCCGTAACACCTTCATAAAGAAGAAAAGACATCAGAGAAGCAGAAATGGGTGAATGGATAAGTGATGAATCATCAAAAAAGTTGTTTGAAGTATGGAAAAAACTAAAGTCCAGTTGCAAGAAAAGGGCAGAAGAAGAAAAGGCGATACAGATATGGAGGAGGAACTGTTGGCAGAAAAAAACAAACAACCCCAAACTTCAGAAATACATGAGATTACTGAAAACGATACAAATACCCACGAAACCAATGAAGTAAACAACGGTAGTGTAGTTGAAAAGATACCTGAAACAATTATTGAAGCTTTAGAGCAATGCAAAGAAGATACTCCAGAGGAAATCAATCTAGAAACGCGTGTTCTTATCCACAGTAATGTCGTGTTAACTACACCGACGACGCCAGTTTTAACAAACAACTTACAAAAGCAAGCAATTAGCACTTCTTTTTTAGACCACCTTTTTTGGCCAGAGGGGTCGCCACAAAAAAATAACAGCTGTAGAAAGAAAGAAAGACTCCCTCATGTACTACTTTACTCAGAAATAAGGAAGAAATAAAACGAGAAAAAGCTGTGTTAAGAAAACAAAAAAACATAGACAAGATTCTGAAAGTGAAGAGCAAGAAGAGTGGCCAGAAAGTGGAAACAGTATTGATGATAATATATCTGACAAACATTTTACAAGTGATAGTGATAACGAACCTTTACCTAAAATTACCGAAAAGGAAGAATCTTGTTCAAGTCAGAAGGCAAACGAAGCATTAGATAAAGTTACCAAAGGATAATTTTATTTAGTTAGTTTTCCTGGGAAAAAGAAGTCGCATAATTATGTTCGCTGCATTCAGAACATGTTTAGTTCAAAAAAGTAGAGGTTCAGCAGAAACTGTCGATGGAGATAAGTCGACGTACAAAATTATAGAGGGCAACATTAGTACAGTTGATATTGAACAACTTCTATACAAGCTAGGAGAACCAAACATTATTGGTACTGGAAATCGACGGCGATATAAATTTTTTCAAAAATAATGTGAAAACAAGAAAAATTATGTTTGAAAATGTTTTTCTATTTTTAAGAACGTTTTTTCTATTTTTTAATATACTATAGGTGTTTTCATGATGTTGAATATACCGTTTTTATTGTACATAAAATTGGTCAATAATTGGAAAATATGTGGTCCAACAGTGGACGATTTTTATGGAAAAATACTTTACTTATATTTATATTAAATTTTACAATCTTGGATTGTAAGGTAATTTTATAGTGTTTTTTATTTTTCCTAAACTATAAACACGATAAATTATAAATTTTAATTTCTGAAAATTTTCTTAAATGGTCAATTACTGGCGCAGACACCCTATATTTTTAAGAAATCGCCTCATTTTAAGAATTCCTCGCAATCTTTAAGAAATCTCCCCAATGTTTTGGATATCGTCGTTATCATCAGGAAATCACCCCGATTGCAATACGTGTACATTTTTCGTCGAGTGAATTACCCCTCGTGTTAAAAATTAGAAACAATGAAAACATTGTGTTCCTGATATGTTTCCTCCGCCTTACGACAATAAATACCGAAGAAAAACTGAAAGGTGGAATAACTCGTCTTGTGCAGTTATGCCAAATAACAATAGATGAGTCTTAACCCTTAATGTGCCTTAACCTCTAAACTTGTACGAGAAGACGGCGTTAGAGAAACATTACCAACAAAGAAGTAGCGTTTGAGTCAACTCAATGAATCTTTTAGAGAAAGTCGAAATGAACTGCGAATGAAGCCGTGACCGTGTACGCCCGTCTAATTTGTTTTTTTGCAGCAGACTGTGCTGTTTGTTTTTGACAAATAATCTAGAAAGTTTGTAGTTAAAAATAAACAAAAATAGAAATAGTACAGGCAGTTCCCAAATGAAATACGAAACATAGAAAATACTAGTTAACAATAGAAGTAGGTATAAATCTTCTAAAAAAAAACATGCCTCGAAGGCTTGGTGTGTGTAGTACGAGTTCATCTACGTCTATTAATCGAAAATAGGTAGGAATTCGGTTGTATGTATTTAAACCTATTAACCCATATAGGTAGTAATAAAAACTAGTTTTCAATACATTAGAGGCCGACAAAATAGATTCACCGGGTATGCGTAGTAGAAAAAAAGAAGTAAAAAATAAAAAAAATGTACAAGAAGACCCGTATCTTACATAAAATTCACATTTTGTTTAATAATTTAGATACGAAGCGCCGGTAACAGCATTTCTGTCATTTTTATCGATTTTAGCGTGCAGATTAACTACATTTGTGATAACGTAGTCGAAGTTTAATATCGAACAAAATTACAATACAATACATACTTATACCGTATTTAATTTAAATATAATTTTATTAGATGTTATTGAGGAACGAATGCATTGATAGATGTTTAGGAAAAGGCCTTGTACGTACGATTGCGGTTTTTGATACAAATAATCAACACGTTTCTAATGTAATAATAATTCCGTGTTTGTTTTTAATACATTGCAATGGAATTATTTCTTACGGGTGTAATATGTAATGTTTGCAGATGGCTAAGGTGTACAGGAACAATTGCAATTCGTTGCAAGACTTTTATGTATAAAACGTCCAAATTTAAATTAACATAAATGTTTGTTAACCTACGATAATACAAGCCTTCTGGCATTTAAGTACTGTATATGAAGGACACGATAGTAGTAACACTAGGATAAATAGGTTGTCAAATTACCTACCTAAACAATCGGAGGTTATTTAAAAACAACAATCAACTCATTATTATAATAATGCACTAGTTTGGTGTCCACAATATAAAACATGCTTGCAACACCACGCCTAAGAGTAAATATTATCCTTAATAATAAGTATAACGAATCCGAAGAGGGCGAAGCTCACGTACACGCAACGACACTGTTTGCAACCCAGCACAGTGCGCAGTCGTCGATTGCATTCGTCTTGTACTTTCATGGCTGGGGATGCTTGAAAAAATTTGTGCATATGGGGCAACGAATATAAATTTCACAAACTTCTTTTAACGACAAATCGTTATAATTAACTGATGTAATTAGAACGAGCACTCGACATTGTTACATGCATGCTTGGTTTTAATTAGCCGAAAACAAGAAACGAACATATTCGGAACCTGCCCTAAATTTTTTCTCGGTCATTTCATCTACATTTTGTGGCTCCATATACTATGTATTCATCTCAATTCGCAAAATTGAATCTTTATCAATCATTCACCTCGAAATTAAAAAAAAATTCAATATTGTACACTCTTCGTGAAAAATTTGTGAAAGGGGATTTATATTTCATGTTGGAATATACCGAAATAACATTGTAATCTTTGCGGCCAAATCGTTTTTGTTGTTTCTTCGTAATTATGAAACTTTCGATTCAAAAAAATAATAAGTATATACAGGGTATTTTTGTTACAGCAAAATGCATGTATTGAAAAATCCACGTTTAAATTGTGGCATCTTGTTAGCAACTGTTACAACGACATTTGTTTATTTGCTACGTATTTTTGGTCTATAAATTTTCTTTGTAGTGTACGATACCGGATTGCATAACAATATACAGGGTGTTTCTGAAAGGTATGTACATGGGTTTACCATAGGTTCTCTGGCTAAAAATAGACTGTTTGACACCAATTTACCTATAACCAAAAGTTCACCATAAGGACGCCAGAGGGCGTCAAACTTTCCAAAAAAATATTGTATATTAGGAATAACTCGAGAACCGTTCGACGGATTTTGTTCCACTTTCGTATGCTGGTTGTCTGCTTCCGAAGACGCTTTTCTGTGTAATGTGGACAAATTTCTGATGCCAGGAAAAGTCGCTTTCATACGGGCACTGTTAAATAAATGATAATATTTTAACAACCGTCAACGATACGAAACCAAAATAATTCTGACAAATTGCGCTAATGTTATTAGTTCGATCAGAAAAAAATTAAAATCATATCCCTGCAAGGCGCATCCATACGCTTAGAATTTCAAGTAGACTGGTAGTAGGCAATGTGATCATGTCAATCCGATTTGGGAACAGCATATCAGTCTGTTCGGCAAATGTGTAGCTCATTTTCAAGTGAGTAATCTTAGATTCGGTTTTTGGGAAGATCCGGAAAATGAATGTCACAAATGAGATAGGTTTGATTGACATGCTCGTATAGCCTACTAGTAGTCTACTTGAATTTCTAAGCGTATGGATGCGCATTGCAGGGATATGATTTTAATTTTTTTCTGATCGAACTAACAACATTAGCGCAATTTAACAAGAGAGAAAAAAATTGTTATTTGTCAGAATTATTTTGGTTTCGTATCGTTGACGGTTCTTAAAATATTATCATTTATTTGATAGTGCCCGTATGTAAGCGACTTTTCCTGGCATAAAAAATTTGTCCACATTACATAGAAAAACGTCTTCGGAAGCAGACATTCAGCATACGAAAGCGGAACAAAATCCGTCAAACCGTTCTCGAGTTATTCCCAATATATCATATTTTTTTGGAAAGTTTGACGCCCTCTGGCGCCCTTATGGTGCACTTTTGGTTGTAGGTAAATTGGTGTCTATTTTGAGTCAGACCACCTCTGGTAAAATCATCTACACACCTTTTAGAAACACCCTGTATAACTTGTATTCTATGTGCATTTTATTTTAATCAGATATATTATAAATATTTTGACCATGTGTTTCTTTGTTTGGAAGAAACCGTTACAAGCTTGTTACTTCATTTTATGTTAATTTTGTTACTCAATTAAGAGAATGTTGTTTTTGATATTCTAATTTTTGTTGTTCTACAATTAAAATTTTTTTTACTGTAAAAAGACGCATTCAAGGGGTATGGCCAGTCACATTTCTTCTTCTTTAGGTGCCCTCTCCGTTACGAAGGTTGGCAATCGTCATTGCTATTCTTATTTTTGACACTGCTGATCTAAATAATTGGCCGGTAGTACAGTTAAACCAATCTCTTAGGTTTTTCATCCACGAATGTCTTCTTCTTCCTACGCTTCTTCTCCCTCGTATTATTACCTGGAGCCTTGGTATCTGTCGCCTCCCATTACGTGTGTCCGAGATATTGTAATTTTCGTTTTTTAATGGTGAAAATAACTTCGGTTTCTTTTTTCATTCTTCTCATCACCTCTATTTTGTTACATGTTCGGTCCACGATATTTTCAATATAGCCATAACTCGAACGCCTCTCTAACTTTTTAACATCAGCTTTCTGTAGTGTCCATGTTTCCATGCCATAAAATAGTACAGAGAAAACGTAGCATTTTAATAGTCTTGTTTTTGTCTCTAGACTGAGGTCTCTTGCGCAGAATAATCTTTTCATTTTAGTAAAAGTTGCTCTTGTTTTCTCTATCCTTGATTTTATTTCATCTGAGCAATTGTTGTCTTTACTAATTATAGTACCCAAATAAATGTATTTTTCCACCTTCTCTATGGGCTCATATTGTTTATATAAAGATTTTCATTTAATATTATCGGTGTTTTACTTATCATCATATACTTTGTTTTCTTTGCGTTTAAAAAAGTCCGTATTCTTCGCTTGTTTCTACTACTTTATCTAGTATTGTCTGTAAGTTTTCTAGGCTGGTAGCTATTAGGACAGTGTCATCAGCGTATCTTATGTTGTTAACTGGTATTTCTTTTACCTTTACGCCTATTGCTTCGTTTACTAATGTTGAAAAGTGTTGGTGACAGCACACAACCCTGTCTAACGCCTCTTTTTATTTCTATTTGTTCAGTGCTATTTGCATCTCTGTTATAACTGTCTTTTGATCGTAATATAAGTTACTAATTATTCTGATGTCTTACATGTTTAAATTCTGTTCTTGCAGTAATTTAATTAGTTGTTTGTGGCGTACTTTATCGAAGGCTTTATTGAAGTCGATAAAGCAAATATATAGCTCTTGAATAATATCTTGACAACGTTGTATTAGAATGTTTAGTGCAAACAAGGCTTCTCTGGTTCCAAGTCCGTCCCTGAAACCGAACTGTGTTTCGCTGATGTTTTGTTCCAGCTTTTTCTATATTCTGCGATGTATGATTTTTAAGGTATGACTCATAAGACTGATTGTTCGATGATCTGTACATAATCTTGCATTCGATATTAAGGCTGATCTTACCCAAATGCCCAATTCAAATCTGCCCCTACAAAAAGGCAACCAACAATACAAAAATATTAAACAGAGAAGGGCTGCTAGTTAATCCACCTAAAATCAGTAATACCCAGTGATACTTATTTCTATTAACCATTACAATTTCAATTATTATAGAATAATCAAGTACGGATGAAGAAGTACATTTTTTTTTATTTATGAGTTAAATTTCTCATACTTAGGATAAGTTTATAAAATACGCCTTAGTGTAGCAACTTTATATGTCATTAATAAATACGATAATATAATTTATACTATTTCATATGTTCTTTAAATTTATTAATTTAACCGAATTTGATACTAGATCAGGAATTGTGTTATTCACCTAGTACTAACATCGCGTCGGCATAAATGTATTTTCAAAAATCAAAACGTGCGACGCGGCGCGGCGACATCAAAACAAACGGTGTCATACATGTTCAAATAAATATAAATGCGAAGTAATTTTACTTTGCATTTCTTTATTAGTCGGTGTTGATGCCTTTGTGTTTCGATTTGTCCTACAGTAGTTTTAATTTATCGATTATTGCGACAGCCAGGAATCCTTGGATGGCATTGACAAGCACACAATACAAGAAACGTTCCCGATCGAGAAAAGAAGGGAGAAAAAGAATACTTCCAGGTCTAATGCAATTACAGATTCTAATTCTACTAAGAAATTTCACTGAGAGAAATTAATAATTGTCAATCCATGTGTAGGAATAACTTCTGAATTCTTACGGGATTCTTCACTGGTCGCTGCTTACTTAGCAAATTTTTTATTTTAAGGAAAAAGTACTATAAACTGTATGGCATGTTAAACCACATTAGATGAATTATATGAGTCAAAATTATATTGGCATATACAAAAGTTCAATATGAGTTTGACTATCCTGTATTCGGAATTCTTACCTGCGGTTGCCCTTGGTTGGCATACAAACGATGTAACTCTCGCGGCGAACCTAGAGACCTAAATGCGCAAAAATTAAGAAAATAATATGATATTAATTCAAAAATGCCATTATTTATTAGCTCAATTGTTAATGATTTATATTTAATAGACTATTTTATATTTGCTTGTCAATTTTCTTAACTGAAAGTGTTTCAAGCATGAAGATATCGCACATTTTACGTTTATCCTTATATTTAAAGAAATATTTGTTTTTTTAATTAACTTTTATATTAAGCGCCCTTTAACATAGTGTTATTAATGTTGGTTAAAAAAATTAGATAATTTTATTTACATTTTGATACAAAAAAGTGAAAAAAAAGTTTAAATTCAGCGGTTTTTCTCTAATTTTATGCCCAAAAAAAATCTGAATGTCAACAAAACACATATGGCGGCCTGGAGAATAAAAATACGTGTAATTTGATGTATGATAACATATATAAAAAAAAATTTTAACGTACAAAATATGCAAAATAAAGTATTTTGGTTGGAAAGATCAGCCTTAACCAGTCATTAACATTAAAATTTTTCGAGATACTCGACTTTAAAATTCGAAAATTTCGAAAACAATTTTACGTGTGAATCTTATATGTATTTTTTGACGCTGATTAAGAAAATCGCTAGTATTTCACAGTGTGATGAGCCGTCCATTGGCGGCTTTTGGTGTTTTTTCCCTTGATTCATATGAAAAGAATGCTTTTGTAGTGGTTGCCATAGTATAAAAATGCCAGTTACATCTGTAATAGAGAAATTACTTTGATTTTTAAATTGTTGCATCATAATTGATAAAGATCTGTATAAGGCATTACAACGCTTTTGTCAAAATGGCGTCTGCGGGGCACACAAACCTTTGTTTTCATTCGAATGTGTGTAATTTCTGTTGATTTTTTGTACTTTTAGTGGTTGTTTCAATTAAGTTAGTTATAGAATCTGTGCAAGAGTATTTTAACTCAATTTATGTTTAAACTTACAAATAACAAGGATTCTAAAAAACTTAACACTGTCACTATTTCCTCTACTGCCACAGTTCACTACACAACAAAATGCTGGCAGTATGGTACATTACAAATCAATTAAACGTATAAACTATATTAAAATCCTATAACTCAAAGATTAAATCCATCTAATTATACTTAAGTTTGCCATACAGTAGCCATTTTTAAAGTTATTTGACAGCTATCTGACAGCCCATTGAAATGCCTTATTACCTACTTAACATACCCTCAAACACTAAAATATCTACAGGTATTTCAAAGGTACCTAATTTGTTTTTTTAAATTAATTTATGCACTTCAGGAACTAAAGTAGCTATCCACCCACACCATTTTAAATCTCAAGGGAATTAAAATAGTTTTATAATCCCAAGGGATTTAAAGTAAAATAAACATGTTGTTTCCATAGCAACATACCGATTTGCATTCATTTAATCCAGAGGTGTCCAACTTGCAAGGTCTCAAGGGCCAAAACTAAAACCTGTATTGTGGTCGCGGGCCATATCATAGTCTTAATAAAGAAACACAAAATAATGTGATGTACAAAAATAAATAAAACAAAAAGTAGTATTATTAATTTTATTGCTCAACAACTACATATTTTAGATTTACAGAGTTAGATATAGAGTTTTTTTGTTTTCTTTATTTTAAGAATTAAGACAAACATTGCATTATTAAAATAAAAGATGTAGCGTAGCACATACTAATGTGAAGACTGTGGCCGATAGGCTTCATCCACCAATGAAGAAATGTCTACTGCCAGTTCAGTTGTAGACAGTCTCATCAGATGACGTAAGGAAGAATCGGTAAGGTTGCTTCTGTTGTGGTTTTTGATGAATTTCATGGAGGAAAAGGCACTTTCACATGTATATGTGCTTCCAAACATTGACGTCATTTTCAGTCCAAAATCTCGCAGGTTTGGGAATTTCTCCTTAGACAGCAGTTTGAAAAATTCAGGTCCTTTTTCTTGTCTGGTGATCAGGAACATATCAGCTTGAAGGTCACATAACTCAAGCTGTAATTCAGGTGGTTGATCTTCAATGGTAACTACAAGAGGATTATTATAAAGCAGTACACTGCTTTTGAGACTTTCAATGTCTTGAAATCGTGCATTGAATTCATCAATAACATGTTGGATTTGTTCGCTGCAGCATGAAAAGTTGATATTTATCTTATTATTGAATTCTTCAGCTAATTGTAGGCAGCTAGGAAGTGTGCCAGGTTGTTCTTTTCCAAAGCATGTTTGAACACATTCAACTTATTCCGGAATCCGTTTATTAATCCGATCAAATCTGAAATCGTCTGGTTTCTTCCTTGAAGACTCAAATTTAAACTGTTGAGATGATTGGTCAGATCTGTTAAAAGGCTAACTGCCTTAAGAATTCTGGATCCTGAATCTTCTCTTCCAGTTCAGTTGTGTCAGATGAAACGTATTCACTGAGGAATGCAGGAATCTGCTTTCTTATGGCAAAGAATCGTTCCATGCACTTTCCTGCACTCAGCCACCTTACGTGGTTGTACATTAGCAAGTCTCCATACTCAGCCTCTGTTTCCATTAAAAACTGCCTAAGTTGCCTGTGTAAAAGGGAGCGATTTCCACCTCTGATCATATTTATAATTTTAATGACAGTTTTAAAAACTTGATCCTGCTTGACTGATTTTCCACATAAAGCTCCCTGATGTATAATACAATGAATTGTCGGACAAGTAACACCATTCTCTCGGAGCAGGCCCACTAATCCACTTTTTGTACCTGTCATTGACGGGGCTCCATCTGTTGCTATGGCTGAACATTTGTTAAAGCCTCCAATTCTGTCAACTGTTTTCTTCAGAGCCTCATAAATATCTTTTCCTTTTGTTGTCCCATGGAGAGGACAAATATCAAATAGCTCCTCTTTACTGGTAAAATCTTCAAAAGTAGTGCGCACAAAAATCAACAGCTGACTAACATCTGATTGATCAGTACTTTCATCCAGACAAAGTGAGAAATATGAACTTTTCTTAACTAGGCTAAGCATAGAATTTTCTACTTGCTCACCCATAGCAACAACCCTTCTTTGTATTGTTTGATGTGAAAGTGGCACTGATTCAAAATTCTCCGCCATTTTGGAATTTTCAAAAGCTTTGGCCATTTCAACGGCACATTTTTAATTAAATTGCCATCAGTGAAAGGTTTTTTGCTTTTGCCAGCTCAAGCGACACGGCATAAGATGCATGCAATGAATGCTTTTGAGAGTGTAATATTTTACCAAACATACCAGTTTGTTGTTTAAGTTTTTCTTTAAATCTGCAACTAGCGCACCCCGACTTTCATCTGTGTACGTAGCATATTTCTTTTCGTGCAGTGTTGTGTAATGTCTTCTCACATTATATTCTTTGGGCACAGAGACAACATTCATGCACACTAAACACTGTAACTTTCCATTATTGTTAGAAATCAAGTAGTCACTCTCCCAGCTTTCTTTGTAACTTCTGTTCTCACTGTCAATTTTACGTTTTACCGATTTTTCACTCATTATGCATAGAAGTTTAAGAAATCAACAAAAGAATGAATTAATTAACAAAGCGACCTAACAGACGACGCGTTGGTAGCACAATGGCGCGATGACGACGCAACCGACATTTGGCGGCGGGGCAGTGTACTACTGCAAGGTGAGGGAGGTGTGGCCTGCGTGAACTGTAATGCGCAGTGGTCGGTTAGTGCCGTCAGTGGCAGTTTGGTTCTCGTAGTGGTGGAAGATTGTTTACACGTCTGCGGAACGCGGAACTGCACTTTGCGATATAAACACAATTATATTGCATAAAATATAAATTTTGTCACAATTTTTTCATAGATACAATATTTTTGAAAATATGATTTTTGTAAAACTTTACGCGGGCCACAACTAATAGCATCGCGGGCCGGATGCGGCCCGCGGGCCGCCTGTTGGACATCCCTGATTTAATCGTATAGGTATTTAATTTGCCGTTTTATCAAATTTTTTTTATTACCTGATGTTTTACCATGGTTTGTATTAATATTTAAGAAATGCGTTTTTATTAAACAAATAACTATAAGTAATTTTTCTAACTATACTTTATTTTTGTATTAATTTAATTTGTGGTCAAAATTCCTAATTATACCTAGAACTGGAGTGAATAAAGCAATGTATGAAACTAAAGTGCGTTAATCCTCTGGCGTCGCCCTCGCTCCTCTCAGGCGAATTAACTTCGCCCTTAGAATTAATAAAGTCCCTTGCTACATAATATGCTACTATTATTCTACAATTCAATTATTTTATTCTCATTTTGTAGAAAAAAATAGTATTTGAGATGAATTTAATTTTTTCCAGAGAGAGAGAGGTTGATCATTCGCTATCGCTTCCTTATAGTAAAATATACTATTCTCTCAATAGTCTCAAAGATTATTTGTACGATTTTTATATAACTTGGCATTTAGTATCCAAAAAACAATTCTGGAATAAAAGTTATTGTAAATTATATATTTTCTAAAAACTTTTTTCTCGTATTGATCTAGTTATATTTATTGTCTATATTCGGCATTTTTATTTAAATTCAATATATGAAACGCGATCAGTACTGAAATAAATAGTAAATAAAGTTTTAAGCAGCAGTAATAGAAAGTCTGATTTGAACTGAGTTTGTGCTTAAGACTAAGCGCCTTATATAATGCAACACACATGTCAAATGAAATTTATCTGTTACTAACAGTCACTTGTGATTATTGCAAAACAAATCCAAGCACTTACATACATTTGTATTTCACCTTATTGGTGTAGTTCTAATGAGAATGACAATGGTACAATAGTAAAACTATAGTAGTGTATAACATAAACCTTGTTCAAACTTGCGCGTGCAACGTACCAGGTGCTCTATAGTTTACTATTAATTTAATAGCGCACTTCAGTTAAAAATTTAAAAAGGATAAAATAGTCTACCCTAGTCCTTTCTCTTTTCGTCAAAGCAGCCAACATACTTATGGGTATTTAGTAAAAATTTCTAACACAATGATTAAAAAAACTGTTTTAGGAAACGGATAAATAACGAGAATAGCAACAATAATGAATAAATAACACAAATAAAATGATCCAACCAAACATCAACAATCAACCAGCAATCAACAATTTGTAATTGGTAACACTGCAGCAAACTGCAGGGATTTCTTGTACTAAATGTAGGGTATTTTTAATGTTTCTAAAAGCATGTTTCCTTACTGGTAAAATAAGAGAGCATTAGGGTAGACTCTTTTGTCATTTTTAAATTTTTAACTGAAGTGCGCTATTAATGGTTAGTAAGTGGAAATTCCATCAAAGATCAAGATATCGTAAATATCTAAACATCTCTAGATACAAAAATAAAATCACAAAATTATCAAAAACACGTACCTACTTTATTTATCGCTGCATACATATACGAACCCCACATCATTATTATTTTATAGATTAATGTAAAAGAATTGAATAAGATAAATTTATCTTTTGATTCAGCAATAGAGTAGATAAACGCCATGATACATATATAATGTCTAAATGAATAATAATATATAATACAACTGTTGTTTATTTATTCGTATGGTACATTTTAAATATTGTATTGTGATGTGTTATGTATGGTGCCCCAGAAGATCAATATAAACCTGTAGGTATAGTGTGGTGACGAAACCGTGTGCAATTTGGGATTGGTTCGTCTTGGCAAAGCATATGCTTCAAGGTTTAGGGAAACCACTAAAACCTTAACATGCCAACCCTTACACCCACCTTAGTATTCATATGTAATAATATTAATTAAATGTATAAACATTATAGAAGGTAAATAAGAACTTAAATATAGCAGCACAGCCATTGAATGACGACATATAATGGATCGGTCCAAGCCCTAGTCACGACAATGACGAAAAAATAGTAGGTTAAAGAAATAGCAAAAAATAATGGAAAAATAGATAATCAGGATAGGGACAACTGTGAACATAAAAGAGAGTACATTGGAAATATGAAAAATAGATAATATACAAAATGTTTTACACAATTGGCGTACCTAAGTTTTCCTAAACAAGATTCGTCAACACCACATAATAATATCACATCATGGGTAACAATATAGGCTTAAATACCTATATTAATTCTATAACGTGAAAATCTGAAGCATTCTGTTTAACATAAAAAATTTAAAAAGTCCAGTTTATATGTCCCTATTTTTAGGATATTTTCACTATTGGAACACTTAACAATGTGTACTAGAAAATGTTTTGCGTAATAATTTCTAAAATTTAACTAAACATATTATAGTATTTTAGGTTACAAGTCCGGTAGGTGACTTATTACAGTACTAGTTGTTTTGAATATACCTAAACGAGTACTGTAATAACACCTAACGGATGTGTGACTTCATACTTTTTGAAATATTTTTAATATGTTTGGTTAAATTTTAGTAATTATTACGTTAAGTGTTCTAATAACGGAAATATCATAAAAACACTTTGGGGACATACCAATCGGATTTTTCAAAATCCCCATGTTAAACAGAATGCTTCAGATTTTCCGGCCCCTTTTAGTAATTTGGGAGATATAAGACATGTCTGTGTTTTAGGTTAACAGTGACAATGGTCATATGTATTTTATGTTATCAGTGACAGCAGCATGGTTTTCGGGAAAGCCGCGTGCATGAATCTAACCTTTTCATGTGAGGATAATAATATGCTGTAGCAGTTTTTATTATTTTCTTACATATTAACTTCATATTTATGTACATATTAATTATAGTATAATTTTAAAGTAATAAAAGTTGTGTTTTGCTAGGTTTTTTTTTACTCAACCATTTATAAACTTTCATTAATAATTATAAACTTATCTGACTTGAAAGTGTATTTAAAAACTTAACATGAACGTACATATTGTTTATTGTCTATGTTCATTTTAATAATTTACTCAAAATCTACAAATTTCAAATTAGTTACTATAGTTTCAGTTTCTGGTATAAGAACTTTGTATTTAGAGTTGAAGTATATTTTTCACACGTCACGTGATAGCTTCGTCCTTGAACCTATTCTTCTATCCTGTCGTCTACAAAACAAAGGTGCATTACTTGTTAATTAATTATTACATATAAATACTAAAGGTGGGTAATGGTTAGGATGTTTAGGTTTTAGTGGTTTTCCTAAACCTTGAAGCAAATGCTTTGCTAGGATGAACTAATCCACAATTGCAAACAGCTTCGTCATTACACTGTACAGGTTTATACTGATTTTCTAGAGCACCATACACAACACTTACTCAAAATACACATCACATACGACTAAATAAATAAATTACTTGTTTTAGTCTAAGAGTATTTCAATAAATTTATCTCAAACATAGTTTTTCTCTTTTTTGATTTAAAATTTTTAATTTCTTATAGCGTCATCTAACATAGCTAAATTGTTTGTATGTTATTTTGATGATTGAATGCGACTATTATTTTTGGTAAAAAAAATGTAACGATCTTAAAATTTTGAATTGTGATTCCACATTACATTACATTATACTTTTTAACAACTGGTTATTTAAATTTATCAGAACTTTTATTTTGAAAATTTATATCTATGCACCCACAAGTTGGCATTTAAGTTGGAAACCCTGTTTTTCCTTTTCAAATTGTGTAATGGCGGCCCTTGATTAAATTCTTTTTTGAAAGTAAATAATTTATAATTTTCTCGGCGATATCTTCATTTAAGTGATTTTTGCACTGTGAAGTATTACATTTTTGGAAAGTTTCGGTGAGTACATGTAATTTTCAAATGAATTGGTTCGATGTATATTTTGTTAAGATGCATTAAATATTATTTAAGTTGCTTTCTATAGCTTACACGATCCATACCACTCCACACTTACAAATAAAAATTCCGACGAGTTGTTTTTTAACCATCAAACAATTAATCTGAAAGCCATTTGTCTTTATAAAAGTTTAAAGAAAATTGTTTTGTACTTTCACAGTATGTGCCTTTTCCTAATTGAACGAATGGAACACTTTTTTCTACACAAATATTAATAGTATAGTGCAAACTGAGATCCAACTATGTCCTGCATCTGACTTATGCACGATTTTCTCATAATTCTTAGGTTTAGAGCTTTTTAATTAGTGTTTTCACTGAACCTTAACCATCCATTTTATAATTAGTTCATCTATCACAACTTGTAATTTTCTTGCAGTTGTTATATAAAATTTCCTCTGAAGATTACAAGAAACAATTAACTTGTCGAAACTAGTAAGCTTATATCATTGATTATAATGTTTATATTATTTACTTTCATCAACACATACATTTTATATTATTCATTAATAAATTAAGTATTGGCAGACTTAAAGTTATATCTTTTGATTTAATTCTATGATACACCAATACATAAATATGAATCCGTCATTCGTCAACAAAGACAACAATGTTTATTTTGGTAACTTATTTTTTTTTATACTATAGGTACAATTGCTGCCAATTTCAACGGCATTATAAGGATCGACTGCATTTTGTTGTGAACCATAAACAATAGTACATTTCAAACTAAGGTGAGAAAGTAATATATTGCAGATCGCGGTAATTGTTACAAACCGAGCGCTAAGGCAAAGGTTGTAATTGCCCAAGTTCTGCAATAGCACATTTTTACCACAGTTTCAATACAATTTTTTCCCAGCCAGTTTCATTCAACATAATTTAAAGTATAAATTGCAAAATGGAATTACTAAATAAGTATTTTGTTTTTTTTCAAACTAAATTAATTGTGATATATTTTACAAAACTGTTGTGGAGTTACTTCTTCACCCCAATAATAAAACTTATTGTTCGTCACTATATTTAATTGTCAGGCATACATAAACATAAATAATAATAATAATTCGGCACCGATTCATAAATAACGTAGCCGCCATAACATAAATTCGTAATCATCTACTCCCACCACACTTCCTTCCAACTAAGGACTAAAGTCACTAAGACACGTCTACCAACTTAACATGTACAAAGTGTTGCAACAATAATACACAAGGTAACGAGTTGCTAATGTTCTACAACTGTCAATTTTTTGTCGTTTTTACAAATAATACTGATTAATTAATAAAGTTCAATCATATTTCCAATTAAAGATTTATCATAGTACAAAAATGTCCAAATATGCAGACGATAATAATGATCTGCCATGCACACCACCGGAAACTCGTTCTGCTGCACTTGCCACCGTTGGTAATTTATTACCTGAAAAATAAAGAGACCAATATAATAAAGCATATAATGTCTTTAAGCAATGGTGTAGTACCAAAAACGTAACAAAAGTTAGTGAAAACGTGGTGTTAGTTTATTTCAAAGAGTTGTCAAAACAACATAAATCCTCAACACTTTGGTCTTATTCCATGGTGAAAGCAACATTGAATTTGGTAGATAATATTGATATTTCAAAATACCCAAAACTATTGTCGTTTTTAAAACGACAGAACATAGGATATGTTCCTAAAAATCTGCAGTGCTGGATATTAGTCAAGTGATTCGTATTCTTACAGAAGCGAGAGATGCAAAATTTATAGCCCTAAAGTAAGTAGATGTACGCCCAACATTTATTTAAAAAAATACTAAACAGTTTATATAGATTATTTTTATATACCTATATTGTAATTCTAGGTTGCTCTAATCATGGGCGTTGGAGGCGCTTCCAGAACCGACGAATTAACTGAGATATCTATCCATTATTTAGAAATAAAATATGACATCATTGTGGTAAATATTCCATAATCAAAAACTGGAAGTTCCAGAAAATTCATAATCGTTGAACGAAACTGGAATGATATTACAAAGAAATAACTTCTTATGAGACCTTCGGACCAATTAAGTTTATTCCTAAGTGTTCATAAGAGGCAAGTTAC
The DNA here is from genome assembly GCA_030710515.1 of Abscondita cerata. Lineage (NCBI taxonomy): Eukaryota > Metazoa > Arthropoda > Insecta > Coleoptera > Lampyridae > Abscondita > Abscondita cerata. Next base: position 437,583 of record JALBCR010002337.1, read on the forward strand.
GAAGCAACCAATTGGGCATTAACTTTTATGTAAATCAGTAATGTAATCTCTTGCACCTAGTTATTTGTTATTGTTAAATTGTGTTTAATTTCTTTGTTTACCTTTACGTTTCTAAGAAGATATTTAAGTTTTGTAGGTTAGGTTCAGTATTTGCTAACCAGTTATTAAAAAAATAATTTATTGTGCTTTATTCATTCACAATTTCAATTTTGTGGTTTTCAATTTACTATAATATCACTGTAACATAAAATCAAAAATTAAAATTTATTTAAAAGCTGTTTATAAACTATAATGAAAATTAATGATTAATCACTTTCATATTTAGATTGCCAATCGATGAACCAACATTTACATGGGATTAACAATAAGTTTCCTACTCTTTATCCAATCTCGATGCCGCATTCAACTAAATGGTTAACATATGTTGACGATATGCGTTCCAAATATGACTTACATCTAAGAATGCACTTTCATACTGTCTTCAATTCCTGGTTATTCTGTGGCACATTCATAGCATTAATCGAAATTATATCGACAACAAGGTCATAAATGAATAACTAAATTTCTCTACACAGTTGTATAAAACTGTTTCTCCGTTGGACTGCTATCACTTGTTAATCCCATATGACATTTCATATAACGTCATCTACACTTTTGATCTAAATATGTAATAGGTAGTTGTCACCTACAAATATCATTGTTTTCTCTTAACTTGTATTAATAACGCAATAACGTGATCGCATTCCATTAATAATTTATCGTTGAGACCAATTTGGTATAAATATTTTTGAAATGTATCACTTCCACCAGTTATTTATTTTAACATTCATATGGAAACGTTTTTATCAATCATATAAGCTTCAAAGACAGTTAAAATGCCTAAGTCACAATCGTCAGGGGTTATTTTATTTCAACCTCTAGTTTTTTCTTCTTCAACGAAGATCCTTATGACCTCTTCTTTTCAGGTTCGTTTTATAAATGCTCTTAATTTATCAGTTGTTGCAATTGCATTTCAGTTAATTTTTCTAAGGGAAAAGTGTATACCCCAGCAGTTTTGTTTATCAAAGAGCTCAATAACGCCTCTAATAATGTTACTGCCTTCGGAATGCACAATTTTATTCGATGAAGTACAACTTTCCTCCCTCAAATGAGGTGTGAATGATTCAACTTTCAACCCGGTGGGAAAAAAATATTTTATACAACATATTATTAAAAGGACCCATCGTTGTAGTGAGAGTTACTAAGAGAGGTGGAAAGTAAACATACAAAATCTTTGGAGTTCATTTATGTGTTTATTGGATCGTAATCAGAATGAGGTGACTTATTTTTCAAGTTTTCATTTATTTGTTTGATAGGGTAAGTGTTATATGTAAGTTTAATAAACGGTGTCTCAAATGAGCAGTATTTAGCTACAGTAAAACCTCTCGTAGCCAGACACCATTGGTGTTCAGATTCTTGTTCACTTATAAGAAGTCTCTGCTTATGGGAAAAATAACATTTAAGGCACACAAATTTATTAAACACACAATAAGCAATTTGTTTTCCATATGAATTTGCAATTTCATAAGCTTTACCATTATTTTTCGGAAGAGTGAACAATTTCAGATTTTTTATTACCCTTACTGCTTCATCGTAAGAATTTATATCACTTTCATGTTCACCATCTCTCTCTTCAGATTCTACTTCTTGTTCTTCAAGCTCGCCATTTGGGAATAACACTCCAATGGAATCATTTTTCACATGTAAATTTTATTCGATATTTACAAAATCTTCCATTGGCCAATTTTCATTTCCCACATGTTACAATAGTTTGGTCATTTCAGCAATTGTCAAAACTTTCATTATTGTCGAAGTTATTCAAGTCTTATTTTATTGGAACCCAGCTTTTTCAAAAACAGTTCTTTATGGTGGTGAAAGAAACTTGTTCCTAGGCTGCGTTAATAAAATAAATGGCTTCCAAGACCTAAATCGACTTAACTAACTGATTGGTATTAGATAATAGTGCCAATTTTGGCCAAAACGTTTTAAAATCAAGAAATAAGTATGTAGTAAGTCTTAAAATTTTTCCAATCTTCCAAAAGACGCTTTGAAATATTTGTAACCTAAGCTTTTGGCAAGTTTTAGGCCTTTGTCCTAATGATAAGGCTTGACAACAGGATGTTTTTGTTTTGCGCTTTAATGAACTCTTCGTAAGTCAACTTGTCAATGTTAAGGCCCTCCGTTTTGGAGAAATCGGTGCACGTTACTGAATTATTGAAAACTGGACAGTAGGGTCGCTCTATTTTTCACTACTTCTGCTGCTTGAGATTTCCCGATACTGAAGTGCACAGCCAACACAGCCCCTGAATTTTTCTCTGCCAAAAACTTCAATCAAATCTAATATTTCTCTTAAGATTAACATTCGTTTTTTTGGGTGCCATTTTCACATTCATGCACATACAGATACGACGTAAATGTGTTGCAACTGCCAAAATACTAAAGAAAGCATGTTTGCAGAAGTATTTTATAAAACACCATAAAAATCAATACATTCTGATTGTACAGAATGTTTACAGAATTTATATTCTTGGAATCCATCGCGTCCGTCCTTTAATAGAGAAAGTTTATTAAGCTAAACGCATTTATGAATTTCGGTCGCCCAAAACTCGTCCGGCTAATAGAGGTGTCGGCCTACCAGAGGTGTTTGTAATAAGAGAGAGTTCGCTGAATATAGAATGTTGACGAAACCATTTGAAGTGGTGAATTAGTTCGTCTTGACAAAACATTTGTTCTGAGCTTTACTAAAACATACCAACTGGTACCTACTGTAAATACGTAAAATGTATGTTATGGATTTTTTTGGTTTGGAAGGATCTCGGTGACTAGGCCGAAACCAAATTTGAAACAAACAACTAATAATTGTTTGCAAAATATTAGAAAAAAACTGATAATTACACAGAATACTTGCATTTTATAAACTGTGCAATAAATAAAGTAAAATTGAACTTAAATTTTAAAGTTTGCAAATTTTGCATTTTATTGTAGTTTGAGTTGCCTATATTGTAGGCGTAATAAGGTATTTAATAATTGAATTTGTGGTCGGATAATCTGATACTTATTTTTACTATCCCGACAGTCGTCTATAGTAGTGTGAATTTTGTTGAAAAGATTTAATTATTCAAACGTTATTTATTTTTTAATTGAAATATCGTAGTATAGTCTAGGAGTAAGAATTTGTTTTTTCGCGGTATCATATATCCGATTTTAGTTATTTTGAAATTTTAATTAAGAGACGGTAATGAAGAAATTAACAGACACCATTATTTGTATTGATAATAATATTTTACTACACTTTCTGGCTAACGAAAACAATTTTACATATACGGCACCTGAGTAATATTTAAAAGTAAAAGTGAGTTATTTTTCAAGGTTTAAATACTTACTCGGGATTATTTAATTTTATAAATTTTGAAATGATTGTGTTGATAATTTAAAGATTTACAATTTTTTGTATAAAAAATAATTTTAGACTTTTTCTCATATGAGAATAACAGTAACGTTCTAAAACCTTATCACCTTCATTTGAGAAAAGTTACTCCTTAAATTATTAAGTTATAGGTAGCTTCTAACAAAGTTAGGCCTTCACTAGAAGTGTGCCAAAGGATTCTACTTCAAAGACATACACATATCTTCTATCCGACGTTTGGGTTGCTGAAATAATATACAGGATGTTTCATAACAAATTTAAAAGTCGACATTACTTCTAGTGAAACGGGAAGTTCAAAATTATTTAAAAAATTAAAAACAATACGCGATTTACAGTAATACCTACCTTCCAAATTTCATTTGGATACCTTCAACAAACACATATATTCACTTGTTTCTACACATTTGCCCATCACTGTATATGAATGGTGAAAGTTTTATAAGTGTTTGGAACATTCCACAAAAGGCGTATCAAGTTTACTCTGGGATAACAACATTTCTTACACTATTTTAGAAGCAATAACTTAAACAAAAAACATAACATTCACCTCTTAACTTTATCACAACTAGTAGTCACAAGACCCAATCACTTGATTGCAGCTTCTTTAGATCATTAAAATAATACTGTGATATGATGATACCACTGACGACTGGACAACAACTCACCTTTAAACTGCTTGAAATGTTGCATATTGTAGTGGTTGAAGCTTTTTATAAAACTGCTGCTGTTGTGATGGTTTTCGTGTAACAGGAACTATCCCATTAGACAAAAATGGCATAGGTGATTTTCTACTTGCAGAAGTTTCTGATCAATTAATAAAACATACAGAAGTAGAGTAAGATGGAACGTTGTTTCTTTTCTTGGTGAGGCTGGTAATGAAGAAGGTCCAAACGAAAACTCGTTAGAAGATTCCAAGATTTCTGCGTAAAAGAAATGCGATAGAAATGGTTGGCGTTGATTCATTATATCTGAGGAAAATTCGTAGTAAATCTCCTGGCATAGTTTTTTAATAAAAAATTTTGTATTTTTTAGTATTGAAAATGGAGGAATAATTCACCTCCACATGAGAATGTGATCAAAAAGTCTGTGATGAAAAAGGTTAAAAAAAACACCCCATTTACAACACTTCAATCGTTCAGAAAAGAAATATAGTATCGAATAAAAATAATTCTGTACTAATTATTTGTGGAAAGTGAAATTTATTACCAATAATCTATTATTTTATTATGTGTTGTAAACATTGTAAATTTCGTGAAGAATATCTGCACTTCGTGCATCTTTGCGAGATGTAAATTATGTAAAACGTTTCACATAATCAGGAAGTATAATTATGACATCAAACGCGTTTTACTGCAAAATAAAACAGAAATTAGCTCACATATTATGTCACATTTTATTACGGGAACTTAAATTAAATTGAAATCAGGTAGCCGGAAAGAAGTGTGAGCTGTTAAATACTACATAACAGCCAACAGGCTATAAATGTGTAGTGTCTATACTAAAATTTGGCAATAGTTCAAAATATAATTTTAATAAGAAACATAATTGCAGACGATGTTAATGTGTATGAACGTATGCAGAAGTTAATCTCGAATAGTAATTATATTTATGAGGTTTTGCTATCTTTGGAAACAAACTCATTGTTGTTTCAATAAATAAATAATTCATGTTAGCAATAATTGAAGTTATGAACTTGAAAAAATTGTTTTGAATTAATTTATTGGTTTCTATTAGTAATTACACTACATTCAAATCAAATAATTAATGGTTTTCATATTAGTAGCAGTAGACTTCTCCAGTAAAATAAAGAATGGCGCTCCATAAAAATAGTCATTTGAAATATGCCTATTGATGTAACCCTAAAATTGACAACTGATTGAAAGCTTCAGTTTCAATAAGGCATTTCAACGCTTTTGCTGAAATGGCGTCTGTGGCAAAAACAAACCTTTGTTTACAATCGAGTTTGTGTAATTTCAGTTGAATTTTCGTAATTTTAGTAGTTGTTTAAATTAAGTTAGTTGTAGAATCTGTGAAAGAGTATTTTAACCTAATTTATGTTTAAAATTACAAATAACAGAGATGCTAAAAAACTTAACACTGTCACGATTTCCTCTACTGCCACAATTTACTACACATCAAAATGATGGCATTATGGTAAATTACAAATCAATTAAACGTATAAACTATATTAAAATCCTATAACTCAATGATAAAACCCATTTAATTTAACGTAAGTTTGCCTTGCAGTAGCCACTTTTAAAGGTCTTTGACAGCTATGTGACAGCCCATTGAAATGCCTTATTAGACAAAATGAATAGAGCGGCGTAGAAAAAATTAAATGTAAAGAAACTGAAAATGACTAATTAACACCCCGTATTAACCTAAAAAAAAGAGGATATAATAATGATTGATAAATTCTCATTAAAATCTCTAAGCGATTTTCTTATAAGCATTGTCTAGCTGTGTACGAATGTCAACATTTCCTACGGTTGCAAAATTTACCGACAATTTCTCATGTGTTCTGCAGACGAAACATGTTTTTTTATTTCCTCTTTTAAATGTTTTAAATCTCTTACACCGGATTTGCACTATAGCGAGTCTGACGAGTCTTTAGAAAATAATAAACAAACAAAACAGTAAAATACATTTGATACTTCACAACCACATATCCAGTTAGCTAAATTGTACATTACCTTGCGAAAGTTTCGATGAACATCTTTATTTTTGTCTTTGCTAGTCTGTCGTAAACTTAGTTCTGGCAAAGGACGACCATTTGCCTTGAACTCAACTAATTTTGTAAAATTAAGTTTGTTAGCACTTTTTAGTTGTTTAATTTTCTGCACTACCGACATTTTCTATTATAGCGCATGCACACGCGAATCAAAAATAGTATTTTTACAAAACAACACAACAACAGTAAAACATATCAATATAAATTCTTAAATTGATTTAAAACACGCGAAAATCGAATCAAAAATCGAGCGTAGTTGTACACCCTATACGAAGTCAACGTAAACTGCGGGATCCGGCTCATGACCCAAAGTTGATTATTGTTTCGGACGTTCGCGTTTATTCGGGCACTGCACGTTTTTCGAGTTTTTCCGGGTAGATCTAATTTAATGAGGACAATTCGCACCGCCAGCCCAAGGTTGAAGAGGATGAATTACGAACGACGGCCGATAAATTTTAAGTTATTGTACTTGCGACTTAATTACCTATTTTAATAAAACACGTAATAATGAATATTTTTTTATATATTGTCAAAATTTTTGGGAGGTCATTGACCAAATGACCATATGGACAAGCCGCCACTGTTAAATCAAACGTAAAAATGTGTCTTCTATCATTTCCATAAGTAATTAGTAAATTACTTTAGACGTTTCAACATTTACTTTTGTGATAGCACAAAAATTATTTCCATTTAAGGCATGGGTTCTACATACATATGCATTATCGTTTATTTCAATGCAGGGCATAAACAATGAGATGATCATCACTGACTGTATTTAAGGAAAAGAACTGATGGCCATTGCACTATGAGTAATTCACTTTTTAAAAAAGTGAATGATTTTGTGACTAGATTGATGACAACGGTAGTTATTGTTGATATGACAATCAGAGACCTCAAAAAGTTAAAGTAAGACAATAAGTAACATTAAAAGGAGCTACAATTTTTTTTATTTGTAGAGGGATAAAACTTATAAATTGTCGATGGCCGCTTAGTGATTGAAGATCACGTCCTTAGAGAATTAAAATTGTGCAGTCAATAAAAATGTTGTTTCTTTTCATTCACTCATTCTTTTCCGTGCTTCTAAAACATAAATCATTCACTTATGAGGGAGTGGCCATTTAAAATAATTTGTTTATTTTGTGGCGAGTACATATTGCAATTCTACTTTTTTTACTTTTTCTTAAGGATAGGTAGGTAATTATTTCTTCTAATTAAAGTTGCAGACGATTCTGGATATGAATAACTGCTCTAAATATTTAAAATGAAAACAAGATCTATTTCTGTGTTTTTTTGTATTTAATAAATACTCATACTTTAAAAATAGAGTACCTATACTATAACTAAGGTAAAGAAGAGTTTTTCTCAAATGAGTAGTTGCGAATCTGGGAAACAATCTTCTCTACTGTGGGTTATTTACTATTTTTTTACTACTAGGCTAGAATCATATAATCTTATACTAAACGTTACTAAAAATTTAAATACGAAATTCTTTTTGACTTTGCAACGTTAATAGGTTTACAACGACACCAATATCAGTATCATTATAAAGTCGACACTGTTCCGTACTTCAAGTTGATATTTGAATGATTAATTGAAATTTAATAGACGCCAAATTTATCGTGGTACCAACGTCGTAAAGAAATTACTAAATGTCAAAGTTTAAACATGGAGTTATCTTTTTTATTTTTTTTTTTAGATTTTAGATGCAAAGTCGAAAACATTGTACAGGGTGGGGCAGAAAAACCTATCCGATTTCAAATCCCTTTTTCTCAGAAGAGGGAGCAGGTAGAGTAGTGGGGTAAAAACCGTTAGAAAGCCGGTTTTATGCCATTTGTCAGTAGTCAACATGCCTTGGTCTGGTGAACATCGTGCTTTTGTTATTGAGCGGTTTATCAAATGCGGCGGTTCGATAATTGCTACACAACGTGCTTTTCGAATTCACATCACGCTACGGTTAAAGTGTGGGTGTCAAATTTTAGACAGACGAGTTCAGTATTGAAAAAGAAGTCGCCTGGACGTCCCAGGACAGCAACAGGACCTGAAAACATGGCCAATGTGAGAGCCGCGATTGAACGTTCCCCGCGTCGTTTGGCGCGAAAACATTCGCTCGCTTTGGCGATTTCCAACCGCAGTATTCGGCGCATTTTGCACCCCTACAAAATGGTTGTTGCACAGGAATTAAGTGAAAGGGGTTTTGAAACCCGATCTCCGAGAACTCCCAAACGACGATGTTGTGCTCTTCACGGGACGAAGCCCATTTTCACCTTTGTGGTGCCGTTAACAGGCAGAATTTTCGATATTGGAGTGACGAAAATCCTCGAGAAATCCATCAGGAACCTCTCCATAGCCCAAAAGTGACTGTGTGGTGCTCTTTCCCGACTAGGCGTTTGGGGCCTTACTTTTTGAAGAAAATGGGCAAACCGTAACGGTCAACAGCGAGCGCTATTGTTTCATGCTGGAAAATTTTCTTAGACCCAAAATGGAAGAAAATGGCGTGGAAAATGTGTGGTTTCAACAGAATGGTGCAACCGCCCACACATCGCGACGATCAATGGACATTCTCAGGGAACTGTTTCCCGGTCGCCTCATTTCCCTGAGAGGTGATCTTGGCTGGCCGCCGCGCTCACCGGATCTCACTCCATGTGACTTCTTCCTTTGGGGTTACCTCAAATCGAAGGTTTACCAGCATCGACCAAGGACCCTTTTTGCTTTACGAAGGGAAATTGCTCGGGCAATTGAAGAAATTTCTGTGGAAATGACGGTGAAAGTCATGGAAAGCTACCGCGAGCGCCTAAATCAGTGTATGCGCTCCCAAGGACTACATTTGAGTGATGTGCTTTTCAAAACTTAAATTTAAAAATGGCATAAAATTTGCGATATGTTAATAAAAAATTTTTTTTTGACAAGTTGAGTGGTTTTAATTTTATAACGTTTTAAAATCGGATAGGTTTGTCTGCCCCACTTGTATATCACACGTTACATAAGCGGCTATTATTGCACTCGTGCAATATCAGCCTTTTATGTAACTCGTGTATATTTCAATATTGACTTGTAGTTAATAATGAAAAATTCTTGACCACTAACAAAGAAAAGCAATTTACAACTTTACAACTCGAAATGATACGATAACTTTGAAAAAAAAAAAGATAAAACAACAACTTTGGATTCTGGACACGTTAAAATTTGATTGTTTTTCTTAATTTTACTGGAAGATACTCAAAGATTGAAGAAAATGAATATATATTTTGAAATCGGGGTTATAAAACAAATAGAAAATTTTACACTTTACTAAGGTCGTCGAATTTACATCTAAAGTAGCTTCTACTTTCTTAACTTTATAGATTGAAGTCTGTAAAGACTTTATGTGAATATCGAAGATTTTTAGTATTTGAAAATATTTGTTACGTTAATTTTTCGTCTAATTACGTTACCAGTGTGTATCATTTTACTTGTCGTCACTGAAAGCATATCACACGCTACTGCCATTTAGAACTGTCAGGTCAAGGTAATTGCTTATCATATTTAGATCGTACTTGTATTTAGTTCTTAAGAAAACTGAATTAAGCTTTCTCCTTTCTCGCTCTTTTTTTACTTCTAACTTTCTGTAGATTTGTCTTCCTTCTCTCTTTTCTTTTCTCAGTTCTATCCTTTTACTTTTTGACTAGAATTTTGAAGAGGTTTCGGTAATGTATGGAATGTTTCTATACCTATTGTAGTTATCCAGTTTAGAATTAATAGGTCTTAGGATAATCACAATGCGGCCCACGACCTCTCGTAGTTTAATTTTTTTGCTTTGTTAGTTGATTTTCTTTACTTTTGACAGCTACTGAGTCCTTAGTGTTGGGTTGTTTAGCCTCGTAAGAGTATTAGCTTCTTCGTGTAGTGTCGAGTTTCTCATTTCTTTGGTTTTCTATGGTTTGTTTTGATTATACGTTTATGATTGTTTTCTCAGGAGTAACTAACCTTTTCACCTCCTTGTGTCATGCGATTGTTTTCTCATCACTCGATTTTTTAATGTTGCCAAGGGGAAAATTTGTTTCGTTAAGTTTTTGTGCCACCAAATCACATCACTGGCATTTACAAATGTCAACAAACCATAATAAATACACAACAGGATATCTTTCGATCGGCATAATTCATTAAATCACAGAGTCGGATAAGTTGAAGCTGTACAAATATTACGTGAATTGAAGCTATGTTCAATTATTACAATTCTATTTCTAACATAAACTAAACAAAATGTAAATACAGTGGATCCCGGTAATCCGACAAACAGTTTGCAGGGCAGAGTCGGATTAGCTAATTTGTCGGATTATAGAGTACTTACATTAGGACTTTACATTAAGATTACTTTACATTAGGAAATAATTGTGTATAAACAAATGTAGATACTAAAAGAAGCATGCAAATATTCATCAAATTTTTTTGTTTAATGTTGTTGAAACGCGAGATTAAAGCTTCGTCCCTCAGTCTTCTTAAAAGTAGAAAATTGTTGTAGGATGCACCATTTGCTTCAGCCCATTGCAAACCCAGCTCAAAGGCGTTAATTGCATCTTCTGCTGTCACTTGTGGAGTAGTTGCAATTACTTCGTCGTCATCTTCCTCATTTATTGTTTTATTAGAAATCTCTTTTATAATCTCTTGGTCAGACATTGCATCAAAAAAATTTTAACTTTATCCATTCCACAGCACCAGGTTTCTGAATCTTCCGGACTTATCTGTGTGTCAGCAGCAATTTGCTCTATTATTTCCGAAGGTACACTGATTTGTGAATCGTTGGTAGGAGTGACGACTATATCTGGCTATAACTTTTTCCAAGACGATGTAATAGTTGATGAAGGTAATGCATTCCACAATTGACAAAGAGCAAAAACCAAGTCCTTCATATTAAATCCTTTTAACGTTTTTTCTATTGGCTGGTCTTTTGATACGCTTTTCAGAAGTAGGTTTCTCTTATAATCTTGCTTTACAAACTGAATGATATGCTGATACAAGGGTTGAATCAGTGCAATGTAGTTTGGCGGAAGAAACATCGCAGTGATGCATTTATCCTCAGTTGTCAGTTCTTCTTTAGACGGATGACAAGGAGCGTTGTCAAGAAGCAATAAAGCTTTTTGAGGTAAATTATGATATTTTAGCCATTTTCTAACCTCTGGTACGAAGCATTCATCAAACCACTTTTTGAAAAGATCTCTTGTCATCCACGCGCTTTTTGTCCAAAATAGTGTACAGGTAAATCAATGTTTTTGAATGCACGTGGTTTATTAGATTTTCCAACGACCACCATCTTTAGCGTGTGTGTACCCGCAGCGTTAGCACATGGTAGTATGGTTACACGTTCTTTACTTACTTTTCGTCCAGGTACGGATTTTTCGTTAGAGGAAACAAACGTTTTGTTAGGCATCACACGCCCTGATTCGTCTGCATTATACACCTGTGACGGATTAAGATTTAAATCTTTCACCCTTTGCAAAAATCGTAATTTAAATGGCTCTATGCAGGTGGCATCATTAGACAGTTTCTCTCCTGTAATAGTCATTAAACGTATGCCATAACGACTTTTGATACATTCTAGCCATCCCTTGCTAGCTACAAAATCATCTTTTTTTAATATTTCCTTATAAAAATATTTAGCTTTCATGGCCAAGATGGGTCCCGAAATGGGCGAATGCCTATTTCTTTCCTGAAGAAACCACATGTATAAGGCTTCTTCCACTTCTGGTTGTTCAGATTTCTTGAGTGCCTGTCTCTTGCCTGGCCCACAGTCAGTAGTTGACATGAACTGTTTAATCTTCTCTTTGTTACGATTTAGGCGGTCTAAAATAACACATTTTTCTTGAATTGTCAGTGTTTTGCGCTTTCGCTTCTGAGCTTGTACCGGCATTACTAGGTACGAATACGTAATACACTAAACAATGAACACACGCTAGATCGCACCGCTATCTTCACATGTAGTCAAATTCAAACTAAGCAATCAGAATCAAAACAATACTCTACGCATCGAGCACAATAGTGGTGGTGCGTACAAGTTATAACTTATTACACTTATTACTTAAATTAAATAAAAATTACTTCCATCAATTTAACAAGTTCTTAAGACAAGAATACAATAGCCCATGGCGGATTACAGGGGGTGCCGGATTAGCCGAGGCCGGATTATCGGGGGTCCACTGTAACACTAAATCTGTGTTTTGGGTATCCGCCATCGTTCATTTTTTATATAGTAACATGCTATTTTTATTTGTCGTTTTAATGGCTGTATAAAATTATGGCCACATGCGACAAAAAAAATTGTACTTCAATAAATTAATTTCATTGTAATTAAAGCAACCTGAACAAACACTTAAAAACGAATAACTTTTTTCCTGTTGGCAATACACAAGCCTGGGAATCATTTTTTAAAAAATTATGCAGCATATCCTGAGTTATTAAACGAATTTCGATTCTGATTAGAATTTTTAGCTCTCCATGGACATTCGAAGACAACTTTCTGTATTCAAAAAATTTCTGTCTACTGTAGCGAAATACAGTGGGGCGCCATGATGTTGAAGCCAAATAAAAATTGCTGCTAAATCTGGTTCTTCTTCGGTTGGGTACAATTATATTACTGCAGGGAGAAGTTCGTTTTGCAAACATCTTGCGCCAATCAAAATTTCTTCAAAACAACTTGCTAATATCATGTCGTTTTTGTGGATGTTGTGTGTGGCTGAAGTTTGTGAGATTTCTTTTAATTGTAAAACAATGTTTTTCTATCAACTTTAGGAAGATCGTGTTAAACATCTTGCATATTGCTATCTGGTTCTCTTTTTTGTCACCACAACCAAGCATAATTGAAACACTACACTACATTTTACATCAACTTATATGGAACATGGACGTTTCTCAATACATTAATTAACTAAGGATGTATACTAGTTTATTAAATTTTCTTAATTCGTTTTAATAGGTATAAACTATTGGTTAATTTAACAAAATAATACTATGTTTATTTTCATATAGAAAGACGAAAAGCAAAATGTTAAAAACTCTCCTTTTTACCAATTTATAAACAAATATAATTTACTATAACTTTCATAGTGCTTTTTAACAACTATGTAATTCGAACTATACAAAAGGTATTTAATGTTAATGATGATCAAAAGCTACGAAACTTGATTGCTTATGAGTTTCTGGATGCAAGGCGTGTCCCTTTTTATTACTTCGGCATTAAACCCACTTTTGTGATCGGCAGAGTATTTTACAACACGCACAGTGCCGTCTGGTTCGTGAAGAGAATATTCTCCTTTGACGTGATCACCATCTCGAACTTCGTGTTGGCTATGTTGATCTTTGGTATGATGATCGGAGACTCCGTATTTGAATTCGTATTTAGGATGTCCCTAATGTGATATAATCAAATGTAAGACAAATTACTGAAAAACACATTTCTTACATGGTGATCGTCGTCATGTCCTCCGTGTCCGTCATCGTGTCCATCGTGATGAACGGAGAAGGAAGTGTAAGATTCGCCATGTCCAGGTTTGCCATAAACAAAGTTGATCAGGTACACAGTTAAAAAAAATTTCTAAAAATGAAAGGACAGTTAATATTCACTAGTAACTATTTCACTTACTGCCGCAAGCATGTTGATTAAATGAAGTTATCTTCTATCGAAATTCTTCAATGAACTGATTACTCTAACAAATGTGTGTGAATTTATACTTTACTTTATACACCACTTTCGGTTATATTTGATGCTGTAAATAGAGAAATTTATGATAAACATTGATGAAGTTTCATGTAATAGCGTGCAATAAAATCGGTTAGGTAAGTGCTGATTGCATTTTTTATACGTCTTGTGAAGTAGCTTACCATAATAAGTTACCTTCGTTAATGAAAGATAAAATAAACCGTTCAAAAATAACTTCTTGATTTGTTTTGATGGAATTAATTAATTGAAAAGAAGAGCACAGTTAAGTAAAAAAAAATACATAAAAGGTCCAGGATATCATAAAAGTGCCTATGCACATACATAATACATATTTTTATAAATGATAATGAAGTGGTGCTTTCTTCTCCTCTTAACATTAATGATGTCAAATTGAAAAATACAACATCTCTAACAAATTTCCATACCTACGCATGATGCATTACATTGTTTACAAGATAGCTAACTTCGTTTATCAGAAAAGCTCAATTAAGAAAAAAATTCCATCCTTTAAGTTTAAATTAAAACTGTCCATTTTTTTTTCCAAAACGACTTTCTTCGAAATTATGCTATAAATACCATGAAATTTTTGTCGTATTTTCACCTATGGATTTGATTAAACCAATTTTCATTACTGGAAAATGGTTTCCTACTAAACATAAAAACATTACATAAACGAAACTTTAACATCACAATGTTACATTGTAACGTTTCCATTTAAAGCAGTTCAACGTTTATTAAATGTTCATATAGCAGATCATGTCAAGGTAAGAAATGGTAACGATTGTTACATTAAAAAGTAACGTTTTTAACTTGCTTTTTGTAACATATTACCAACGTTGTAGCTATGTTAACTTAAAATATTGTAACAACGTGTACAGTGTGTCCCATTGTTGTTGTAATTGCAGGGTATCTCCTTTGTTAGTGAAGATAGAAGGTTGCGGTTTTCGGAAACCTGTACCTCTCGTTTGAGAATCGAAAGATGGCACCAACATAATTTCCATAGCCTTCTTAGTTTTAGAGATACAGGGTGAAATTTAAAAAAATTTACTATCTCCTGTCTCACTGTTATTTAGTTTAGGATACATGGAAGTAGAATGAGGGCAGCTTGGACTTTGGACCCTAATTAGTAAAAGTGAACGGCAGCTAACCTAATTAGGCTAACAACCTCTCACCTACCTCTCACCTCATCAGGCAGTTCCCTAATTAGGCCTCTCACCTCATTAGGCTGTTGTTGTCAACAGGCTGTTGACGCAGGCATTCTATTTAATTACTTGTTTTTGTTTTTGAAGACGTCAATGGAAAATACGGCCTCTCACCTCATTAGGCTGTTGTTGTCAACAGGCTGTTGACGTCAATGGAAAATACGGCCTCTCACCTCATTAGGCTGTTGTTGTTGAAGTTGATTTCCATCATGGCGGATGTTTCGGCGGTCGATTTGAATTTCCAACATGGCGTCCCATCATGGCGTCCTAAAGTTTTTTATGAATTTAAAAAACTTGGTTGAGATTCGAACTTGCAACCATTGCATTACCGAGCCAAGGCTTTAACCACTAGGCTACGGCGACAATTGAAAGATGGAGTTTGAAGTTTGTATATAGCTGTAAAGGTTGATTAAGATGAATTAATGATGGTGTAAAATGTAGGATAAGACCTGTTGATTAAACATTTAATAAACAAGATAAAAAGGATAAAAACATATATTTATCACTCTCATACATTATAAACTAGTTCACAAACAAAAATAGCAATTACGTACCGCCATCTTGTACGACGTATGATTGATCATTTAATAAACAAGATGAAAAAGGATAAAAAACATATATTTATCACTCTCATACTTATAAACTAATTCACAAACAAAAATAACACTCACGTAGCGCCATTTTGTATGACGTATGATTTAATAAACAAGATGAAAAAGGATAAAAGACATATATTTATCACTCTCATTCATTATAAACTAGTTCACAAACAAAAATAGCAATTACGTACAGCCATCTTGTATGATTAAACATTTAATAAACAAGATGAAAAAGGATAAAAAACATATATTTATCACTCTCATTCATTCATTATAAACTAGAAAACAAACACGAAAAACAATTACCTAAAGCGATTCAATATGGCTGTCAAACCAGTATGGCTTCAGAGTCAGTGCTAGATTTAAATTAAAGTTGTTGTACAAGGTTGTTTTTTCGAAAACATATTTTTCAAAATAAGTAATATACGTTTTTCCCAATAACATTGACGTCATGATATCAGAATTGTAAAGCGATTCAATATGGCTGTCAAACCAACATTTTTCTTTATTAATTACATTAACCAGGGCTTTAACAAGTACTTTTAAATTTATGGCTGATTAAAAAAAATTTTAACATACTGAGGTTCGAACCATTAACGATTGATACACAAACTTTTGTAAACAGATGACACCATTTTGACATGGTGACTTATGATTTTAAAAACATACCTGTTCAACATGTTAATTACATTAACCACGGCTTTAACAACTAGTTTTGAATTTACATTTGATTAAAAAAAACTTTAACACTTCAGGGTTCGAACCATTAACGTTTGATACACCACCACATATTTAACAACTAGTTTTTAACTTTACATTTGATTAAAAAAACTTTAACACTTCAGGGTTCGAACCATTAACGTTTGATACACCACCACATATTTAACAAGTAGTTTTTAAAAAAACTAACATACCGAGGTTCGAACCATTAACGTTTGATACACCACTACGTATTTAACAACTAGTTTTGAATTTACATTTGATTAAAAAAACTTTAACATACTGAGGTTCGAACCATTAACGTTTAAACCAGCACTACGTATTTAACAAGTAGTTTTAAAAAAACTTTAACATACCGAGGTTCGAACCATTAACGTTTGATACACGTATGTGTTAAGGAAAATAAAAAAAACAACAAGGAGGATAAAATTTTATTTGCATCTCTGTTACACAACACATTTACAAGTACCAATAACATATATTTTTAATTGGAAGAATAAAGAAAGCAGGAAACAAATTTTATTTCTCTCTCTGTTTCACACACAATATAAAATTATTTTACAAAAATATGAAACATTACAACTTCAGAGTTCCATCTATGAATGGCACACCTCATCTAGCATTCGTTTACCAGTTTGAGAACCATTTTACGATGTCACCAAAAATTTTCTTTCTGCAAACGTAGAGTTATTCCTCTCCAACATCTGTAATTTGAAATAAAAAATAAAACCACAAACATTTTTAAAAAGTATTAACAAGAATCAATTTAACAACAAAATTTAATACTCAAAAAGTTGAGAACTATTCATTAAAAATACGTGAATTGAAAACAATTCATTTTTAAAAGATTAAAATTAATAATAATACTCACCTATTTCGATTTTCGATAGACATACCAATTTTAATGATATGGAAAGATCTACATTTAAAACAATATTTCAAGCTGTTTATATAGGTATACAAACCCACTAATGGATTTGTTTACGGAATATCTCTATTGTGTGAAAGTTAAAAACAACTTTTCCGTCACTCAATTAAGGCGATTGTTAAAAAACCAAAAATGTAATCATTCAAAATACCTAATATAATGTAACCAACAAATTTGCCCAAACTTAATACACTGCTTGACAAGATAATTAATTAAAAACTTTATTGTACAAAAATTCGTTTGATATGCAAAACTCTGTTTTAAAGGATTGCCTAACAAACAAATTTAACAAACGTATTTGATTTTAAATGAAACTACTGACCCTCTTAAAGATTAAAAATTCATCTCTCCACACAATCTGCAGAGGGTGCGATTGTCTTTCAAAATGAACCAAAATATTTACCATATGTTAGTTCGTAAATTATAAAAAAACGTTATTGAAATCCCAACTCAATAATAAGTTGTAGGTTTCTATAACTTCTAAATGATTAACTGTGTCATCCATTATTTTATTTATGTAATTAAAATCTGTAATAAGTACTTCCTACAGCTTCTAATAAGATGTACAATAAAATTATTATTTCAGTTTCTTATTTATAATTTATTTAAATAATCGATGTTTTATCGACAATTCAAGTTTATTGACAACTTAACTTATATTGCGAATATTATTTAAAAACAACACCAAATAAAATATTTATTAAATCAATTTTTTTAACATGAGATCAACATGTTGTGGAGTCTGTATTCTTTTTATACTTTTACAATGTTTGTGTTCCTGTAGTATCGTTTAATTTTCTCAACGTTTTAGTTTTATTCAGAATTTTTAAATGAAACTACTAATTCTTTTTTAAAGATTAAAAAATTCATCTTTTCATCTCACAAATACAGATGCAATTAAAAATAAGTTTTCGTAAGATAAAAATAAATAAAATAATTGCAAAATTGTCTTATAAGGTTAAACTATTTTAATGGATGAAAAATTCAAGGAGAATATTACATTACAAGATTTAGTTAATAAATTTCCACATTTTGTATCCCTCACAATAAAAAATTATATGGAATCTCACTCTGTAACTCTAAACCTACAGTAAATCGGGTAAACCATATAGGTGGTTAATAGATAAAATAAAAAAAACAAAAACTTTGAAAAAACACAAACGTTTTAAATGAATTAAATTAAACAAAATACAATATGATAAAAATTAAATTAAAGAATGCACTTTTCTACTATTAAAAATTTGTTGAAAGCAATTAAGCCATAAGGACTTTTAATGTCTCGCTGGTGAAACTGACATTACAACTTTCCCAAAATTGCATACTATTAAATTAAAAATAAAAACCAATTATTTCTTAACTCATCTGACTTCACAAAATTACAATCTTCACCATTCAATAAATTTAATTTACTAACTTCCAAAATCATTTATGAAACTCAAGGAACATTTAGTTTCTTTAATGTATATTCTACAAACATCAAAATCTCAAATCCAAAAATTCCAAATTTATACTCTTTACCTAAAATACATAAAACCAACCATCCTATTAGACCAATAGTTAATTACAAATCTTCACCAACATACTTTATTTCTAAATTTCTATCCCGCGTTATATCAAAAGAAATTAATTTCAAACCATCTTATTCTATCAAAAAATACAATTAAATTAGTAGAAAATTTGCCTAAACCGAGAATCATTCTAAGGAAGAGTGTAAGACGTTTACAAAAAAACATTTTATTATTACGGTAGTGGTTCTAACAAAAATCAAAAAGAAACATTACAACGATAACGCATAAGATTCTTTTGTAACATGTAGGCGAACACATAACAATGATGCTAAGTATCTCGAAATGTACACGTTTGACAAATGCAATTTATCACATTGAAATTTTTGAATTATACATTAAACATCATAGTCTTCAAACTTTATTCACAATGCAAGAGTTTATATTGAATAAAGTAAAAGATGTTAACTCCCATAATCTGAACCTTGAATGATTCTGTAGAATTAAATTTCATTTTTGTATTAATTTCTTCAACACTGAAGCATCTTCTTTTGAAACTATTAAGAAATTTGAAAAATGTTAATCTTTTATACGCATTAGAAAAATTTGAATGTAACTACTTGAGTAGGTTTAAACGTCTTTTCTATAAAAATTTGAAGCCCTAATAAATTATTGATCAGTTAGTTTTTTTCACTACATCTTAATTGATTTTAATTACCTACTTGCAATAAATTTGTTAAATAAAATTACCTCTAGCCATATGGTCGGGTTTTGGATGGTGTCCAGTAATAATAAAATGTTTTTTTTTTGTAAACGTCTTACACTCTTCCTTAGAATGATTCTCGGTTTAGGCAAATTTTCTACTAATTTAATTGTATTTTTTTGATAGAATAAGATGGTTTGAAATTAATTTCTTTTGATATAACGCGGGATAGAAATTTAGAAATAAAGTATGTTGGTGAAGATTTGTAATTAACTATTGGTCTAATAGGATGGTTGGTTTTATGTATTTTAGGTAAAGAGTATAAATTTGGAATTTTTGGATTTGAGATTTTGATGTTTGTAGAATATACATTAAAGAAACTAAATGTTCTTGAGTTTCATAAATGATTTTGGAAGTTAGTAAATTAAATTTATTGAATGGTGAAGATTGTAATTTTGTGAAGTCAGATGAGTTAAGAAATAATTGGTTTTATTTTTTAATTTAATAGTATGCAATTTTGGGAAAGTTGTAATGTCAGTTTCACCAGCGAGACATTAAAAGTCCTTATGGCTTAATTGCTTTCAACAAATTTCTTAATAGTAGAAAAGTGCATTCTTTAATTTAATTTTTATCATATTGTATTTTGTTTAATTTAATTCATTTAAAACGTTTGTGTTTTTTCAAAGTTTTTTGTTTTTTTTATTTTATCTATTAACCACCTATATGGTTTACCCAATTTACTGTAGGTTTAGAGTTACAGAGTGAGATTCCATATAATTTTTTATTGTGAGGATACAAAAATGGGAAATTTATTAACTAAATCTTGTAATGTAATATTCTCCTTGAATTTTTCATCCATTAAAATAGTTTAACCTTATAAGACAATTTTGCAATTATTTTATTTATTTTTATCTTACGAAAACTTATTTTTAATTGCATCTGTATTTGTGAGATGAAAAGATGAATTTTTAATCTTTAAAAAAGAATTAGTAGTTTCATTTAAAAATTCTGAATAAAACTAAAACGTTGAGAAAATTAAACGATACTACAGGAACACAAACATTGTAAAAGTATAAAAAGAATACAGACTCCACAACATGTTGATCTCATGTTAAAAAAATTGATTTAATAAATATTTTATTTGGTGTTGTTTTTTAAATAATATTCGCAATATAAGTTAAGTTGTCAATAAACTTGAATTGTCGATAAAACATCGATTATTTAAATAAATTATAAATAAGAAACTGAAATAATAATTTTATTGTACATCTTATTAGAAGCTGTAGGAAGTACTTATTACAGATTTTAATTACATAAATAAAATAATGGATGACACAGTTAATCATTTAGAAGTTATAGAAACCTACAACTTATTATTGAGTTGGGATTTCAATAACGTTTTTTATAATTTACGAACTAACATATGGTAAATATTTTGGTTCATTTTGAAAGACAATCGCACCCTCTGCAGATTGTGTGGAGAGATGAATTTTAATCTTTAAGAGGGTCAGTAGTTTCATTTAAAATCAAATACGTTTGTTAAATTTGTTTGTTAGGCAATCCTTTAAAACAGAGTTTTGCATATCAAACGAATTTTTGTACAATAAAGTTTTTAATTAATTATCTTGTCAAGCAGTGTATTAAGTTTGGGCAAATTTGTTGGTTACATTATATTAGGTATTTTGAATGGTTACATTTTTGGTTTTTTAACAATCGCCTTAATTGAGTGACGGAAAAGTTGTTTTTAACTTTCACACAATAGAGATATTCCGTAAACAAATCCATTAGTGGGTTTGTATACCTATATAAACAGCTTGAAATATTGTTTTAAATGTAGATCTTTCCATATCATTAAAATTGGTATGTCTATCGAAAATCGAAATAGGTGAGTATTATTATTAATTTTAATCTTTTAAAAATGAATTGTTTTCAATTCACGTATTTTTAATGAATAGTTCTCAACTTTTTGAGTATTAAATTTTGTTGTTAAATTGATTCTTGTTAATACTTTTTAAAAATGTTTGTGGTTTTTATTTTTTATTTCAAATTACAGATGTTGGAGAGGAATAACTCTACGTTTGCAGAAAGAAAATTTTTGGTGACATCGTAAAATGGTTCTCAAACTGGTAAACGAATGCTAGATGAGGTGTGCCATTCATAGATGGAACTCTGAAGTTGTAACGTTTCATATTTTTGTAAAATAATTTTATATTGTGTGTGAAACAGAGAGAGAAATAAAATTTGTTTCCTGCTTTCTTTATTCTTCCAATTAAAAATATATGTTATTGGTACTTGTAAATGTGTTGTGTAACAGAGATGCAAATAAAATTTTATCCTCCTTGTTGTTTTTTTTATTTTCCTAAACACATACGTGTATCAAACGTTAATGGTTCGAACCTCGGTATGTTAAAGTTTTTTTTTAAACTACTTGTTAAATACGTAGAGCTGGTTTAAACGTTAATGGTTCGAACCTCAGTATGTTAAAGTTTTTTTTAATCAAATGTAAATTCAAAACTAGTTGTTAAATACGTAGTGGTGTATCAAACGTTAATGGTTCGAACCTCGGTATGTTAGTTTTTAAAAACTACTTGTTAAATATGTGGTGGTGTATCAAACGTTAATGGTTCGAACCCTGAAGTGTTAAAGTTTTTTTTAATCAAATGTAAAGTTAAAAACTAGTTGTTAAATATGTGGTGGTGTATCAAACGTTAATGGTTCGAACCCTGAAGTGTTAAAGTTTTTTAATCAAATGTAAATTCAAAACTAGTTGTTAAAGCCGTGGTTAATGTAATTAACATGTTGAACAGGTATGTTTTTAAAATCATAAGTCACCATGTCAAAATGGTGTCATCTGTTTACAAAAGTTTGTGTATCAATCGTTAATGGTTCGAACCTCAGTATGTTAAAATTTTTTTAATCAGCCATAAATTTAAAAGTACTTGTTAAAGCCCTGGTTAATGTAATTAATAAAGAAAAATGTTGGTTTGACAGCCATATTGAATCGCATACAATTCTGATATCATGACGTCAATGTTATTGGGAAAAAACGTATATTACTTATTTTGAAAAATATTTGAAAAAACAACCTTGTACAACAACTTTAATTTAAATCTAGCACTGACTCTGAAGCCATACTGGTTTGACAGCCATATTGAATCGCTTTAGGTAATTGTTTTCGTGTTTGTTTTCTAGTTTATAATGAATGAATGAGAGTGATAAATATATGTTTTTATCCTTTTTCATCTTGTTTATTAAATGTTTAATCATACAAGATGGCTGTACGTAATTGCTATTTTTGTTTGTGAACTAGTTTATAATGAATGAGAGTGATAAATATATGTCTTTTATCCTTTTTCATCTTGTTTATTAAATCATACGTCATACAAAATGGCGCTACGTGAGTGTTATTTTTGTTTGTGAATTAGTTTATAAGTATGAGAGTGATAAATATATGTTTTTTATCCTTTTTCATCTTGTTTATTAAATGATCAATCATACGTCGTACAAGATGGCGGTACGTAATTGCTATTTTTGTTTGTGAACTAGTTTATAAGTATGAGAGTGATAAATATATGTTTTTTATCCTTTTTATCTTGTTTATTAAATGTTTAATCAACAGGTCTTATCCTACATTTTACACCATCATTAATTCATCTTAATCAACCTTTACAGCTATATACAAACTTCAAACTCCATCTTTCAATTGTCGCCGTAGCCTAGTGGTTAAAGCCTTGGCTCGGTAATGCAATGGTTGCAAGTTCGAATCTCAACCAAGTTTTTTAAATTCTTAAAAAAACTTTAGGACGCCATGATGGGACGCCATGTTGGAAATTCAAATCGACCGCCGAAACATCCGCCATGATGGAAATCAACCTCAACAACAACAGCCTAATGAGGTGAGAGGCCGTATTTTCCATTGACGTCAACAGCCTGTTGACAACAACAGCCTAATGAGGTGAGAGGCCGTATTTTCCATTGACGTCTTCAAAAACAAAAACAAGTAATTAAATAGAATGCCTGCGTCAACAGCCTGTTGACAACAACAGCCTAATGAGGTGAGAGGCCTAATTAGGGAACTGCCTGATGAGGTGAGAGGTAGGTGAGAGGTTGTTAGCCTAATTAGGTTAGCTGCCGTTCACTTTTACTAATTAGGGTCCAAAGTCCAAGCTGCCCTCATTCTACTCATGGAGGTTGGTGATACATATATACTTATTTCTATCTAAACCTATTATGTAATTTAAAGACACAAAAGAATTAAAGTATGAGCTAATTGAAGTCCAGTCACCTTGTAATATTATAATTTAGTAGAAGTATTTTTTTTATGATCTAACTAGTAAGATTGAGAACTCCTAAATACAAAACTCATTTAGCTGTTAAATTTATTTATTTCCTCCAGACCTACTAGATTGAGAAAACGAATTACAAGAAATTGAATTACAAGTTTATTGTTTAAAATAAATATCAAATATGGTATATTATTAAGTAGCTAAAATCACATTCTAATATAATATTCCGTGTGTCTTATTAAAAAAAAAAAACATAAGTTTACTTAATATCTCATAAACGTTGTTAGAAAAAAATAATCTAAGTAGACGACTGAATTTTATGTAAAAAATTCTATAAAACACATTTTTTATCTTTTCGATATAATAAAGTATAACAGAGATACAGGAGATAGTAGAAAAGTTGAAAATTTCATTTTCACCCTGTATTTCTTAAACCAAGAAGGCTATGGAAATTTTGGTTGGTGCCATCTTTCAATTCTCAAAAAAGTAGCCCAGGTTTGCGAAAACTGCAATCTTCTATCTTCACTAACAACGGAGATACCCTGCAATTACAACGAAAATGAGACAGACTGTACAATAAAACATAATTATTTATATTATAACCACGTTGTTATAATCTTGATTTACTTTTTTTAAATTGGCTCGATACAATCTTTCGCCGTCAACTAGATTCAAACCAGTGTGCTTGCGGTGATTTAGTTCATTAAATTGACACTTCTATCGCTAGCTATGCTTCCACTAATTGTAGGGTCCCACAGCGGGAACATCCTATCATCAATTTAAATTTTCATCGAAAGTAAGTGAGTTATGCTACGCTTTCCAAGCTGAAAATTTTAACATCCCTGTTTTTTCACTTTTTCCGACGAATTAGAGTTCGTACGTTATAATGGAGCAAAGAAAAATATTTTGTCTGGTGGACAGAAGGCTGGGAGGAGATATCAAGGTACCAACAGGTCCGACTTTTATGAAATTTTGCATATGAGTCTTATTTATAATAGCACAGTTAACCTACGTAGATTTTCCCATTCTTGGAATATTTGCAAAAACATCTATATTCAAATAAAAGATTTGTAATTTAGTTATACACAACTTTTTTCATAAACTATTTTTTGATTTGCTAAGTAATAACTGAGACATGACAACCACGTGACATTATAATTGTTTTAACGGTATCTCCAAGAAAATCAATTATCTAAAAAGAAACAGGAAAGTTGTTGGTTATTTGCACTGTTTTTCTCAAGATTTTGTTAGTTGTAACTTAACGCTGTTAAACATTTTTTTAAACATGTTTTATGTTACGCTTTTGATACTCTTTCACACGTTTGTTATTACACGATGTAGAGTTCTGCGCGAAGAGCTTATTTGTACTATATTGCACAAAAAAATAAGTTACTGCAATGTCGTACTAATAATGTTTAATACATGTTCAACTTATTATATTTTTGTAATGTTGTTTTTATGTTCAAATATTCTGTTTATAAACAATGTGATGTAGAACCAATGTTAAAATGAAATGTTAAATTTGTTACTTTGTTAAAATGTTACAAAACATTGTTTCGATGTTCTTTGTTTAGTGGACAGAATTTTCTAAAAATTGGTACATTGTCAATAAATTATGTTGTCAACAATATGCGTCATTGGTTTTTCTCGACATAATTCGTAGATTTTTTTTTTGTAAAATACTGGACGGAATTTAAATTGTTACGTCATAGTGGGCAGAGGGAATTAAGATACAAATTAAAAAAAAGGAAGAGGCATAGAAAAGTTAATTGTCGGGCAAAACTGGAAAAAGTATAGTACATATAAGCAAAAAACACGAAACGGCCAAACAAATGGTCCAAATTGCGAAAAAAAGAACAATGAAAGACCTTGGAAGAAAAATGGATAAAAACTCAAAAGGAAATCAAAAACTATTCTACAGAACATGGAAAACTTTATACTGAATACAATAATAATAAAAGAAAAAACGGAGAAATTATAACAGAAGAAATAAAAATAATAGAAAGATTGAAAGAAAGTTTTGAAAATATTACTAAATCACCTTCGAAACGAAAAAGAAATTGAAAACAACAAGAAAACAAGCGATGAAGGTACTTGAATAAGTAATGAAACATCTAAAATAGGGAAAGCGTCTAGGTTGACAAAATTTGCTAATTTAAGTTTGATCGAACGCCAATCCGTTGTGCCAACCTCCTAGATGTAAAGACGAACAGACTGAATAAAAATGAAAATTGTACGATTGAAAATTCATGGCTTTTGATAACAGTGCTATCCTTCTTCAGATAGTTTCTGCAGTGAGGCTAACCATTTAATACCTCAATATCTGAGAGAATTTACTAACTGCATTGTCAGAAAATATGTCGAAAAAGAAGGATGCTGTTAAAAAGACTATAGCTTATGTATTTATTGCTGGTTTTTTCCCTAAATGTTTTACATCTCCAATTCAGACCAGCACCGCTCTGTTCATATACAGAATATTGGGTCAAACAACTTTGTATTTCTACTTTCAAAGTTAGGTTTCAAAACATCTTACTACGACGCTCAGCAACTGGAGCTTCGTAATGAAACGTTTTGTCCTTGATAATACGGATTTCAATGTATTCGCTCTTGATGGTTGTAATACCTTTCACATTAGGGAGGTATCAAATGTGTTACACTAACCCACGCTTTCTTTCTATCCACAAAGGTGGAAATGTTCAATTTTTTATTTACAGGAACTTATAGAATAAGTAGATACATTGCAGAAAATTACTGTCGAAGGCTTGAGCGTGCTGAAGCACATCTTTTCTAATATATATTTACACCCACTCTTCAATAGTTTAGTGGATGAGTTGTAAGGAGCTCCTGGAGGTGGAATTTACTCCAGAAGTGCCAATAATTCTAAAATAAAAAAGTTTCACTCAGTTTATCTCGATTTTAGCAAAAGCACAAACGTGTTTGATTGTAGTTTTCTTTTCCGCCGCATGAGGTTGAAGGAGTCCTACAATATTTCTTTTAATTGGCTATCTTACATTGCCTACGTTGGTAAATATTACTTTGAAAATTATGTGGTGATTTTTGATGGATATAGTGATGTCAATAGCCCAAATGGGCATCGCGGGAGAAAAGAATGGAGATAAACTTTAATCTGAGGGTTGAGTGGAAGAACAATAAGCAGATTAGCATCTTCCATTGAACTCCGCCTTTTGCTTGTAATTTAGTTTATAAAAATTCTATGAAAATTGTTTTTTTGCAATGAAGATCTTTATTCATTTGTTTATCTATTTATATAATTAGACTTTAACTGCACATCGAGAAAACGATCCCAGCAGGAATTAAAACTGTTGCATCAAGGGGTGTCAATGTTACTATTCCGAGATGTTGGTTGCAGTACATACAACTATAGCAGTAGTTGACAGTCCTCTTCATTAGATTAGCAACATGTATTTCATAAATCCGTCCCTAGGAAGGTGAAGACCAATCTGTTTTCGGTGTGACAACTTCAACATCTTCTATTGGGCAAGACGATCTTCCTTCTCCATAGGTCCTTTGGATGCGGTACCACCTCAGCGATACATGGAAAGAGTAAAGTGAGAATCCTAAACTCTTTAAGTAAATCCTGGCTTTACTTTTACTTTACTATTGAATCAGGCTGGCGAGAAGCTTTTTCTGTATACGAAGCGCCTGTGCATCAGAAAAACTTAAACATACATCGATATCGGCTTTTTGAAAACAACACTCGCTCAGAGTATATTTACAGCTCAACCCATTTACATATACCAATAATTCTAGTTTGTTTAGGTTACATACATTTCCGCTAACGGCCTCGGAAAGCCCCTACAACTCACCAAATGGGGCCCAGGAAGAGATGACATCCTCAACCTAGTTACCTCGAGTGATCCGTTTTGAACATGGACATGCCGGCACAGTATCATAAATATATTCATTTCGTTCATAATGCCAGTACACGATTGGGCGTGATTGTCGTAAAGTAAGGATTTTATGCAGCGTTGCATGCGGAATGTTCCTCGGCTCCTGTTCGAACAATCCCTGTCAAAGACAGCAACTACAATGATAAAGTTTTCCATTTTTTCAAAAATTAATGTGTAAGATACATATGTTTCTAGTTTATTTTTATCAATAAAGATAGATTTATCAAAAATTTTCTATTTTCCACTCTTGATATCTACTTAAATGTCGATCCTATCGGCAAAGTGTATAGAATCTTTTTTGTAGAGAGTTTTATGTATTGTATGTGGGCGTATTTTCCTTCAGTACTTGTACTATATTTATTTATTCGTATGGTACATTTTTAATATTGTATTGTGATGTAAGTGTTATGTATGGTGCCCCAGAAGATCAGTATAAACCTATATAGTGTTGTGACGAAACCGTGTGCAATTGTGGATTGGTTCATCTTGGCAAATCATTTGTTTCAAGGTTTATGAAATCCACTAAAACCTAAACATGCCAACCCTTACCCAACTTAGTATTCATATGTAATAGTATTAATTAAGTGTGTAAACATTATAGAAGGTAAATAGGAACATAAAATATAACAGCACAGCCATTGCATGACGAAAAAAAATAGTCATGAATTATGAATGTTTACATAACCATCGATCCAAGTACTCGATTACTATGTGACTTATGAATACGTACATAATTGGTATTTCGTATGAGTAACATGTGTATGTTGTCACCAACTTAATTTAAACTTAGAAGCCATGAAATTGTATCGATTTATTTATAAGAAGTACACTTAACGGTAAAATTAGTGAAAAGCGACGAAAGATGATTCTTTGTGAGTTACGGGATGAACAGCTTCGTGCTGGCTGTTTTGATCTTTCGTGTGGGATTCGTGCACTCCATACTTGAATTCACACTTACGATGGCCCTGTTGTACTAAAATCTTATAGGGAGTGTAGTTGCGTGCCAAAAACTTACGTGGTGATCGTCGTCGTGCCCATAACCATCGCTAATAGAAAAGCCTGTGTAAGACGAAGCGTGTCTAGGTTTACCATTGACAAAAGTGATGAAGTAAGTGATCAAGAATATTTTCTAGAGAAAAAGTGAAAATGTAGGTACAGTAATTCAAGTTATTGCACTTATAATTGCAATCATATTGTATAGTAGGTGTTGATTGAAAATAATGGGTTTGGTAGAAATTGAACCTAAATTTATACTAAAGTTTAGGGCGGTCACTTTCTGTTGTTAATGAGTTGTAAATAGAGAAATTTGTATAATTATTTACGACTTCGATCTATTTGTAGTTTTTGCAGTAAGATTATATAAGAAGTAAGAAGCATTGAGCAAGAATATAATAATCTTTTACGATATTTAGGTACTTATACACATTTCCGATGTAAAGTAATTTGGTTTCTATTTCTATGAATTCACGCTGTTATTGGTACCAATGAGTATTAGTTTGCAATAAAAATTAGTAGATGGTATTATAATTTATACCGAGAAAAGTCATTCTTACAATGTAAATTTTCTTTTATTTATATAATAAGGTATTATACACTCAGAACCTTTAATTAAAGCAACTCACTCCTAAGCTTAAAATATCAATTTTTTGTTTAATATTTGCATAACTAATTATCCACTAACTTTCATTTTATCATATTAAAAGCTTACAGTTTTAAGGGCCAATTAATTTATTATATATATTATTGCGTATTTATAAGTGCTGTAAACATAGTAAAGATTATCCAATTCCGTATTGGTTGCACATGTAAAGGCAAACAAATTATATATACATCGTGTTCAGAAATGATTCAGTACAAGCGTTTGAATTTAACGCTCTCCAAATAATAGTTAATAATCATTTTTGAGACTAATTTTTAGCAGGTTTATGATAAAAGTGAATAAAATAAAACCATATTTAGTCACTTTATTTACAAAATCTTTTATTTTTATTTATTCGTATGGTACATTACACAAATATTGTATTGTGATGTAAGTGTTATGTATGGTGCCCCAGAAGATCAATATAAACCTGTATAGTGTGGTGACGAAACCGTGTGTAATAGTGGATTGATTCGTCTTGGCAAAGCATTTACTTCAAGGTTTAGGAAAACCACTAAAACCTAAACATGCGAACCCTAGTGTTCACATGTAATAATATTAATTAAGTGTGTAAACATTATAGAAGGTAAATAAGAACACAGCACAGCCATTGCATGACGACATATAATGGACCGGCCCAAGCGCCAGTCATGACAATGACGAAAAAATAGTAGGTTAAAGAAATAGAAAAACAGATAATCAAGACAAGAAGACAAAAAATTGCTGAACTTCAGATGTCCTTCAGATTCGTAAGCCATAATATTGCTTCATCCATTAAATTATAAATGTTTGAAAACCCTCCTTTAAACTTCGTTAATTGACAATCCTCTACAATATGTGTAACGTTTCCACAGTCACAATTTGGATTAGAAATCGCACCCCATTTGAACAATATAGAATTGCATTTTGAATGGCCTGTTCTTATGCGATTTACTTTTGATCTTATTTGATCAAAGCCCGGGACTTCTATTGTTGGATCATCAATGAGATGTTTATTGAAAACATCAACTCCAGACCATAATTTTTTTCACTCTTCAACTTCATAAAATGCCGTACGAGATTTAAGTCTTTTAGCAGGATGGTTGTCAATGTCATTCCAAATTGGCAACTTTTTGTTAACGCAGCTTTTCGTCGAATATTCGATGGAGTAATATTACAAAGAACAGGAAGCCAATCGAGTGGAGTAGATTTAATGGTTCCACTAATTATACGCATAGTGCAATTCAACTGGGCATCTATTTTTTTTTGTATGATAACTATTCAACCAGACAGGAGCACAATATTCTGCTGTAGAATAAACTAATGCCAATGCAGCTGTACGAAGTGTCTTTGCATCTGCTCCCCAAGTTGTTCCAGCTAATTTTGAATGACATTATTTCTTGTTTTCATTTTTGTTTGACTTTTTCTAAATGATCTTTGTAAATTAAAAACGTATCTAAAGTTACTCCCAGATAAACTGGGTTAAAATTATGGTTTAACTTTGTATTATTAAAGATAACATTAAGTTTTCTACTTTTTTCTCTATTACTTAAATGAAAACAAGAAACCTCTGTCTTTTTAAGATTGGGGCATAATCGCCATTTTTGAAATAATTTTCCATAATACGCAAATCATCAGATAGTTTATTTTCAATTTCGAAAAAACCTGAATGTTGAAATGAAATTGCCATATCATCGGCGTAGACGAATTTTCGACATTGTAATGAAGGAAGATCAGAAATATATACATTAAAAAGAATAGGTGCAAGAACCGATCCCTGTGGAAGACCATTATTTAAAAATCTAAATTTACTGCTTTTATCTCCTACAAAAACTCTTTCGATTAGACAACATATTTTCAATAAAAGAAATAATTTTGGAACAAGGAATTACGTTAAACAATTTAAAAACTAAACCTTCTTTCCACACGGTATCGTAGCAGCAGTTAAATCTAAAAACGCAACTCCAGTTTTAAGTTTTTCTGAAATCCAGCTTCGATATGTGTTGTTAATGCCAATACTTCATCACAACAACTTCTACCAGATCAAAATCCTGCTTGTTCAATTGGTAATTTCTCTTCTATTAACGGATTAATTCTTTGAAAAATCAATCTTTCCAAAACCTTATAAATTACACTTAACAAACTTATTGGACGATAAGAAGTTGGGTCTGTAGGACATTTGTTTTTCTTTAAAATTGCCACGACTTTACATTTCTTTAAATCTGTTGGTAACTTACCTGTATTATAGATATCATTGAGAAACATAAGTAGCCACTTCAAAGAATAATTTCCCAAATTTTTCAGAAATTCTGGATGTATTCCATCAGTCAGCTTTCTTTGGTTTGGTCTTTTTTAATGCATGTTTTAGCTCTTCTACAGTAAAAGGTCTGGATATACAGTGTGACTCATTTTGAATGGAAACATCCCTGTAAAATTGGGAGTTATTAATAGATATCGGCCAATTTTTTTTTAAATGTCAAGCTATAACAGATCTACTTCTGGACAAAATTTTAAATGTTTATTCCAATTTTCAAGGCATGCTACGATACTTTTTCTTAGACGAAATTGAATATTTTTTATTAGTGATATTTTTAAAATAAAATTTCTACGCCACTGGATTCAGAGAGGCTTCAAATAGCTATGACCAAAATTTTATAAAAATAAGTTTATTAATAACAAAGTTATGACTACTTAAAGTTCGAAAACTCATTATGCTAATTCGTAACAAAATAACACCCTGTATCAATAGATGGCCATGGAAATTATTATTTATTGTTTAGTACTTATTAGAATAAGTCGGAAATGAAGAAAAAAAAATTAAAGTATCATCAGAATTTATTAAAAATCACGGAATTACATTGAACTTTTAACGACATTAAGTAAAGCATAATATTTCGATTTAAATCTTAGTTGCCATGGAAATTTGCTACTGTTTGACAGATGTGATCAATTTCAGTGACATTGTAGTATCAGTAATATAATTTACTTCAGTTGATATTTTATTGTGTATTATGGCTGAAAGATTAAGTTTAAGAGAAAAAATTGAAATAATACGTCTTGTAGGAGACAATGACAGAAGTACCAGAGAGGTTTGCAGAATATTTAATGAAAGACATGGTGATCGACGTATTAGCTGTGGCACGGTGAATAAAGTAAAAACATATTTAATGACACAGGTGCAGTATCAAGAACCCTTTTAAAAAAACTAATCCTGTGCAAAGGGTAAACAGAAATGATCAACCAATTTTAGATTATTTTAGAAATAATCCTAATACCAGTTTAAGAGAAGCCAGTATAAATTTGAATATTCATCGAGAAACCATTCGGCGATGTGTCAAAAGAAACAATATTAAACTTTTTAAACCGAAGTTTCTGCACACTTTGCGAGAAGGCGACGAAGTATTACGTTTGGAATATTGTTTATGGGCCCAAGGAGAATATTTAAATGACCGTAATTTTCTAAAAATGTGATGTTTACAAATGGTATAGTTTCATCACAAAATTGTCGCTATTGGGCAAGTGAAACCCCCACTGGGTAATAAATTGTAAAGCCAATATTCCCAAAAAATTAACGTCTGGTGCGGGATACTCAACGAAAGAATTATTGGTCCTTTCTTTTTGAAGTGAACATTAACGCGCAGAACTTTAAAATTTTTAAATACGGATTTGTGGGATGCCATCCACGAGATTCCAATTAACGAACGATTGAATTTACGTTTCCAGTTAGATGGGTGTTCAGTCCATTATGCCAGACTTGTGAGGCAATGGCTGGACGACCATTATCCAAACCGATGGATAGGCCGTGGTAGTTCGTTAATACATTGGCCACCAAGATCTCCAGATCTAACAATTTTAGACTTCTTTTTCTGGGGACTACTCACACAAAAAGTTTACAAAACCCGCCCAAGAGACAGAAACGAACTTTGTGCAAGAATTCGACAAGCATGCCAAGAAATTAGCCCTCAAGTACTGAGAAAAGCAATTAAACATATCCGAAAGCGCTACGAAAAATGTATTGAACTGAATGGTGGATTGGTAGAAAGAACTAGGATATGAAATCAAATGTTTTCCATGGCCATCTATTGATACAGGGTGTTATTTTTGTTACGAATTAGCATAATGAGTTTTCGAACTTTAAGTAGTCATAACTTTGTTATTTGTAAACTTATTTTTATAAAATCTTGGTCATAGCTATTTAAAGCCTTTTATTTTAAAAATATCGCTAATAAAAAATATTCAATTTCGTCTAAGAAAAAGTATCGTAGCATGCCTTGAAAATTGGAATAAACATTTAAAATTTTGTCCAGAAGTAGATCTGTTATAGCTTGACATTTAAAAAAAAAATTGGCCGATATCTATTAATAACTCCCAATTTTACAGGGGTGTTTCCATTCAAAATGAGTCACACTGTATCTTCTGAGATAGGTGTAGATTTTTTTTCTTTTGTAGATACTTTTTCATCTTTGGAGAAATTTTTGTATTTGTTTTAGAAGATTGATTTGTAGAACCTAATTTATTGAAAAGTGCCCAGCTTTTACGACTTGAATGTACGAAATTCATATTTTCCATTAATTAATTCCATTTCTCTTTTCTTCCATTATTTAGAGATGACAATACCCATTTCCATTATCTTTATTTGGATTTTCTAGATATGATTTGTACAATCTGTTTGTTTCAGTTGACCAACATGGGACATATTCCTGTCGAAAACCACGTGAAATAGATTTTTTTGCTGCACATTTAACAGCACCTACAAACCTAAAATAATTATCAGAAACCGGTGGTATCCATCTAAGAATAGAATCGAGAGATGTTCTATAGTGTATCCAATTAGCTTTCTGAAAATTTCATATTAGTTTTCCTAAAGATTTTACAAACGGAATTTGAAGTCCAATTTGTATTAGCGAAGGTCTATGTTGACTTCTTGGAAAATCGTTTAATACCATACGTGTTGATTGTAATGGAACCATGTTACCATCCGTTGATACTAAACACAGGTCCGGGCTGTAATCGTTTTGCCATCGACCGGAATAAAATGTTCTGTTGTCTTTTGGATCGTATACTAAATACATGTTGTGAAATTCCATCCATGTTTGTAACGTTATTCCATTGATATCGTTGTCTTTGTAGCCCCATAATGTGTTTTGACAATTAAAGTCACCAACATATACACATGGATGAGAAAAAACGACATTAAAAGTTTCTGGCCAAAGTATTGGAGGAGGTTTGTAAATATTTACTACGTGTAAATCTCCTATTTTAGTAGTTATAACGAAAATTCCAGAAATGATACTTTTTGTATATTTTCATATTGAATATTTTCTTTGACGTATGTTGCTATTCCATGAATCGGGTTCTCAATAAAGTCCACTAATTGAAAACCTTTTACTATACCCTTATTGAATATACTTGTCTCATCTCCACAATGTGTTTCCTGTAAAAGTAAAATAGCGACCCTATTCCTGAAACAAAGATTAGACAAGAAATCTGATTTGTCCTTACTCAACTCCTCAACATTAATTTGTATATTATTTGTTGTGTGCCCTATATTAGTGTGTGATTGTGTTTTGTGAAATTGTGTTTTACATTTTTTCGTAATTATCCGGGAGGGTCTTGATGACCAGGTCCGGAAACCAAAGTGTTGATTCTCAGGAACAACATATTTTTCTTGTTGACCATGGAGTACTGTAAGGTACTGATCACCTTCCATATTTAATATTTGTATTAAAACGCCTAAAAACACACACACAAAAACTCTAACGAAATTGACGTACGTTTTTGACAAAATGTTAAATATGTATCTATGAAAATTAGGCTCGACAGAAATTAAATTAGTCGGTAAGTGAAATAGTTCCTCATATCCTTAATTTAATAATAGTTAAATAATTTCTTCGTAAAGGAGGGGCACCAAAAACATTGAGTCGTTTTTAATGCGACTTTTGTACACTTTTCAGGCCAACAAAACTGTAAATGGTTCCTTCACTAAACACTTCAACTAACATAAAACAAATAAAATAAATTAACACGTAGATGTAAATAGTATACATAAAATAATACACACAATGCAATCGGACAAATAAGTTAAAGAACAAACACGAATTATTTAAAGTTTTGTTGGCTTGAAGAAGTAGGTATGCAGAAACGTCGGCTTAAAAAACGACTTAATGGTTTTTTGGTACCCTTCTTTAAAAAGAAATTATTATCTATTAAATGTTGAATTAGTTGTAGTTAACAAATGTAAAAAGTTTACAAAATTAAATTTGATCGAAATATTTTTCTAAATTTAAACAAAAATTCAATGATAGATGAATATCCTTGTAAGGATTTCTTGAGGTAGATAGATGAAGTAAATAAAATTGTAATTGTATTAAAAGAATTAGAGCTTAACTGTTTAAGTCGTCCAACACATTTTTTTTTGTATTGGACGACTTATAGTTTCCTTTTAAAACAATTATTAATTTTAATTCAATTGAAAAAATTCACTCGGTGAACAATCAATGTAATAAATTATTGTCTATGACTTTTATTTCTATTATTTTTTTTTAACCACTGTGTTTTTTGACTTTTTTTAAAGTTGTACACTAAGTTTAACTCTTACACGAAAATAATTTTCTATCAGGAAAACTAGAATATCTTATTGCGTGTAAAATTAATTCATTTAATGTAACTTAGGCATTTGGGAAATGTTTGAAAATGCAAATGATAGAATTTGAAAAAAATTCCAAATCTAACAATATTTTTTTAAAATTATAGTTATAAAAATCGCTATAATTGTGAATTCACATTAGTTTTAATAATTAATCAAATTAATTCGAAAATGTAATTTATATTATGTTTAAATGTGTTCTTCATTTATGTATGCGAAAATTTTTATTAAAATTAAAATAAATTTCTGAGTATATAATTGAATTATTATGTAGCATGTAAAAGACTGTATTTACATAAGTTATTAAGCAGAATGTTTATATTATTAAAAATTTATGTCTCGCTAGCATAAAAATTATGACTGTTTAATACATTTTAAAAAAAATATACTCTTTAGTTGTTGGAATTCAAAAGTATTTTAGTGGTTGATCATGTTATCATGTCAAATTATAAATGTTTTACATTTTACTTCGGTTATTGCAACCAGCCAGGGAAAAATATTATTTGACACTTACGGATTTGAAATACTTGCGGTGTTGGTTGATTTCTCAATTTTAAAGTTAATTTATTGTATATAATAGTAATAATAATAATAATAATAATTGAATTAGAACTCTTGTATGTTGTAATTAATATATTATCCCAACAAGAGTTGAGCCTTCTTTAGGAGCTGTTCTGGAAGAGATTTAATACATTAAACACTCCTGTTCTTTTTTTCGCCGACGTTTCGATTACTAAGTGTGATTTTTTACAAGGCATCTGTATTTATTAAAAGACAAATATAATTACATAAGTAATCTAACAACATTTTTTTAAATACTTATTAATATGACTAGAAGTGAATTTACGTTATTAAAAATTAGTTGATTACAATTTAAAAATTTAAAAACTTATCTTAAATAGTTATAGACACTAACCTAAAGAAATGTTAGCAAATGGTAGAACACAGAATGAATTTTTATGGCGAATCCAGTATACAATACTTATAACAACGGTTAGACACCTCAAATATATAAAAATAACAAACTACAATCATTAAAATTAAATTTTTTTTTTTTTTTTTTTTTTAAAACAAACGTATTAGAAGATCAACAAATTACATGTATATATAAAATCGTTTTAAGTGTTTGTATAGATAAAATATAAAATTGTTTTAAGTTCTGTATAGATAAAAATGATAAAAGAATCAACAAACGCTGACCACTTTATCTCAAGGTTCAAATTGATCAAAATGGTATATGTTTATGGTGAATCTGTTCAGGGTAAATTTGAAACTTATTTAAAAAATAATTTAGATTATTTGCCTAGAATTTGGTTTAGATAATTATGTAGATGATGTTTTTGCAGTCATCGACACTAAAGTTTACAGCCCTCAGCAATTTTTAGAAATTTTAAATTCAAAACTTGAGACGATCAAGTTTACCTATGAAACAGAAGCAGACGTTAAGTTACCTTTCTTAGACACTTTAGTGACATGAAATAGCAACAAACTAGATATAGATATTTATCGTAAAGACGCTAACACTATGAGATTTATAACAAATGATTCCAACCCTAGTACCTATGCAACATAAACTTGCATCTTTCAACTTTTTAGTTCACAGATTATTACATTTCCCATTGTCAAAAAAAAATTTTTGATAAAGAACTGCGAAGTATTAACCAGATTGCATCATACAATGGTTATCAGGAATTAATTGTCACAAACATAATTAGAAAACATAAACATTAGGAACATTACAACGTTAGGAACTAGTAATAGCGAAATAGATGAGAAATATGTCAAATTACCAAATTATTCCACATTCACAAAAGGTCTTAAAAAATATTTTTAAAATTTGATTATAAAACAGTAATCTCTAGTAGTAACAACTTCCAAATCTTTTAGGCAATCCGAAAGAACTAATGGAAATGTGTGATAAATCGGGAATATATAAAATAAATTGTAAAGACTGTAACCAAGTATATATAGGGCAAACCAAGACACCTATTAAAAACTCGTTTAAAGAGCACTTACCTCTTGTCAAATATCATCGCTCAGATAAGTCCAGTGTTGCCATGCATATGCTTGAAAATGGCCGTAGAGTAGGCGACATTGAATTAATTGAGAGGGTAGATAATAAAAACGAACTTGATTCTTATGAAAGTTTTGTAAATTTTTAAAAACAGAAATTTGCTTATGAATTATGATGATAACGATCCATTAGGATTTTCGGAATTATTCAAGCTTATATCAGAATCAATGAAGTGTAACGATGCGTGACACACAGATAGTATATATAAGCTTCCTATTGTTTTTATTTTTAGTATCGGTTCGCTGATGATGATAGCTTAACTATTAAAACACGTGTCCGAGTACAGGGTGTGTCTCTAGAATACCATGTTAGACGAATAATGAAAACGAAAAACCGATTTAACTGAAAACTTGTAACTCTATACAAATGGATATAGTCTACTTACTGAAAATATATTTATGGCGGCGGAGGCGTGACTTTTGGTTACACCGGAAGTGGACACCAACTTTGTTATTTTAAATACAAATGTTTGGCGTACCTATTTCTTACCATTATTAAGAAAAATAATTTCAAACGTTAGCAACGAAAATTTGAATCTACTGAATATTTCATAAAATATAAAAGGCAGACAAATGAAAGTACAACGGTTAGACATGGTATTGGACTATGTTTTCAGTATTAGACGTTTTTGAAATTTATTTCTAGGGGAGGTTCGGGAGTATTGGAAGTTAAGAAAACTAAAATTATCACACAGGCATTTTTTTTAAATAACAAAGTTCCTATCTACTTCTGGTATAAACGGAGGTGACACCGCCATGAAAATATTTTCAGTAAGTAGACTATGTCTATTTATATACATTTACAAGTTTTCAGCTGAATCGGTTTTTTCGTTCTCATTATTCGTCTAGCATGGTATCGTCGAGACACACCCTGTTTATTTTTTTGTGCAGTTTTTTGGTGTTTTCCCTTTTGTTACCAAACTTTTAAGTTTGGTTGATTATTTGTCGACTCTGAGTTACAGTTTACAATTCTAAACATTTAAATTCAAAAATGTTCATAAAGCAAAACAATTAATTATCTCATGTATTTTTAAAGCAAGCCGCACACTATCGCGGAACGGAATAGAATGTAACGGAAAGGAATGGAAATGTTGAATCTCCGCACAATGTCGCCGAATTCCACGAAAAAAAAATTTGTGTATGAGTAATTTTTATAGACTTCCCGATCATTTGTTGGTCTGTGTGTTTTGGAAGAAGCACCACCGGACTTACGACTTTTTGGGGCCTGGGGCTACATCAAAATATGGGCCCCCTGCCTCTATAATTAGTTTTGCCGATACAAAACTAAGTACATAGTCTACGTAATCATGTATAGGTTTATTTGGAATTACAAAAAAGTTTTCGTGTTTTTGATACTGAAAATTTATGAATAATGTCGGAAAATACTACAAATCTCATTAGGTCGCTTTCAATCGACAACAAAGAAAGTGCCGACAACCTAGATTCTTCCATTATTTCCACACTTTGTAATTCTAGAACAGGAAAATAGCAATTTCTTTGTTTCACAGATGTTTTTCTCTCTTTTTAATAAGTGTTGCAACATCTAGAATCGTATCGTGTTAACGTAACACGTCCGAAAATGCATTCACATCTCTTTTTGTTTGACTTTAGGAATCATTAATCAAAATAGATTAAATTATAACAACTAAATAAAATAGCAATAGCAACTATTATACCGTGTGTCCCACTGAAAAGTTGACATAAGCATTTACTATGTTAAATTAAAAATTAACGTACATCTTTTTTCTGGCACAATTCGAACACAATATAACAACATACTGTTGGATAAATAAAATAAAAAAAATTGATGAGATAAGAGTGAATATTCAAAGCGTATTTTACTAAAATTAGTAATTTTACTATTAGTAAAATAAGTTATTTTTGTAAAATTTTATTTATTAACCGAATGGATTTCCATTAATTAAGCGGACGAATTAGTTAATTTGTTGCCTAGTCATTTTTTGCAATTTTTGCGGCTTCGATTCCGACTGCAGCATTTTTTTAAATATCCTTTATTATCATAATACAATTTTGTAAAGTGTATTTAACATTTTGAAAAAGGATTTAAACTCATTTTATCAAAATTGTATTAATAATTACATCAATAATAATTCTATTAATAAAAAAAATTTACGACAATCGGGATCGTAATCATTATAAAAATTTTACTGTTATTTATTATCTAATAAAACACGTTGCTATATTGTGCACAAATTAATAAATAGAGTTTTTTATTGCTTTTAATTCGAATTCATAAAGCAACATGGAAATTCAATGCTTTACTTCAACTTGTAGTTCAAGAGGTAAAGCTCATGTTGTTTCTTAGACCGATTAAAAAAATGTGGTTAGTTTAGAGGCGGTTGAAGTGCTTAAAGTGGGTGTTCCGTGTTCTGAGCGTGGTGATAAAGCAGGAGTGTCATCAAATGTATCTTGAGTAGCGACATATTGTTTCATCACCTCAGTTTCACTATTTTGAATTTCTTCATTAATTGCATTAGCATCGGCAGTTGCACTTTTTCTTGCACTCTGCAACTGAAAAAAAGATATTATTATTAATATTTTTCTTGGGTTTTGGGACATGGTGATTCATTTGTTAGTTTGGCGTTTAGCTGCCGATTAGAGAAGTCAACACTTCAAAGCATTGTTTACAAAGTTTGTGCTGAAATTTGGTCAAAACCACAACCCATTGTGATGCAAACACCAACAACCAAACAGTGGCAAAATAGAAAAAGATTTTTGTTTAAAATGAAATTACCCAAACTGTATTGGTGTTTTGGATGGGAAGCATGTTGTGAAGGACAAACCACCAAAAAGTGGTTATTATAAAAAAGAAGTTAGTGTTGTCCTGATAATGCTAGTTGATGCTGACTTATTACCATTGATGTTGGCACTTACCAAAAAAATAGCGATAGAGGAATTTTCAAAACTTCGGCACTAGGAAGAGCTTTGAATGGTACGTTAAAAAATACCTGACCAAAAAAGTTGCCTGGAAGTGATATTTTGATGCTTCATGTAATAGTAGGGGATGAAGTTTTTTCTGTAAATATAAATCTAATGCATCCATATCTTGGAGTTCAACCGTAGATTGAAGGTCAACTTCGAAACAATAACATAAAAAAAATTTACAACTACCGACATAGCAAAGCAAGACGATGTAGCAAAAATGTTATTCCTGAACATCTCGACAAAATAATTATTCAAGTTACTTGCTTGCATAACTGTTTAAGAAATGATAATTGTTCTTGGCAATCTAATGAACTAGAGCAATCTGACGTGCCACAAGGATTAGGCAGGGTGAGCAATATGGGAGGTAATTATAATCATGATGCAATAAATATTCGAGACAGATTCGCTGAATATTTCAATTCGCCTAAAGGCCTGAAGGATTTGTTCCTTGGCAAGATGAAATCGTTCACAGAGACCGCAAGCAACTTCAACAATATGTAGTGTAATATGAGAAAAAAACCTTAATTAAATAAAATTACAATGCATTATTACTCACCCGGTATTTTCATTTCTCTAGAAATTTCTTATCGGGCATTTTTCTTTCATTTGTTGATTGTGTTAATTTTTATCAGACAACAAATAAAGATGTGGATACGCACGAATTTTATTGAATCCAAACACAAAACGTCGTGATAATATATTGTCAATAATACAGGAATGAACACGCTTTGTTTTTGCTCGTCTTTGTAGTAAACATTCAACTGAAGGGGGCTATAGAACCACGGAAAAATTCCCTCGGTGAGCAATCCGATCTATTTCGTTTCCTTCCAATCTATTCCGCGGTGTTCTGATCAGTGGTAGTGTGCGGTCTTTAATCCTCCATAGAATAGAATAGCCCCCCTTCTAAATTCGAAACGGTTTGAGATATCGATTTGAAATACTACATTTTGACATAAAATTGATAGCCCCAAATATTACGACTGGCGCCATTTTGATTTTTTTAAATAGAAATGGGGTCGAGTAATAACTTGTTTGAAATGTCTTTTCATTCTCAATTCACCCACCGAATTTGAAGCATTTACTGTCACCCCTGCAAGGCAGCGTTTTGTCACACTTATGATTATTTAATAATAGTTATTAATGTATCAAGGCACTAAAGTTTGATTTTTCATGACGGATGTGTTTTAGTTGCAGTGGCGATAGCTGAGGCAAATGAAACACGTTAGTCATGAAAAAGAATTTTAGTTCCGAGGTACATATTAGATTTTTTCCAAAGTCCCAAAATTTGAACAAAATCTTACAATTTTATAACGTTTTTTAAGTAGCAAATGTAAACAGTTGTTTTCTTTTTTACGTTAAATGTGTCTACCACGCATGCGCGCTTCTAAAATTTACATATTTTACACATCTCTACCGGCGAAAATATGAACTTGAAAATCGTCGGATAATGAATTACTTTAGTGCCGATTTTATTTACTTTACTGCCGATTTTTTTGTACTTGAGTGACGATTTCAGAAAAAATTAATTAGTGATGGATCCAGTGATCCACTTATGTATTGGTGTTCTTAATGATTTATTATTATGATTATTTATTAGATTTCAATTTGAAAAAAAACTCTAACGTGACTTTTATGATTTTATTGTTACTTTTTTAACATCGGTTCAATGGTTGCCTAAAATTGACCAATGAAATTTTCAAAATGTAATAAAAGACTTATTTCGAAGCAATGGTTATTTTAAATACTTTGATAATTAATTCATTAATAATTAATTAATCATTTCGGTACGGCGTGGCGTAGCGTGACTGTTTTAGCAAAAATTGAAGATAACCGCTTTGAATTTAGAGGGGGTGGGAGAAACTGTTTACTTCCGCACTGTATATTGCTGGGTATGGAAGAGGTCGATCTAAATAAATAAAAAAAAGATAAACCATCATTTCCAAGCAGCATAGCCAACGGACAATGTTGGTCATTATCCTAAAAGAATCACAAAACAATTAAGATGTGTTATGTAACATCGTATAAGTGTTATACAAGTCTTTGGGTTGAAAAAAAAACGTTTTGTAAAGTAATCAGCATGCCCCAGTGTACCTAAGAGAGTACATGATATCAATTTGGCAATGTTCAGTAATTATTAATTTTTATAATTTTGTTTTAACTTAATGGGGAAATTCAAATATGCAATAATATACAAGGAATCCCATTTAAAAAAAAATAGTTGGTCCCTGCACAGGCAATTAAACTGAAGCTGTGTAGAAAGACAAAAACAATTTTAAGAATATTTAAAACATTAATTCACGAGAAAATGACATGGCATTTTTACCTAATTTCTTAGATTACTTTGCTACAAAAATTCTCAAACAAATTAAAAAAAAATAGATTAATGTATGTAGTCGTAATAAAAACCACCCCCAAGTAGAATTTATATTAATTTTCGAAAATACTTAAATCCGCCAATTATTTCAATAGAAAAAGTAATTAATAAAAATTAGATTCTAACCCATATATTATCTTGCTATAAATCTTAAGGTTGCGAAGACGGCATTTAATGAAAATTTAGGATTTACATTGTACTTCCACTACCACTTCTAAGCTTCTTCGTACTTCCACATCACGATTCGTTTATACCGTGCTCAATTGCCTCCTGCAGTCAGTTCGAACGTAATCGTGTTTAGAAGAGTGTGTTAGTTTAGTGACACCGGCGCATTCGTGTCTTACGAAAAAATTATGCACCTTTTAA
This sequence comes from Abscondita cerata, assembly GCA_030710515.1. Taxonomy (NCBI): domain Eukaryota; kingdom Metazoa; phylum Arthropoda; class Insecta; order Coleoptera; family Lampyridae; genus Abscondita; species Abscondita cerata. Next base: position 481,347 of record JALBCR010002337.1, read on the forward strand.
TCTTTCGCCGAAATTAACCACGAATTAAAGTGCAACAACGTTGGAAAATCTACGTGAGTACAGTTTGCATTTTTTCTTAATTAGTGTCAGATTTTCGCGCCTTTTCGTAACTAGCGATTTTTACTTGCAAGTGCAAGAGTAATTAAGAAAAATTAAACTATTATACTGAGTTAATAACCGAACACGTTTTATTTGTTAGTACAACTTAGCAATGTTTTTTATCTGCAAAAAAGGTCAATTATGTGTTATAAATACATAAATCAATGCGAGATAATTTAGATGTTAACTATATTAGAAGAAAAGAACTAAACGATTGATGAAATTTCACGTCTCGCGAAATTCATTCGGAACCCTTGAACGGTCGTTTTGTGGGGTAAAATATTTTAAAAATGCAGCACCTATCAGTTTTATTACGTCCGTCGTTCGTTCAACTTATATAGGGAGAAGCACACTTGCAACGTCATGCAAGTCTGAATAACTTTCTTGAAGAATTTCGCCTGAAACTGTAGTTGAATCGGAATTTAAGTCGCATGTATGTACTTAGAAGGTATTTTTATTCAATTCCTTGTCCTTGGAAGGTCGTGCATTGAGCTGCATAGACAACCGGTTATGGGTATTAAAGACGTTTCGAAGTACCCTATACGTATTTTTTGTTGGATATAATTTCGTGTTATTGTAATGTATCGACTTCAATAAAGGAAAATATGGGCGTGAAAATATAAAGGGGAGCCTGCATTGTCCATTTTGTTATTGGTTTCTATACAGGGTGTAGTGTAACCGGTGATAAATGCTTCAAAATGACATGTACTTTCAATGCGTTACTTTTATATCGTCGCGTCGGGTTGTTGAAAGGTTAAGAACAACTTTATTAATTATTCCTTCTGAATATTATTTCATCAGTGTCAAACCCACAATTTTTACAATTTTTGTATGAACTTTCTCTGGTTTACGTAACTTTATTTTGAACCTTTTGTTGAATCTTTATTATAAAGTATGGACGTTTTCTTTGATGTTCTTACTAGTTTTCTTTTTTCTCTGTTGCACATTCTCTTGGTTTAACGTTTTTTCATAGCGTTCATGTCCAGAACAGGTTCCAAATATTTCAATAGTTTTATCTTACGACAATAATTTTTCTTCTTGTGAGATGTTACCACATAGGCCCTCTGGGTGGTTGAGGTAGAAAAATAATTAGTAATTAGAATGAGTTGTGAACAGGGTAAAGTAAAATAAAATGGTCCCATCTTGAATTTATTAAATATTTTAAAGTATTTGTTACATCAAAAAACTCAACGGACATAATAAAAGGTACCTAAAATGGACAAGCGTTCAAAATAATTTATCAAAAATTTGGAATTTATAAGAATTGGCAATATATGACTTTTTTAAATAGTATGCATTTTATGAAAAAAGCCAAATGCCAAAACAAGCGTTTTGTGCAGTACTCCACATCTTCCGATATTAACAATCCTGTAAAAGAGTATCGAAAGTGTGAGGTAAAATAAACAATTTGTTCGAAAAATAAAATAAACAGTGTACAGAAAGTACATATGTATTATTAAAATAACTACTGTCACGTGATTGTCATCTCAGTAATTACTTATCGGATCAAAAAATAGTTTAAACAAAAGTTGTGTATAATTAAATTACAAACTTTTATTTGAAGAAAATATGTGTAAAATTTTTGTAAATATTCTAAGAATTCAAAACTGTATGTAGGTTAATGGCCCTTTCGACGAGACAGATTATGCCCAAAATCTAATCAAATCTGCGCTTTGCAAAGTTCCATACAAATGTAACCGGTGGTTTTCTTGATAACTTGACTTAAGCGAGATGCCGGCCATCGTATTATAACGTACTAATTTTAATTTGTCGGAAAAAGTGAAAAAAATTGAAAGTGAAAATTAATTTAATTCTATGTTTTAATCATCTTCTTCATCATTATGCACTCACCACATTTTGCTGAGCACTTTAGTTCAACTATTCTATTATAACAATTATTTTCTTTGCCGTTTGCAAAATTATTGCAATTTCAACAAAACTGAAGGGTGCCAGATCTTGTGTTGTGGTAATTGGTACTAAACTGAGAGTAAGTGGTCAATATTTTATTGTAGCAATTTTAAGAAGCATTTTTTTGATTTATTGCACTAAAAGGATGTTGTGTCACAGCTGGATATTGTGTATAATCGGCCTTCCGATAACAGAAGTTAGTGCCACCCTGTATAAAACTTTTTTTTTGGATTAAATTGTTATAATATACAAACAAGCGTTTCCCATAGAACTCTTCATCGTTCTGATACTAACAAACGTGTAAAAGAGTATCGAAAGTGTGCGGCGATATAAAACATTTTAAATTTCAGTAAAGGCAAATAATTGTTAAATGTATCTAACTGGTAAGCCATTAATACGAACGCTACCATCCCTAAGTCGGGACAAAACGAAAGGAGGGCGCGCATACGATCCTTTTTAGATAGTTGAAAATGAAAATTACGTTTTAGAAAAAAAATAGCTTAAACAAAAGTTATAGACAATAAAATTTTCAACAACTTTTCTTTCATAACTTTTTGTCATTAATTATATTATTTGATAGCCAAAAAGTGAAGAAGAGAATTGAATGCGATTTTTACTATTTTTACGGTACTTGCAAATCTGATCGTTGCTCTAATTAGTCAGTTCATGAACTTTAAGCCTATGTAAACTATTGCGACAAAATAAACATGAAATATATACAGAATGGCCACGAGCTGTGTGATTCTTGTCTTACGGCTTTATTTGAAGAACTACAAGGAAATACATTTGATATAATTCCACGATTTCGACTAGTTATTTTTTAAAATTATTTTTAGTGGTACAGGGTGCTCTGTTATATGCCCCACATAACCTCACTTAAGTTTATCAAGTGGAATAGCATATTCTTTAGTGAATGATGTGAACTATCGTATAAAATAAACTTTTGTACAAAAGTTTTGTTCCATTGTTAATACTTTTGGAGTTAGTGTCAAAAAGTGACCAAAACAAAGTTTTGACTTTTTTTTAAGTTACTTAAAAAGTGAGAAATTATCCTCCTCTCCCATTTATTTACTTATTTAATTTTCGATTGTCGGACATGTTGATTTTATAATAATCGTAACATTCATCATGTAAGTATGAAAGTGAAACGTTGTATGGTCTTCATCACACAAACTGCACAATCTGGATCTTATTAGATCGTTTCTATCGGGCCGTAAACAGACTGTTTCTATCAATACTAGCAATAGCACTGTTTACTCTGAGATTACTGAAGTTATAATGGGAGTACATCAGGGTTCTATATTGGGACCTCTTTTGTTTCTTTTATATGCTAATGACTTGGGTTTAACGACAGGCATATCTTCCCTGTGGCAATATGCTGACGATGCCTCGATCGCAATAGCGGGCAACAGTATAGAGGAATTACCGTTTTCCTTAAGAGACGTTGTGTTAAAGATGAAGAAATGGTGGTACCAATAACCTAAAATTAAATTCTAACAAAAGTGGTCTAATGGTTTTTTCACTCTATGCTTGGCAAGATTCAGCATATCTATATGTACCATTAGATGGTAAAAGTATTAGAATTGTAAACCAACAAAAATTTCTTGGTCTCACAATAGACCCTGGTTTAAAATGGGATAAGCACATTGATGATCTTGTTGGGAGATTGAATAAAACTTGCTATATTATGCGTATATCAATTCTATATTAGGCTATTGTATCTTGTTCTGGTGTTCAACCACTAGAGTTACTCGTGTGTTTACGGTACAAAAGCGGATAACAAGGCGCATGTTAGGCTTACATCTTAGGGATCATGTAAACAACATTTTAATATTTTGACTGTGCCTTCTCTTTATGTTTAATCTTTAATAATATTTGTAAGTAAAAACAATATCTATTTTTTTTTAATAAAGATATGTATAGCGAGGACTTAATCGTGCACACTAGATTTAGTGAGAATTTGAGAATCCCTCAGCATAGGACCACTTTTTTTTCTAATAGTCCAATGTAAGGGCAATATCTATGTACAATAAACTCCCAGATACTATTAAAAAAATTATTAACTTTTATTTCTTTAAATGTGAAGTCAAGAAGTACCTTGGTCAAGGATGATTTTATAGTAACATTCAGGACTACTTAGATGGCTAGAGTGTATATGCACCTATAAAATAAGTTATTCTGTATATAAATATTAATTTTTACAATTGTATTGCGCACAGATGTTGCTGATGCCTTTTGTAGACCCGATAGCAATAAATTTATTTATTTATTTATATCACGTGACACTCATGTCTTCAATTTTTTTAATGCGATACTGATGTCAAAAATAGATAACACTTTACCTACAAAATCGACTTGTCCGAGCATTTTGCTTATGTTCTTTACATCCTTTACAATTCGATTTTTAATTTTGCATTAATGGATACTTCATTTACTATAAAAAGTATCTTTAGCCAAAATATCAGGTTACTATTAGGAATGGACATTTGAATTTAAAATCTGGACTAGAACTAGTTAGAAACAAACTTTCAAATAACCGGAAACAATACCCATGTGAAATTAGCCATAAATCCAGCCATAAAAATAAATTTTTTTGTGACGCTATGTAAATGTTATCTATATTGAGTTAAAGACGCAGGAAAAATGTATGCCTTATTTTTAGATATTAAGGCAGCGTTTGACAATGTGGATAGAGAGCTGTTGTGGAAAGTGATGACGTAGAAGGGGTAAGCGAAGATTTGGTAGCAGGGATAGAAAAACTGTATAAAGAAACAAGATGTAGAACTAGAATGAGGGGGGGATAGGAAGAGAGTTTTGGGTAACTAAGGGGCTTAGACAGGGGTGTGCGTTAAGTCCAAGTTTATTTGCAATATATATCAGTGATTTAGAAGAGGTGATAAATAAAACAGCAAACAGGAGGAATAATAATAGGGAAGAAAAAAGTGTGGGTGTTAGCGTACGCGGATAATGTGGTTATAATTGCAAAAAATCAGATGGGAATGAGAGGCATGATAGAGGTAGTAAGAAAATATTTAGAAAAGAAAAAGCTTGAAGCAAATGTGGAAACAACTAAAATAATGGTGTTTAAAAAAAGGAGAGGAATAAAGAGAGATGGTTATGTGGGCAGGAAGAAATACAAACATTTTAGTTATAATAATAAGGATGAGGGGCATATAAGGGAATTAGAACAGAAAGGGAAATTGACGTTGGTATTGGGAAAAGAAACACCAGGATATATAATACAAGTAGAAGTAAAAATAGATAAAATTAGGATTTGGACAGGAAAATTGGCAGTGAGATTTGAAGAAAGGGTAAATGGCAGGGAGGGAAATGAGATACTAAAGGAATGTTGAAGGAAGTGGAGAAATATGTAAACAAATAAGGCGAAGAGAACTGGATCAATTATTATGAAAGGGTAGGGTACTCGAGAGGAGATAAACAGAAAAAGAAGGGAGGGGAGAAGAATGGAAAGGAAGTGATAAGTATAGATAAAGATATACAGCTACAAGAAAGGAGTGTGAAGATAGAAGGGGAAGATACAATATAAAGTACAGGGAGTTAAGGACGGAAGGAATACCAGAATATCTGAGGGGAAAAGAAGTATAAAGAAAAAAGAGTCATAGTGAGGTTTAGATGCGGGAATGAGGGAAGAGAGAATATGTACTGGAGGAGAGAATATGTAGGATGTGTGGCGAAGGGTGGGAGAATATAGAACATTTAAAAAGAGAATTGTGGGGAACTGCGGTCCGAAGAGAGAGAGGAAGGACAGGGAATAGAATGGATAGAAAGAAGTGATAAGGAAAAGAGAAGAAAAGGAGGGAAAGAGAAATATATATTAAGTGTAATTTAAGAAAATTTGTGGTATTATTAATATGGGGATAAATTTTGTTTTGTTTAGTTTTGGAATTAGGAAAAACGAAAGGGAAGTATACAGGAGTTTGGGTTTAATTTGTAAGAAACGAATCTTTTATTTATGTATTTTATTACAATGAATAAATATATTGACTTGGACTTGGAGTTAATTTTTATACTAACACAACAATTAATCAACACAACTGATTCGTATTTTAGCATTTGTTTATAATAAAATTGTTTAAACAAATTTGCAAAGTATACTTACCTCTATCTAACTTCCTATTATAGTGTTGGCGTGCTTTAATTATCATGCAAATTTAATAATAAATAGATTTTATAATTATAAACAACATATCAAAGAATAAAAATGCTGATATTGTTTAAAACGAAAATATTTGATCTCAAAGTCATGGCTACGCGCTACTTTAAGTACATACGTAGTGATAAATTTGAACGTGTTGGCGTGGATCAATTTTTTAGGTAAATTCAGCAATAAATAGTTTTTATAATTATAAACAACATATCAAAAGAATTAAAATGGTAATATTTTTTAAACGAAAATATTTGATTTTAAAGTTAAGGCTACGCTCGACATTCTTAGGGTATATGTTTAAGGGTGAATTTGAACATGATGGCGTAGTCTTAACTTTGAAATCAAATATTTTCGTTTTAAAAAATATTAGCATTTTTATTGTTTGATATGTTGTTTATAATTAAAGAAACTATTTATTTTTGAATTTGCTAAAATTGATGCACGCCAACATGTTCAAACTCTCGAATAACTCTAAGAATGTCGCGCGTAGCCTTAACTTTGCAATCAAATATTTTCGATTTAAAGAATATTAGCATTTTTATTCTTTGATATGTTGTTTATAAGTATAAAAACTATTTATTACAAAATTTGCATAATAATTAATCCACGCCAACACTATAAAGAAGCTCTTAAAGTTCGATTGTGTACTTTGCAAACTTGTTTAAACAATTTTTTTACAAACAAATGTTAAAATAAGAATTGTTTGTGTTGATTAATTGTTGTTTTAGTAGTTTTAAACATTTAACTCAATATAGATAATATTTACACAGCGTTACAGAAAAATTCATTTTTATAGCTAGATTTATGGCTAACTTCACATGGGTTAAAATCTATATTTATTAGTAAATGCACTAAATTTGAATCTTTTCCGTATTTGTAGCAATAACAACAAATAAATGTGGTTACAACTATAGTATTATTTGAGCAATTATGTCATGGACCGGGTGGGCATATTGGATAATAAAAACGAATGATATACAGTTCTGGGCAAAATTTTGTCTAATTAATCCGGATAAAAGTATGCTAAACCTGCACGAGGTATATTAGCTTCCTACCATCTATCCTAAAGCGGTTTGTTCGTTGCCCATATACCTCCGTCCCCTACTTTGGAACTGACTTAAATGTAAACGTTTTGGTCCTGTTTATGTTAATATAATATTGAATCCTACTACTAGCATTCTGTGATAATTCTGATTCACGCGAAGAAGATTTTGTATTTTAAAGTTGTATTCTTTCTCACAACTGTAACTCTTATGTAACTGTAGAATATAGAAAACTTCTTTTTACCGTTTCATAACTTATTTCAACATTATGCCAGGTTGCTGAAGTTTGTGTTTCTCCCATAATTTGGAATATCTTCAGTTTTTCTACTCTGATAAGAAGCGTTAGGCATTACTATCACAGAAAATACTTAGAATTTCTGAAAAGCAGTTTCCCAAAACTGTTTCTTTTTATTCAATATTGTTTAACGTAGGTACTCTTCAATATACAGGGTGTTTCCTAAGTAATCTAAAATATTATATGGGGCGTTTCGTTACTCAATTTTAAGACGAAAAGTTCATGTAAACATGTGTGATAAGTCTTGTCGTTAATGAGATACAGGGTGTTAAATTGTTTATAATAAATCAGCTCTGATTGTATTTGAAATTAATTTTCCTGGTGACGCTACTGGTTTTCGAAAAACATGCTTATTCTAAGTGGCCTTTGGAATAACGTTGACAACTGTGTCAAACCTAAAAACTAACGCAAACAATGAACAATAAATTGTTAATAATACGATCTTTTTATGTTAAGTTAACAACGATACCTGTGTTTACTAATGCCGAAATGGCTAATATGCACTTTTTGTATGGATTAGCGAATGGTAATGCCTTAGAGGCTAGACGTATGTATGCCCAGCGTTATCCTAATAATCGTTTACCATGTTCAGATACGTTTACTAAGCTACATAATAAAATAATAAAACACCCTGTATCTCATTAACGACAAGACTTATCACACATGTTTATATGAACTTTTCGTCTTAAAATTGAGTGACGAAGCGCCCCATATAATATTTTAGATTACTTATGAAACACCCTGTATAAACAATTTCGTGTTGGTATAAAATTTTAAAATTTTCATGTACGGTTTCTGCAATAAACAACTCATTTAATTACACTTGCAAATCTACTATAACTATAATCTGTTCATCTAACTCGATCCGAAAGACCACAAAAGTTACCCCCTATAAATTGGAATAAAAGTATTGGCTACTACACTATACTTGACGTTTCTGCATTTGATGTTTCACTTTTTTTATTACGCTAGTATGTGATTGTTCTTTGATTATAATAGGTTACCTACTGTTTTATTAACACAAACCTTGATTAATATACCAGACTGCTAATTTCGAGCGAAAAATGATTTTCTTGGAATGACAGAATTTTCCGATAGAAAATTACTATTTGTATCAAAAATGGAAGCAAAAGTGTTTATCTCATAGTTTGCATATATAATGAAGGAAAAAATCCGTAATGTTTATACATTTTTACAGTTATGTCATTAGTGTTCAAATTCAATTTCTCAGATCAGTTTTTTTTTCACAATTAACTAATATGTTAATAATATGAAGCTTTACAAAAATCAGGTCAATGTAAATGTATTTTCTATCTTTCTTGTTTCTCATCAAGTTACTTTAAGCATTTTTGCATAAACCTGTTGCAAGTTATCGAATGTCAGTTGTATTTTAGAAAGTTTGTTTACTCCTTGCACCAAGATAAAAGGACTTATTTTTCTTTCAAAATACTTGTTCTAGTTCTTGATTGCTGCGATATCTGCACGAGATTAACATACGATATTTGTGCAACATCAACTATTTCTATATTTCGATAAGCATTTAACATGGACAACATAAATACTGGTCTTTATCTTTTCAAGGATGTTTAATCGTGGTAATCGAGTACGAGTTAGTCATTAATCGTCACAACAATATTTATTAAAAAATGAAATGTAAATCTAAATGTCGCATAATCTATCACGAAACTCCTTTTGAAGTTTTCAACTGATAATTCTACGTTATATATTGATAATATAGCAACGATAATATTTCTCATTTTTGCAAACGCAATATACTGATAAGAATGCTGATAGTAAATAATACCATGCGGTGTAGGAAGACTTCGGAACTTGCTGTAGGTTATAATATCTGGCGATCCTTCTTAAGTAATGGAGATGTGGGTGGTCACTATTTAAGCCATTTTATTGTTCCAAATTTTGATTATCTTTTCTAATTATAAATATTAGTGTTTTATGACGTATTATACCACCTATGTTTCATAATTTGAATTTATTTATCATTTGATACGTTTTATATTAATTGTCATTGTTGTAATGCACCTTACCAAAAATTATTATCTTTAGGCATGATTATGCTAATAAAAATTAGCGATACGTCCCCATTTTGATTAAAAACATTATATTAAAGAATTTTTCTCGCCGACTTCCTGTTTCATTTACCAATTCGTAAAATTTTTTCGGCTGCAAATACATTAATCATACATATCAATTTTGTTAAAATAACAGATTTTTTTCAAAAAAGCTTCCAAAAGAAAGAAAATAAAAAAACTGATGTCTTGGTCAATACATATTTTTTAATTAAAATTATAAATTTGGTTTGACTTGTATAAAATATTGATTATTGATCTTCAGTATAAAATACACTGTAAGACGAAGTTTCTAATTACAAAGTTATTAACATTTTAATGCCTTTGTATTTAAAAAAAAGATTTTTTCAGTTTCTTTTATATTGAAAATGTCTAATTAATATTTTATAGAAATCGAAACTACTTTATAATTTTAATTAAAATTATATATTGGCCAAGATATAATTTTGTTTATTTTCTTTCTTTTGAAAGCATCCTAGTTGGTCTACGAGAAAAGGGTTTTCTGTAGTAATTTTTCTCTACTTTCCACATAATAAAACTTCAGTATGGGTTTGATAAAGGTACTGTGTTAATATTTCACTAACGCGCTTGATTTTAGTAATGTAGAGAGAACAAATGAAAGAGTTAATGGTCAGTTCTCATATAACTTGTTCCGTTGCTGTACCCATCTATTTTCTCAAAAATTTATTTTTAATGTGGGGATAATGTAAGGTGGCGACGTAGTGGAAACTTCAACTATGAAAATCTAAATCTGTTAATTTTTTCCGCAAATGTAGGTTTTATATGGCACTGACTTTACTTACGAAAACAGTAACTGGTCGGGTGTTATGTACAGGGTGTCCCAAAATTGCGGGGAAATAAAATCACCATGTATTGTAGAGGTCAAAATAAGTTGATTGGACCCAATTTATCTACAAGGTGAGTTTTTTCGATGTTTAGCACAGGGATCTCCGAGACTAATAAAGATAGAGAAACAGTTAATGGGGAAAGAATTGTATTTTTACAAGATCACTAAAATGTGCCATTATTTCTTTTAAAAAAAATGTACGACTAACTAGATATTTAGAAAAATAAGTTTTTGGTAAATTCCGAGGTAGATCACCTCACAATCTATGCACAAATGAGTCACAGTCGTAGTAAAATCATTTAAAATATTACTTACAGTCATCAAAATCGTCAAAATCTATTGAAAATTCATAAAAGTCTATATTATTCTGTTTAAAATACGAAAAATCCAAAAATCAACTGAAAAATCTAAACAATCTCGCTTACAAACTTTACAGTCTTTCATACAATCCTTAAATCTTGACTGTACGCAAAAGCGCCCTGACAAGCGCTTATACTAGCCATTTGTCGTACTGTGTAACCTATTGGAAGTCAAAGATTTTGTTAAATTCGTTAGTATTTGGGCTCATATATATAGTACATTTTAATGTTGGTGAAGTGAACTACCAAACTGCAAAAGATAATATTAGGTAAGTAGAAAAACATTAAGTTGTTGTAATTAGTAATTTAGATAAGATGAACTTTGTGAAGTACAGCATCTGCGGGAGAAAATTGTTTCATATAACGAATAATAACCGATAATATCCATCATTATTTATATCACGGAATTTGCACAGTTTTCAGTATGTAAAAAAAGATCCGAATTTTTGCAGACTGTACAAAAGGAACTTAATAGTAGATAAGACAGAAAATGCTTATTTTGCATATTTTCACTTTCGACAAGCAACACACTTATTATTTATTTTTGTGTTGTTGACACTTAAGATTATGAAATGTGTAAAATTGTTCGTTTTGATTTTAGAGTGGGTTAATATGTCAGCCTCCGAAAAAGGTTTCTTGGAAAAAATAGAAACAAGATTACGTACTTCTATTCCAAAATATTTAAAAAATTTAATTGAATTAACGGGGGTATGATTCCTATATAGGCTTAAGTACTTATTTCTGCTTGGAAGATATTACATATATTGAGTCATTTGGTAGTCAAGAACTTCCTAACTTAGTTACAGAAAGAAATAATGATTTTTTTGGTATTTACTATAAGAATCCAGAAAATTTCAAAATTGTTAATGGCCACAAAAAAATATTGTTGTTCATTAGTGAAGAATTAAAGAAAAAAGAATGTAAAGATTACTTTGAGAAATGTAACGTAAATGTACAACAAAAAAGGAAAATTTCTAATGTTATTAATTCTAACAGTTCTACATCAACAAAAATAGTCAACGATAGTAATCAAGCTATAAAACAACTGAAGATAATAATGCAGTATTAAATAAGTCAGTTCGAAATTGATTAACAAATTTCTGTAACTATATGAGAAAACATTTCGAAAAAGTTGAAACCGAGGTTGGAATCCCAACTCAAAACCGAGCTCAAAACCATACAAAAATTAAATACTATTGAAAACGGTCTTCAAAGTTTAACAATAGAAATTGTTGAAAATAAAAAGGCAACTGTTAAATGCCTATTATGCGAGTATCCATTGAAGGTAGCAATACGTAAATGAACAAGTACTTTAGAACGGACAGGAAAAATTGGGTATTATCCAATTTAATAGACATATCAAAAACCATTTCAAAAATAAATGCGAAAACATAAATAAATCAATAGAATCTAATTTAGTACAGCCGTTACTATTGAATTTTTAAATCTGCACCCTCTTCTACACCTCATTTATCAGCACAAGCAAGTGAGATAAAATAATACTCTTAATGATAAAATGCAAGATAACATTTTGAACAATCTCACGAATTTTCGAACGATGAAGTTCTTGCAAATTGTAGTATTACCGAGAGTATTACATTATTAAGTGACGAGGAACTTATATTAAACAGAGAGATACAAACCCAAACGGAGGATACATTTTTTTGAATAGCAAGACTAGTGTGGAAGCTACTAGTTCTTGCTCAATGTAAATGCTTCCTTCATCCTAAATCATTTAGCGAAGAAAATTAACCAAAGCCAGAGATCAACCCAGTAATAAACAAAATATAGTCGCGCCGATAGGAATATTAGCAAATTAGCTGCTTCTGTAGATGACAGTCAAACACACAACTAATTACTATTCAGTACTCGATGAAGGCAAATTACTGAAAGAAAATACCGAACTCAAGCAGATGTTATCTAAATCGCAAGATACCATACAAAATTACAATGGACCAACAGATCTACAGCATCAAACTGCTAACGTAATTGGGTTACCGTACGATACTAACTTTCACAACTTTCCAGAAGGAGAAAGGAAACAGATATGCCAAGAATCTTTGAAATTGTTCTCACTCATTTATATTTAATAGGTGGTAATTTGCTTTATGAAACTATCCAGGCTAATTTTGAAAATGCTCTACCGTCCCAATAACTGTTAAACGAAATATTGAATCATAACTCCGTAATAGAAGGTGATGTAATGCATCGGAATTGAAGCAATTTCTAGTGAAACGAAATTTACCTTACATGTATGGATTAGTGAAGACCAAACAGCAGAAGCAATGTAGTAGTATGACCAAAAACTAATAATTTAGTAGGTTTCGTATTGCCTTTAACTCATTTTGATTGCCGGAGAAAAACATATTTTTAGCTACCACCGCTAATCAGCAGAGGAATTTTTTAATAATTCAAAGAAATCTGTATGTCAATGTTATTGTTGCCCAACCGTTAATGCCAATTCTTCCTTCATTTTGCCTATGTATTTATGGAACCGACAATAAATTTACACGAAAGATGCATACAAAATTGGAAAAAACTTGAATCATCAGCACAAGAGCAAAGCATTATCATACATGGTTTCTCCTCAGATGGTGATGCTATTATTAAAGTGCATGAAAATCAGAAATAATTTTCCACGATTCAATAATGACAGTGAATTAAAATGGTTTCATGAATTATAACAGCAAGGATCCGATATCCGTTCAAGATACTGTGCATATTGGTACCAAACTTAAAACTCGCCTTTAAATTCTAAAATAACTATGACAATGGGAATTTTAATAACTTAGTTACATTTGCTTCAGTTAATAAAACTGTATCAAAAGAAAAACACTTATTGACAGAGTGATTTAGATGTAACAGACAAAAATGAATTTTGAAGCAATAGACAAACTATCACGAAATATCGTCCAAACTTATTAAACGAACATTGTAAAGATAGTTTAGCAACTGTCATTTATTTGAAAATTACTGTTTAATATTGACTCATTCTTGATAAAGAAATATCCATACTGACCCGTGTTTATAATATTTGGTATGCAGTTTTTGTTCTTAGAATTTGGAGATACTGGCTTAGTACCAATAAAAATATAGTATTGCTAAAACTTCATTACACTAAACAGTTATACGTGTATTAAATTAAATGCACACGCATTAATTTTATTAATTGATAAATATAGATCATACAAAGATCTTAAAACACTATACCACCTTTTATTTTTGCCTTGGTTAATGAAAGAAGTCAACCCTGCGAAAAGTATTTCGGGCAGTAAGGTCATTGACGTCAACATTTTCCACCGTTGTTAATTTTAGTTTTGAAATTCTAAGACGACTAAAAGAATACAATTGGTTAAATGAAATATCGACATAAGTAAAACTTCAGATGGGAATTCAGGTAACGCTACTTTTTCTTAAGTTTTCATATTATATCTGAGTCTAATGTTACAGACGTACAGTCAGAAAAAGTTCATCTTTCCAAGAGAAGAAAGATCTTCTCGATTGGGTCGCAGTTTAGTATAATTCCCAACGAGTTCTCTGATATTCCCAACTACGAAAAAGTAAACAATGAAGTACGAGAGCTAAAGCAGATGCTATAAAGACCACAAACAAGTTAGGAATGCAGTGTGCTGACCAGATTAATGAAGAATGGATGCAACTGTAAAAGCAGAGAGTTTGTCGAAATTTTCTTCAATCACATGTTGTTGACGAGGTTTTTGATTGCCCTACAGATGATGAAGAAGGAGAACATGATGACGAAAATAACGTCTCTAACGAAGGTAAACAACGCGACATACACACATATATTTATTCACATATGTATAAGTGAAAGTAATTTATTAAATTTACTTTTCATGAAATTTTGTTGATTTTGATAGAGCATTTTATTCACATGTACTAAAAATAATAATTTATTATTTTTCTTTTACTTTAGAAAATTAGAGGAACAATTACCAGTAACAGACAGTTAACATAATCGAACTGCTTTCAAATGTAGATGATTTAATTAAAAGACTTCTTGTCAAAGTTTAACTGCACAAGAAAATATTGAGACCACTCCATACGTAAAAGTAGACATCAAAGGGAACATAAAGATTATAAAAATCTACACTTTGCTGGTTGTTTCCAACAATCGCAAACGAGTCAGCATGAGATCGATGAGCCGATTTAAAACTAATGTTAAACCGGACCACTCTTCCAAAACGACGACTAAAGAATAATAAAAAGAATGAATCCAAAATCGAGCCTGGGCTATTGATTATTAGAGAGTGAAAGTTCTGATTCAGAGTCATATATCCAAGATTTCCATTCGTAGTGATACTTTGACTGAAAGTTTTTCATCTGATGAGGGCGAGACGATAATAACGTTGGTCTTGAGACTAGTCTCAATCAATCCCGTGATAAAATAGATAAAATCTGGAACTGGAAAATATTATGCTGTATATTATGAAGAGAATTGGTATTGGAAGAATAATTAAGATACAGAAAAAGAAGAAAACAATACAATATTAATGAAATTTCTAAAAATTTGCATACTTATATTTGGCCTAATGTAGATGACATACAAACAATTGAAGAGGAATATATTTTTACGGTCCTATTAACTTAGTGTGTGGTCCTTTGAAATTAAGCGATGTGGGATACTATAACACTAATAGGATGTATAAGAACCCAAAAGTATTTACCTGATACTTATAATCCGCTGCAAATTATGCTCATTTCTTAATAATTATACTAATCCATTAGCATTGTTAATTGAAGTTTATAATCATGTTATTAGTATTTAGATATGTGTTAGGTAATAGGTTTTTTATTATTATATAAAAAGTATTTCTCGAGTATTTCTTTATATTTTTCGATGTTTTTTGTACTTGAATGTTGTGTAGTAAATAAAGTTCGTAAAATAAATACAGTTTTAAAATGTGTTAAAATCTCATAGTAAAACTAAAATCTTTTACATCACTGTAAAAACTGTGATAATCTTTAAAATTTATACAACCTTAAAATTTAGGTACAGTCCGGTACAATCTAACAATTTCAAAATATTGGATACAATACGTACAATCTATTAAAAATCTGTACAATCTATTCTACTTACAGTCTTGTGTACGTAAGTGTTGTAGTGGTCTACCCTCGGTATAAAATAAATAAATAAATAAAAAAAGTTGGTTTCGCCGTTTTGTCCGCAAACAAATTCTGCGCGTTTTGTCCGCGGATTCTGTTGAAGTTCGGGGACGACGCCAGGTTACGCCAAGGTTTCGTTTTTTACCTTTCATGTTTTGACCATATTCGGCAATCACAGAAGCATTTTCGGCGATTTGTCAACAGAAGTTTTTCGGCAGATTTGTCCACACAAATTCGGCGTTTTGTCATAGGGGCCCTATATGGATAACACTTACATGTCAAGTTTCACAAAAGCCAGTGGTTTTCGTGATATTCGCCAAAAAGTAAAGAAAATCGGTGGGCACAGATGGTTTACTATAGTTGTCGCGATGAACTCGTGGAATAGTCAAAAGATGTTAATATGATACTTTAGTAACATCATAAAAGATTCTATTTACATCATCGCATCACCCTTAACGAATTTCAAGCTGACACACCACCCACTCCATGCATAGAAAGACCTCTCTTAGTCTTCTAAATTAATTGTAATGCTATGTTCTTTCTTAATCTATTTAAAGAATGCAAATGTATTATCACAATAACAATTACAATGACCGTTTTCCATTTCATTTAGCAAAAATAGAGCTAAAAACATACTCAAAGTGTGACTTGTTATCGACACGAGTGTTAAGCATTTAACGTTATCGCTTTTTGATAACGATAATGGACATAAACATTCACTGTCGTTACAGTTAACTGTTGGCATTTAGTTTATACCATTCATAATCTAACACTATTTAGATAACACTTTTTTCTACTTATACATAAGGAAAGTAGGCTTTCTGTAGTAGTGGCATATTGTGTATATCATTTTCATCTCTAGTAGTGACAGTTACTTACACTTCTAAATTCTTGCATCAAAATTGATAGATATCTGTATTACTTAGACATTTTAATTTCAAAACGGGACAATATCTCGATGCTAATTCGTTTTTTTTTATTTTATGTTTTTTATTATCTTATTATTTATTTCTTAAAAAAATAAGTGGCACAAGAACTACTTTGTTACGTTGAGGTAAATTTATTAACATTAGTGGCGTCACCGCTGTTGATGTGACGTCATTTGGTATAAATTTTGAAATCAATGTTTTTTTCGATTTTATTCTGCAATCAACTATTGATCACAGTTGAGTGGGATTTTCAATTTTCAGCAATAACATCCTTATTGCAAGTCACCATAGTAATTAGTTTATTACTACATACGATTTCAAAGTTTTCTAAATTTTACATGAAATTGCAATTTGCCCTCAACGCTATTTCTGACTTTACCCTATATATTTTTTTTTTCTATTGTTTGTAGAAATTCTAGAAGTTCTAGAAATTTTATTTTTTGTATTTATACTTTGTCTTATGTTTTGAATGCTTTTGTTTTAATATTTATACATATATTTGTCTATTTTAATATTGCATATTCATGCGCATATTTCTACATGTCTAACTACATATTGTTCATTGAGATGTTTAATATTTAAAAATACTGGTATAAACATTGTAACTACTGGCACCAAAAGTTCTAAAATCATCTCTAACGACAAAATTAATTATATTCTCTTCTGGATGTTGTGATGTTTTGTGGTTAGTTCACCTAACATTAAATAATAGATTTTTTCTTCAAGCGACAATAAAACGTCATATTATTGAACTACTGGCAGACGCTAAAAACTCTTTTTACTGTCTAGACATTAAAAGTAAAACAGTTATTTTGTTTCCACATACTATTTAGAGAGGTTGGTACCTCGGTATGTCATATTATGAATGTAACAGTAAAGTACCAACTTGATTCGTCGAGAATAAAACGTCACTATAAGACTCGAGAATCTCTCGAAAATTTGAAAATAACACATGAAAACTAGCAACAAACGCTTGAAGAAAATAATATATTACACTTGAGTTAAAAATATAATTGTTGCTTATTTGCTGTCTCGGCTAACGCCTGCCAGCAAACTTTTTAAGCTCAACAATTATATTGTTTAACTCCTAGTAAAATAACCTACTATTTTTCTGGAAATCGTCCGTAAAGTGGCAAAAATCGGCAGTAAAGAAAATAAAATCGACACTAAAGCAATTCATTATACGGCGATTTTTAAGTTCGCATTTTTTTGCCGGTAGAGATGTGTAAAATGATGTAAATTTTAAAATCACGCATGCGCAGAACAGACATTCGTCGAAAAATTGAAATAGCTGATTACATTTGCTAATTAAAAACGAACGCTAAAGAATTGTCCGATTTTTTGTTCAAATTTTGGGATTTCATAAAATAGTAGATTATTTTACTAGGAGTTAAACAATATAATTTGAGCCTAAACAATTATATTTTTTTCACTCTGCTAGAAGTTTACTATTTATTCTTTAAGCGATTATTGCTGGTTTTCGCGTTATTTTCTAAATTTTCGAGATTCTGAGTGTTGTAGTGACCTTATTCTTCGACGAATCAGGCTGGTACTTAACTCTTACATTCATAGTAATATGACATAACCGAGATACTTTAACCTCTAAATAGTTATGAAAACAAAAGAACTGTTGCTTTTAATGTTTACACCGTAAAAGCTTTTTTAGTGTCTGCCAGTAGTTCAATATGCCGTTTTAATGTCGCTTAAAAATAGTAGATTTCTATTTACTAGGAGTTAAACAATTGAACTTAAAAGTTCAAGCGAAACAATGATATTTTTTAACTCCAAGTGAAATATACTATTTTTTCTTCAAGCGTTTATTGCTGGTTTTCATGTTATTTTTAAATTTTCGAGATTCTCGAGTGCTATTAGGTTGGTACTTTACTGTTACATTCATACAATATGACAACCGAGGTACCAACCACTGAATAGTTGTGAAAACAAAAACTGTTGCTTTTAATGTTTAGACAGTAAAACGCCTCTTTTACATCTGCCAGTAATTCAATATGCCGTTTTAATGTCGCTTGAAGAAAATATATTATGTACCTAGGCATCAGGTGCTTTTTTTCATGACTCACGATTATTTATTTGCCTCGGCTATCGCCTCTGCAACTAAAACACATTGGTCATGAAAAATTACAAGTTTCGTGCCTTGATACATAAATAACTACTTGCCTAGTTGGTCAGAAATATTTCTAAAATTAATAGAGAACACTAGAACTTTCGGGTGTTTACTATTATTTTCAAATTTAAGTACGACCAATAGTTCTAAAAGTGTAATGACAAAATTGATTGTATTTAACACTAATTGAATCTCTTGTTTTGAGATATGGTTTTGTTTAGTTAGCACACTTTTTAGATTTAGATTAGATTAATCTGAGGTTGATACTACACTAATCCATCATACTATTGTGCTTTCAGTGTATATAAAGCACCTTCCACACGCCAATCTTTCTGATGAATCTCATAGTTGACCTGGGATTCACGGAGCGATTTCACCAGGTTTGTAGTTAGTCCCCTGAAACTTCTCTATTTTTTAAAAGAATGTAGCGTAACAATCAGGATTTTGTAGATACTCAAAATAATAAGGTTTGTCATGCACAGTGATTTGTAAGAGATCCTGATTATTACTGCTCATAGTAGACACAATTTACTTATCTCTTGATCTACCTTAGCCCTGATAGTTTATATCAGTACTTTCTCTTTACGTCCTTACTTTTCGATCCAAAACTTTTCTTACTGTGAGCAAGGCCACCTCCACAGAAGGGTTCCAGTCTAGCGAAAGGAGTAGCGTTCCTCTTGTAGCGAGGACAGATTCAACATCCACTGCACCTATTCCGCTTGAAAATACTGGTGATTTTGCCCAGAGATTCCGAATATGTGGCTTAAGTCCAACTACTTCCGCCCAAATACCTTAATTTGTTAGAACTATTGGTAAACTGAATATAGAAAACTAAAACTTTTCAGGTATTTATTATGATTTGGAAATATGAAAAACACTCTCAAGAGTTCTTAAAGAACCTCTAATGACAAAATTAATTATATTCGAAGGTTAAAACGATATTCCTGATTTTGTGAAATTAGCAATATTTAAGATTTGATAATAGCTTTTTTTGCTTAATTCGTCAGAACTATTGTAAAATTATAAAGTTATCAAGTTTAATCATATAATTTATTTTGCAAATTGCCTTAACTCAGATGTCACCATTCCTTTTTGTTTTTATTGTATTAATTACTGAAAAATTGTTGATAAGTATACAAATTAGCTCCAAATTATTCAGATGAGTTGAATTTGTTTCTAGTTTGTTTTTTAATAGTTTAGCGTAAACAATTAAAATCAAACAAAACAATATTTTGAAATTATTATAAATTGCTTGTGGTGTAAATTAATCCCAAATTGAATAGATAAGATTTTTTCATTTTATTTTAATAAAACAGTAGGCCAGTGACAATTGCAAACTCACGGGTTACACCTACATACACAATGCTTAGCCTTGTTGATGCTCTTCACCAGTATAGGCTAGGGGTATCTCAAACGTAAGACTACAAAATCACTGGAAAATTACAAGTTCATGCGTGTGTGAAAAACTGTGTGTAAAAGTCTACAATTAAGACTGGCCCCATCTGGGCTCAATGATTTATTCGACAACAATTCCACATTTTTGCATTAATTAAAAGCGTATAGTTTTTAGCGGGACATTGTATGAATTTGTCGCCGATATCTTCCTATCTACAGTTTTCTTTAAAATTTCTTTCAAATCTGTAGTCTAACACCATACGTTTTTTCTTAGTAATTGATTATAAACCGAATACTGATATTTTGTAGAAATTCTTGTGGGTACGAATTAGTTACAAATTGATGGTTAAGATTGTTGACTTCGTTTCTAATTATAAAGTTTGTTTAACAATTTTTCTTCGAAACGGTTGAACCACAATCCGAAATCATAAACAAATAGATTATAAACTTATTAGTTGTACATATTTCTGCTAAGATTAGCCATAGATCGTTATAATTTTGCGAATATTTTTTATTTAAACTTTTAAACTAGTATTTGACGACTTTTTGTGGGTCAAACCACAATTCCATTGGATTCGTGATTGAATACTTTAATTTCCAGAGATTATTTGCAAAAGCAAGAGACGCAGATTTCGCCTCGTGAATCTAAACAGTCGCATGTATTTGTTAGAAACATTTATCCATACTATCAAATTTTTGTTCATAATCAATTAATATGTTTAAATTCTCAGAAATTTCGCTATGTGATTTAACAATTTCGACAAAAATTATTAAAAATCGCAAGTCCTATCTATCGAATTTAGAACTAATTTGCACCTGTTACTTTCACCATGTCACTGGGAATTCACTACAGGGCGATGGTTCCTTTAGGCTAGTCTCGGCTTGTACGGGAGTCCAAAGTCGTCAAAATTGACGTTAAAACATGATCGCAGCGAGATCGCAGATTGCCTGTCGCTTAATACCTCAAAGTATATAATTTTTGTTATAAAAATTAATGGCAGACACGAGGAGGGGGGTACAATCCCAATTTTACAATGATTAGTAAGCTTGCCTAAATTTTTGCAATTTAGAAATAATCTGCTTCTCGCCCCCTCACAGCACTTGAGGTAATTTGTTGCAGGACAAGAGCTGAACCTTCGGGCTGACGTTAATTACAAACATAAAAGATATCTATGGGGGTACAATTAAAATTTTGCAATTGTTTAATGTTCGTTTGTTGAATTTTAGCACTTAAAAATTGCTGCGCCCTGGATGGCACTTCTTTGGGATAATTTATTGTAAGGATTATAAGGGCTGAACCCCGGCCCAGACTACGTTACAAACATAAAAAAATCTGCGTGGGTACAATCTACTTGGCAATTGTTTAATGCGTTTGCCGAATTTTCGAATTAAGAAAAATTGCCGCACCCTGCCAACACTATTGGAGTAATTTGTTGCAAGGATTATAAGGGCTGAACCCTGGGCTGACGACAATTACAAACATATAAGATATCTGTAGGGGTACACCTCCACTTGCCGATTGTTAATGTTTTGGCTGAATTTTTATACTTAGAAAATATTGCGGTAACGGTCACAACACTTTGGGGCAATTTTGTTGCAAGGATTGTAAAGGCTGAACTCGTTGGACGACAATTACAAACATTAAAAATATCTGGTGGGGGTACAATTTCAATGCGATTGTTTAATGTTTTTGCTAATTCTTGTAAAATTGCGGCACCGTCACGACCAGGGTCACTAACACAATCTGGGGTAATTTGTTGCAAGGATTATAAAGGCTAAACTTCGGGGCCGGACGACAATTACAAACATTAAGATATCTGTGGGGGTAGAATTTAATTTGTTTATTGTTTAATGTTTTGGCTGAAACTTTTTACTTCTAGAAAATATTGCGGCACTGTCACGACACTGGGGTAATTTTTGTTGCAAGGATTGTAAAGGCTAAACTCGGGCTGGACGATAAATACAAACATTAAAATATCTGCGGGGGTACAATTTCAATGCGATTGTTTAATGTTTTTGCTGAATTTTTATACTTAGAAAAAATGCGGCACCGTCACGACACTTGGGGTAAGGGCAAGGATTGCAACAGGCTGGACCCCGGTCTAGACTACAATTAAACATATAAAAATCTGGTGGGGTTCAATTCATATTTCAAAAAAAAATTAATGCACCCTAATTGCGCACTTTTGGAGTATCATTTGTTGCAAGGATTATAGTTGACTACAATTACAAACGTATAAGAAATCTATGGGGATACAATCCCACCGGTAATTGTTTAATGTTTTGCTGAATTTTTGTAATATGGCACCGTCACGACCGAGGTCACGACACAATTCTGGGGTAATTTGTTGGAAGGATTGTAAAGGCTAAACTCAATATTAATGACAATTACAAACATTAAGATATCTGCGGGGTGAATACCAATGTTAGATTGTTTAATGTTTTTGCTGAATTTTACACTAGAAAAAAATGCGGCACCGTCACGACACTTGGGGTAAGGGGTGATTATACTGAGGTTGGACCCCGGTCTAGGACTACAATTACAAAGTCATATAAAAATCTGCGGGGTTCAATTCATATTTCAAAAAAATTACCGCACCTTAATTGCGCACTTTTGGGAGTAATTTGTTGCAAGGATTATAAAGGCTGGACTACAATTACAAACGTATATGAAATTCATGGGGATACAATCCCAAATTTGCAATTGTTTAATGTTTTGCTGATTTTTTGTAAAAATTGGTGGCACCGTCACGACCGAGGCCGACACAATTTGGGGGTAATTTGTTGCAAGGATTGTAAAGGCTAAACTCGGGCTGGACGACAATTACAAACATTAAGATATCTGGTGGGGGTACACTTCAATGCGATTGCTGCTTTGCTGAATTTTTATACTTAGAAAAAATGCGGCACCGTCACGACACTTGGGGTAAGGGGCAAGGATTATAACAGGCTGGACCCCGGTTCAGACTACAATTACAAACATATAAAAATCTGGTAACTAACCCATATTTCAAAAAATTACCGCACCCTAATTGCACTTTTGGAGTAATTTGTTGCAAGGATTATCAAGGGGCTGACTACAATTACAAACGTAGAAGAAATCTATGATACAATCCCAAATTTGCAATTGTTTAATGTTTTTGGTTGAATTTTTGTAAAATTGCGGCACTGTCACGACTGAGGTCACGACACAATTTGGGTAATTGCTGCGATTGTAAAGGCTAAACTCGGGCTGACGACAATTACAAACATTAAGATATCTGCGGGGGTACAATTTCAATGCGATTGTTTAATGTTTTGCTGAATTTTTACATTCTAGAAAAAAATGCGGCACCGTCACGACTTGGGGTAAGGGGCAAGGATTATAACAGGCTGGACCCCGGTCTAGACTATAATTACAAACATATAAAAACGGTGGGGTTCAATTCATATTTCAAAAAATTACTGCACCCTAATTATGCACTTTGGAGTAATTTGTTGCAAGGATTATCAAGGCTGGACTACAATACAAACGTATAAGAAATCTGCGATATAATCCAAATTCTGCAATTAGCTTAATGTTTTGCTGAATTTTTTGTAAAAATTGCGGCACCGTCACGACCGAGGTCAATGACACACGGGGTAAATTGTTGCAAGATCAAAGGCCAAACTCTGGGCTGGACGACACTACAAACATTAAGATATCTGTGGGGTACAATTTCAATGCGATTGTTTAACGTTTTTGCTGAATTTTATACTTAGAAAAAAAATGGCACCGTCACGACACTCAAGGGGCAAGGATTATAACAGGCTGACCCCGGTCTAGACTATAATTACAAACATATAAAAATCTGCGGGGGTTCAATCTATATTTCAAAAAAATTACTGCACCCTAATTGTTACTTATAATTTTGTTGCAAGGATTATAAAGGCTGGACTACAATTACAAACGTATAAGAAATCTATAGATACAACTTCAAATTTGCAATTGTTTAATGCTGCTGAATCTTGTAAAATTGCGCACCGTCACGACCGGAGGCTCTACGACACAACAAAATTGGCTGCAAGGATTGTAAAGGCTAACTCGGGCTGGACGACAATTACAAACATTAAGATATCTGCGGGGGAGATATTCAATGCGATTGTTTAATGTTTTTGCTGAATTTTTATACTTAGGAAAAATGCGGCACTGTCACGACACTTGGGTAAGGCAAGGATTATAACAGGTTGGACCCTGGTTCAGACTATAATTACAAACATATAAAATCTATGGGGTTCAATTCATATTTCAAAAAAAAAATTAATTAATCTAATATAATTTTTTGAGTAATTTAAGCGTAAAGGATTATAAAGGCTGGACTACAATTACAAACGATAAGAAATCTATGGGGATACAATCCCAAATTTGCAATTGTTTAATGTTTTTGCTGAATTTTTGTAAAAATTGCGGCACCGTCACGATCGAGGTCACGACACAATTCTGGGGTAATTTGTTGCACCATTGTAAGAGCTGGACTACAAATTACAAAGAAGAAAAAATCTCTCGGGGGCATAATCCTAATTTTGCGAGCAGTATGTGCTGTTAAAATCTGATTTCGACTATTGGGGTGGTAGCTTGAACTCAATGGTATTACGCCACAAACATTGTTCTGTGACCAGGCTGAGTACAAATTACAACTTTTCGGGTGTACAAATTAGTGCTTATAATTAGTTCTAATTTTTATCAAATTTACTATATTGTGGAAAAGCCTGCAGACGCGTTTTTATATTCATGGCCTACACTGAATCCTCTACATGAATCATGCATAACAGGTTTTTTCATCTATATAAACATAAATGACCATTAGAACCGCAGCCTGTGCAGTTACTTTTTATTTCTTACAATTTATACACAAATGATAAGAAGTTCGAAAAATATATCTAAGATAGCTGATAAAAACAGTACCAATCGACATTAAGTCACGGTGTCACTGACCAAAGCAAGAACCTCATAAACGCAAAGATTCTTCAATAATTTAAAATCTAGCTGTAGATAAAATTTAAAAAATTAATTACACACCAAATACACACTTAAATTATTTTTTTTTTCTAATAATAAATATAAACCGACTTACTCTATTTTTCGGTATGACGCTATTAACAACAATCGCATCCTGGTTTTTTCATTTTTGGGAGGAACCGGTGAACTATTTATATTTGGAACATTCATTAGACTTCACATTCGACCGCATATTATTTGATAATGAGCACTCGTACTTTGCCGATATTTAAATACGAATCACCAGCATATACCCGCCTATTTATCTCACGTGTTGCCGTTAAATTGTTTATAATTATTTCGAACGATGCTGCTTATATTAATTATTTATTTATAAGAGTGGTAGTAAAAATTTGACGGCTCGCGATTGACTGTCAAAGATAATTTTAGCGGTGTCTCCATTAACTTTGGGGCAGTGGTTAATGTACTTTCTTCAAGTGCTTATTTTTCTAATTGACCATATTCCCAAGATTTGGACTTCAGTTTTGTAATTGTCTGTGTGGCTACCCTGTCATATTTTAAATTTACCGCAATAAAACTTATTCCTTATTGGTCGATGGTTAGACAATAAAAACAAACAAATGACCACAACATAACCTCTTTTATTGTTCCTTGGTTTTAATTTATTATAATTCGTCTTATTGTTTTTGGTAATTATTGTTGTCTACATAAATATTTAAATTTAGAACAGTATATGAAAGTATATTTTTCATTTGAAACTGATATGGATAAGCATCGACAAAGGTAGTATACTTATGCATTTGTATAGCATGTTTTGATTCAAATCATTACAGAAGGATTCATGGAACAGTATGTTCAGTGAAAGGCTGTAGGAATAACACGCTATGAATAAAGAAGTGTCATTTCATCGATTTCGAAGAACAATAAACTAGCAACACAGTGGCTACGCTTGTATTGATCCTTTGAGAAAAGATTTTAGTAGATATGCTTCAAAAGAATTTGTGGAGTACATTCTTAATCGTACTGGTAAAAAGACTAAGGCAGATAAATATCCAATATATTTAGTGCCACATATTCAAGTGATCAAGGTAGTTATAAATGTTATCAATTTAAAATTAATTTAGGTACACATTTGCAGAACTAACAAAAGAGGAAGAAAAAGCTACATAACATTGATCATACTGAAGTAGGTTATGAATTAGAGATTATACCATTAAACAATGAAATTCCTAAGATTAATACAAACGATGTAACATCGTACTGACCACACATATGCTTATCGGGAAGGTAATGCAGATGCATTTAAAGGTATGCAGCAATATATCTGTTCTTTAGAAAAAGAAATGAAGTGTTGAAGTTGAAATTACAGCATATGAATACTCACGAACGCCAATAAGGATCGATTACGACGAAATAATAAATCACCAATACATGCTAAATTTTTTGCACTCAATTTGCTGATAGAAATAAGTATAATGCATTTGTAACTATAATGAAGTCTTTAGCTGAAATGTATTTAATTCAAAATAGAAAGTGTAGAAGACCCAGCCAAGTATCGACATAATGAACAGATCTTTCTAGTTTTAACAAGATTAAGACTAGGTGTACTAGAAATGACTTGGCTATTAGGCATAATATAAGGCAAAGCACAGTTTCTAAAATTTGTTCATTTTGGATAAATATTATGTTTGCTTATTTCAAAACAATTGCCTATTTGGCCAACCACGAAAAATAGTACAAGAATTTATGCCCGATTGTTTTAAAAGGCGATATCCTAGTAATACTAGAGTGATTTTGGATGGTACCGAAATATTTATACAAAAACCTTCAGACTATAATGTCCAAAGTGCAACTTATTCACATTATAAGTCCCATAATACAACCCACGATTGTCGGTATTACCCCAAATGGATTTCTGTCACATGTAACCGATTTATTTCCTGGAAGAATATCAGAAAAACAAATTATTATTAGCAGTGGGCTCTTAAATAAATTGGAACCAGGGGATTCTGTTATGGCCGATAGAGGATTTTTACTAACAGATGAATTGAGGACTATCAATGTAGACTTAAACATACCACCATTTGTGAATAGACTGCCACAGTTTTCATTGGAAGATGAACAACTTACAAGAGATATAGCGAGTAAGTGTTCTAAAATTAGATATACAAAGAATATAAGATTTATTTTCAGCTGTACGAATACATGTCGAGAGAACAATACGAGACATAAAAATCTATCGTATTCTGACAAGAACGTTTCCAAATAACTCAATAGATCAGTTAAACAAAATTTGGACTATTTGTTGTCATTTAGTAAATATCACTAATGTACCTTTGTTGAATAGATAAAGAGTACATGTACATTAGTGATATTTACTAGAACGAAGTGCTAAGGAGGTGACAGCACTTGTGTACATATTATTACAATATACTATATTACATTCTCGCGTTGTATTGTTGGAAACTGTTTAAAATAAAAATTTACCAATGATGGTAACATATGCTGGGACCACAATTCACTGTCAAAAGTAATTTTTCTATATGCATATCACTTCCGCTATCGATTAACAAATCACAATATTTCAGTCCTGTAATGGCTAGCTGTCCTTGTATCTGAAAATAATGTAGATGTGTTCTTTTAACACAATATTTTCATCAATTTGTAAAAATGGAGCAAATCCCTGATTTATACAGTCAATTATACTTAAATTGCCTAACACACCACCTTTAACTAGACTTTTAATTTCTAATAAATGATATTCCTTTGAAGCAGAATTATAAATTAGTCTATCTGGTGAAGCTGCCAAAAAAGGAATACCAGGATTCACACAGAGCACCGCAACTGAATGCTTTATAATCAGGATACAGTGATAAGTATTTTGATACCGCTTGCTTTTCATTGTCAATGCCAATCTGCATAAATGCTGTTCTAAAATTTTGTCGTTGCCATATTCGTTCCAAAAATTTTTATCGACTGCTTTTTTCTTGGGTAATTTCTCCAAATTTCGATGCGGTAAGTCTTTTACTACGTTCAGTATGCCACAACTTATTTTCAGCCTGTCCTCTTGTACCCTTTTCTAACGCTCTAGCTTCTTCTACAGTTAACTGTAATTGCAATAATAATGAATCAACACTTTGTATATTATTTGTTGTTACAATGGTTTGGAATTCGCTTTTCCCATTTGCTTTCGGTGGGAATAACGTCTTGTTCATTTGAGGTGCTTTCACTGCCAGTTTTACGTATTTTTAACGGTTCACATTTGTTGGATTCTATAACTTTTGAAAGCATTACTAAACCAACATCTTCAAATTCTTTAGCATGCTGTCTAAGAATGGTAGAATTAATTGGCATTTTTAAATGTTGCACCATAATCTCTCTTCGCTTTTCAATATTTTTAATAATCCTCTTTCTTTGTTTACTAGGATCGGGTTTTATAAAATTTATTTCATCTAATGGTTTATTAATAATTCGTTTGAAGGAGCCTGTACCCCAAGTTCGTGGTTGAGATGTTGTTGCGACCTCTTCATCATCAATAAACATTTGTTCTTCTCGTACAAGATCTAGTAATTTCCATAGAATGGCAAATACGTGTTTGCAATGGCCAGATCTACCTGCTACACAAGTACAGTGAGCCTTTTCGATAGTACCATTGTTTATCAAAACAAATACTTTATAACAATTTTTCATCGCTGCACTAACATCACATTTAGTAATGACTACGCCATTGGTGCCATAATGTAATAAAATGTTTTTGACTTTTGGGCTTTGTACATACGGTATCCCAGTATATGTGGTTTATTAACACCCTCGCCAGAATTATTTTATAATCTAGCAGCATGCGTTCACAAAACTCCTTGGGAAATTGTATAAAAAGTTTTTGTCCACGGACCTTTTGGAATGGTTCTGTAAATTATACTATTAAATTGCTTACAAAAATATAAAACATCGATAGACAATATACCTTAAAATTCCTCAACTTCTTGCATTTACATTCACATTTACTAATCCCTGTAAGTATATAAAACAACTACCATAAGAATAACAGACAAAATTAATAAAATCTAAAAATTTAAACAAATTTTAATAACAATGAAAGGGGTTATGTTGTGGT
Organism: Abscondita cerata; assembly: GCA_030710515.1. Classification (NCBI taxonomy): domain Eukaryota; kingdom Metazoa; phylum Arthropoda; class Insecta; order Coleoptera; family Lampyridae; genus Abscondita; species Abscondita cerata. Next base: position 510,815 of record JALBCR010002337.1, read on the forward strand.
CATTTTATTTGTTTTATTATCACAACCATCGACCAATAACGAAAAAGTTTTATTGCGGGAAATTTAAAATATGACAGGGTAGCCACACAGACAATTACAAAACTGAAGTCCAAAAATCTTGGGAATATGGTCAATTGATTTATCAATCTGATTATTAATGCACACGTGCATTTCAGTGTATTTTAAAAGGAGGTTGTGTAAGGAATATTAGTTTATAGTCATTTTAGGCAACTTGGCAACACGGCATATTTTATAAGATGAACGTGGCAGCGTTGTTTAAAAAAAAAGAGAAAGGGCGCCAGTAAAGTCTACAGTAAAGAACACGTAGTAATTGCGTTTGTGTTTTTGTAGTCTTACAGTTGTTTTTAATAATTAATAATAAATGGGTTTACTAATGAAAGATTCTGGGTAAAGATACAACCGTGTTAGAAAATAGTTCAGAGCTGTGTTGAATACCACTTTATTGTATTTTATTATGTTTCTATCTCATCAAATAACGGAGATATTGCTTGTTTACATAAATCTGGGACACAGGATGTTTCCAAGTCGTGGCAGATAAACTTACTTTTCTTTTAAATGAAATATGCCATATTTTCTTCACAATTTGAAGGGAATCGAGAGCTTTAAAAATATATAGCATATTCATGTTTTGCGCAGAGTATTTTAGAAGATATTTTTAAAATGTCCACTCTGCGTATTCATTGTAACAAATTTTGAAAGTTTTTTATCCGATGTCAGAAGCTTGCGCCACCTTGTATACCTCAATTGACTAAAGGTAGTTGCAAAAAATGATTAGTTACTCGTAATTTGAATAGCGCACTTCAGTTAAAAATCTAAAAAGGACAAAAGAGTGTAGTTCTTTCTGTTTTCATCAAGGCAGCCAACTATGGGTATTTAGTAAAAATTTCCAACACAATGATTAAAAAGATTGTTTTAGGAAAAGATCCAATCAAACATCAACAATCAACCAGCAATCAACAATTTGTAATTGGTTACACTACAGCAAACTGCAGGGATTTCTTGTACTAAATTTAGGGTATTTTCAATGTTTCTAAAAGCATGTTTCTTTACTGGTAAACAAAGAGAGCATTAGAGTAGACTCTTTTGTTCTTTTTATAAATTTTTAAGTGAAGTGCGCTATTAAAACAGGCGTTTATTTATTTAACCTCAAAATTTGTCAAAACGACGTCTTTGATTCAGATAAAAAAGTAAACTTGATAGTTATTGTTTATTATTGAGAATAAAAAATGTTTGTTTGTCATGAAAACAACTACATTTTTTTTAATTGCCAAACTCATAAGTCACAGTTAACTCTTAAGTTAATTTTTGATAAAACTCATAAATACTACATGTGGAAAAAGTGCTGGGTATTACTTGAGGATAAAATCATGTTTCATTGCTCGTCATTATCAGCGCTTGAGCAACCGCTCTACGGGCAGCAAACACACTCGTATGCAAACTGTGATTTTCTACTTTTATATTTCCTACTTTTGTATTGTAATTTATTAATTAGAATTTTGCGATCTGTACTCTAATGAAATTCGTTGCGATTCAAATTTAGTACCAAATGAATTGTGACGTTACATGAATATCAAATGTTTTATGAGTGAAAAGCCTTTTGGCCACATTATCAGTCAGTATGATCAAACTTAACTAAACCCTGGTTACTTCATCTCATATACTGAATTTCTCCGTTTCACAAACTCTAATTACATTATCAGTCAGAGTTTGATCAAACAGTTTTTACTAATGACGTCAGGACTGACGATTTGACACTTTTTTATCAAATATGGGGATCAACGTATTAGACAGTTTGATAAATTAATTTGATAGAAAAATTGTTCAGAGTGGTCAATTCAAATTATTTAAACAAAGCGCGAAACAATGGGGGTAAACCACGTTAACTCTTCGAATGTCTTTAAAATAACCCTTATCTTTTCCGTTGAATTTAAAGCGATTAGATTAGAAAGCAACAATTAACAAAATAACAACATCAATCAACAATAACAACTACAACAACAACAGTAAAAGTAACAAGAACAAATAATAATTATAATAAGATAAAAAAATTCTCATAAAACAAACATCGTAACTTTCTATCGCATTTTTCTCTTTCTTTGTGGTGAACCCGTTAAAAGAGGGTATTAAGAAAACATTATTGCGCTATTTGAATCATTTTGTTGAATCGAATTTTTCGTGTGAGAAATTACTTACTTTAAAAATTTTATTACGTGTTTGTAAGTCGGGGATCCTCGGTAAGTGTTGTTTGTTAATATTATCGTAATTAGTCTCACACTAATTTACTTTATCCCGAATGCATCAAACGCGTATATCGCGCCTCCGCTATTTATTTAATAACTTGCGGTTTATCCAAGGAACATCACTATTTGTTTTCTGTGATAAAAGCGATACAAGTTTGTGGTTAAATATAAACCAGTTTCATGCTCAGTAATATTATTGTAATTGTATTTTTTGTTTCTTAATTTAAGATTTGTTCTATTCGTTGCCCTCTCGTAGTATTTTTAATTTGTGTGTAGATAATTATATGTTTTATATGTTTGTGGTTTTACACGTTTGTTTGTTTTTATATCTTACTGCCTAAGAGTAATTACTAGGTGGCGGCCGGTACAGCATCGGAAGCATCTGTATGAATAATTCCCGCGACCCACTCTACGTCATTGGTGCTACGGGTAGGTCTTCTAAACTTTAACTAAAATCTATTATTTGCGTTCTACATAAACAAACCTCTAATATGCTTTTGTAATAGCTCAAGATCTCACCGCTATAGGAAAGAAAAGGACTTTTTATAAATGGAACCATAGATTACTAATTTTAAATTGAAGGTACTTCAAAACTACATGTAAGGGTAAATTTATCCATTAATCTTTAAATAAAGGTGTTATTCGACTCATGGTTCTATTTAAAAAGAGTTACCCTATGCCCTACTGGTGAGAATCGGATCTTAACGGTTTATCTATTAATTTACTTAATATTTCCAACATGTTTTATCCTTTTTTGCTTCTTTTATTGTTAAGCAAGTCACACATCGTTCATTTTTCTGTTATTTTTGCAGTACGTTTCTATCAATAAGATCTACCCTACGTTGGGTGTCATTTATATTTGAGTAAATATTTACTTTTGTTCCAATTATTGTTATACTGAGCTCGTGGGTTATTTTGTAAACTCTTTAAAAAAGTCTTCTTTAAAAGTGCGGTCTCTTTATTATTGTCTAATACGTTGGAAGAGTTTTTCCTGGCATCTCTTTTTCTTTTGCAAAATGTCAACAAAAGATTTAATGCCGAAACCAGAGAACGTTTTAATATCAAACTCACTCTCAACGGGTTAGTCACTCATTGCTGACTCAAAGCTTTTCTAAAATTTACCTCACTTTCGCTCACTAGATAGGAAACGTTTTATTTAATTTATCCCCTTCTCTACCGATCCTTCATCTACTTCGTCACTTCTACTTCTTCTATCAGTACTACTACTCCTCACTCTCTTTCATCATGTGTTGCAAGTTCTCTCATTATTTTCTCATGTTGTTGAATAGTTGGTCCAATTTGGAGACAGATACTGTGTGTATTGTCGAAATCGATCCGGAAGGTGCTTTAAATAGAGTTAGACAGTTCAATTACTATAATAATGTACACATCATTGCCCATTTAACTAAAATTTAAGACACAATTTAAGATAGTCCCTACTCAATTTGGGACACATTGTATGCCCTTGAAAAATCAGCAGAGTGGGGAAGAAGCACTGTACCATATATCTTATCAAGAGTGTTATCTTATTTTTGGTATCGGATTGTGCATTTTTTTTTGCATTTTAGGACATTAAGTTTTTTTTTGGTATTCCCCATTTAGAGTATTTCTTTCATTTTTTTTGTTCCTTGCAATGCTTCTAATGTTTTTTATTTACTTCTCTATTTTAAGTTTTTTTGGTCTTCTCAGCCTATTTTTTGTATTATGGTTTTCCTATTTGAACATTTATTCAGTTTTTCTTGTTGCTCGCCAGCTTTAATGCGTCTAATGTTTTTATTTTTTTTCTTAATTTTTTCCCACTTCTAATTTCAAGATTTTTTGGTATTCTTCTCACTTTATTTTTTATTATTGTCTTCCCTATTTGAACATTTCATCTATTTCCATTTCTTGTTGCTCGAAACGCTACTGCTTCTAATGTTTCCTTGGAGTTCTTTTCTTACTATTTTTTTTATTAATAGGTCTTTCCTATACAGAGTGATGTGCGTAGATCGTACATTAACAGTTTTTAACTTGTAGATCAAAACCTTGAAATTTGGTACTTGGCTATAATTGATTATTTTTGTTCTACCTAAAATATTTTCAGACCATCAGCTACACAGGGTGTGCCAAAAGTTGCTATCAACTTTCTTATTTTAAATAAAAACCTATAATTCCTTTTACATGTGTCGATTGTCCATATAACCAAAATTATGTTATCTTATTCTTGACCGTTTATGACAGTACCTTACAGTACTCCATGGTCAACAAGAAAAACATGTTGTTCCTGAGAATCACCACTTTGTTTTCCGGACCTGGTCATTACGACCCTTCTGGATAATTAGAAAAAAATGTACAACACAATTTCACAACACACAATCACATTACACACTTAATTAATATTATTACATGTGAATACTAGGGTGGGTAAGAGTTGGCATGTTTAGGTTTTAGTGGTTTTCCTAAACCTTGAAGTAAATGCTTTGCCAAGACGAACCAATCCACAATTGCACACGGTTTCGTCACCACACTGTACAGGTTTATACTGATCTTCTGGGGCACCATACATAACACTTACATCACAATACAATATTTAAAATGTACCATACGATTAAATAAATAAATGACATATGTGATTTTAAAAAAAAAATGGGCTTTGCGTAAAAAAACTTTATCTCGCAAATCTGTTGAGATTATGAAATTGGAGCAGTTGTCCTACTGGTGGTTTCATTTTGTACCATATAAGCACAAGAAATTTTCAAACATCACAATAAAAAATAATCAAAAAATTTTTTTTCAAATGGCACCTTGTGCACTTTTTACATCATTCGAGAGAAAAGTTTCCTATGCCCAATTCCTCCCAGAATGAGAAAAAGAATTTTTGGAAATATTATAAATAAAAGAAATGAACTTTTGGCAAGTTAGTTAAGACTGCAATGATCTTCGGAAGATATGTATGGACATGGAAGAAGTTGGAGAAATTGAAAAAGATGAAAACTATATTAGAAATAAACATTGAAATTCGTATGTTGCACCATTTCTTTGGAATGGAAATAGCTATGAGTTACATTATTACTTAGAAATTTACTAAGTATTTTTAAATAAGGTAGTAAGAACACTCGGCGTTATAGAAAGAGTAACACTAGCTTTATCAGGAACTTTTTTCAATTTTTCTGAGTTATCATCTTCTTCTGGTTTTACATCAACGAGATCATCGTAAACAGTATATCTCCTTTTTTGAGATCTAGTAGGGTCTTGTTGGTCTAAAGGATGAGAAACTGTAAAATTTCTTGGAAATAATTTTAAGTTTTCGACTTGCAGATAGTAACTATCTAGTTCCTAAGTAAGAAAAAAATTAGTAGTAGGAAGGTTTAGAAAAATTAAACGCACCTCAGATTTATCCATCCAAAATGATCTTCTATGAGTGGTAACCAACAAATTCGTCAATTTTGGTAAAGCAGCACCACGATTAACAAGCCGTATAAGTCGTTTCTTCGGATATGATTTATCGTAAGCTGTTCTTAATATATCGTACGAATTGTTCTCTTGTTCTTCTGAAAGATCTTTCTGAAAGATTTAAAAATATCCAGCTCCTAAACATTCCATAAATTTTTTTTACCTTAATTTTTTTTATACATTTATTCAATGCTTTCCTTCCTTTCATGTCTGCTTGCAAATCCTTAACGGCAAACTCCCAATATCGATTAACCTGTTTAATTTTTTTCAAGATTTTTGAATTTAAATAACCAAATATTTTTTTAACTACCATTATCGGAATTAATTGCAACTTGAAATTAACAAACTGTAATAAAATGCGAAAAAAATGTAAACTCCCTTACAAAATCTAATTCATTCGATTGTAATTTTGTTTTCTTTTTCTCCTTTTTGTCTTTCTTTTTTATATTCATTTTCTTCGGCTTTTTTTCCAACTTGATCGCTGGACTCTCTTTCAACATAACTTGCTTTCGGTACTTACGAATGATGTTATTCCATTTTTTCTTACAAGCTTGGGTGTTCATTACGAAGGGATCTTTGGGATCTAATTCTATGGAAGGTTTGACTTGGATTTTTGTTTTCGATTTTTGTTTGAATTTAGTTTCTTCTTCCAAAGCTTCACATTTGGTAATGCGCGACGATAAGTCTTCAAACAAATTTACTCCTCGTTTATAAATTTCATACATTATTAAACCGCCTCCAAGACGAATCAAACCTACAAAATTTTGCATGGGAGAAAGAAGAGAAGTTGATATTAAAGAGTATATATTACCAAGAAGAATTAAAACTTGTTCTGAGTTTTCTTCAAGCGATCTAAACCATTTCAAATCGGTGTCTTGGACTTCGTTTAATGTGAGACCGTCTAATGATCGATTGTGATCATTTAATCTTTTATCATAGTTAAAGTTTGAGTTATTTCTAAAAACGTAGTTTGATTAATTATATGATTTCTATAAGAAGTAAGTGGTGCTACATCTAGGGCAGCAAAACCTCGTAGCACTTTTAAATAGTAAAATTTGTGAACCGACGTGTAAACAGTTGGAGCGTTGGCTAAAAATAACAATTGCATACAAGCATCGAGAATCACTCGACAACTATTTCGTTATTTTGTGGCTCTTCAGAACTGAGAAAGCTCAAGTGTCATCGATAATGTACACCTACCTTTCGAGCGAAACAGCTGTCGAGTGATTCTCGGTTTTGGCTACTTGTTACCCAACGTTGACCTTAAAGATCGAAGGATCGATTTTTTGTAAACCGCTTATACATCTGTCAAATTAATAGAAATACATAACGTTTACATTATTGAATAAATTGATGATTTTCCCGAGCACGTCTTCAACGTATTTAAAATAATAGTTAACGATGATAACGTATTCAAACTGTGCATCATCTCAGTTAAAAATTGGAGTTTGTTTAGCCAAGAGCAACGGAGAAACCACGCTTGCATGCAATTAAAACGAGTAGCAAGTACTGCGCTAGGTTTTTTATTAACTTTATTCAAACCTGTAAAGTACATACTGTGCTTACTATTATTGTTAAAAGTCGAGAACTTACTCAAACGATGAGGATCGTCAAGATGACTGTACGATATCGCTTGGCGAATATCGTTCATTAAAAACTGGGTCGCTGAACTTATCATTTTAAAACCACGACTTTTTTAACTGACTTTCAATTTTTCCTCAAGTTCTACAGACAAGGGCTCTAAAAATTAGAATGCAAAAATAACGGAAAATGGGTTTTACAAAAATCTAATCATAATCAAATTAGCTGTCAAACGATTGTCATGATTGACAATTATAAAATGTTTAACACTGATAAGCAAACAAGATAGTCACAGGAATCCATGGTTTATGTTGCCAGAAAGCCGAGAGACGCTGGTCAAGACATGCAGCACTAAATAACCTGATGAAAAAAGCTCTAATCCCAGCTTAAATCCCGCAATATAAGAACCGTCAGGGATAAGTCAAGACGTTGGCAAACGCCCTGACGGAATGACCCTTCTTCCTTAGCAAAATGGACGTAGTTTTTTGTAGAACACGACTTATTGTCATACTTTAGTTTTCTCATATGTTAAAACAGCCTATAAGGAAGCTGGACTAGATGCCGATCAGGCTGCGAACAGAAAAATGAATAAGTATCGAGCTATCAGTGAAGATTACATTTTTGTGCCATTCGCAGTTGAAACTCTTGGGCAGTGGAGTAAAACAGCACAATCCTTCATAACACCATCGGGTCACGTTTGGCAGCCATCTCAGGAAATCCTAGGTCTAAATCCTGATACAACGTATTAGCCTTGCTATCTAACATGGTAACGCAGCCTGCATAATGGGAACTCTGTCAGGCGGCCCTTACTTGAAGAGCTTTTTCATTTATAACGCAACGGTAACAAATATGTCTTTTTTTGTTTAACGTTTGTATTTGTTATTATTTAGATGCCCAAAATTAATCGCGTTTGCAACAGAACTCCATATGGGAGCAGGTACGTTGTTTGAATAACAATTGCGAAATTTATAAAATCGTGTGTATATCTTGAAATTCAGCACTTGTGTTATTGTTGACGATGTCTTTGAAAAGTGGGAAAAATGTAATAACTTTTTTGTGCAAATAATATTCTTGAAGTTACTCTTATTTGAAGAAATACGTATATGTATACCTTGATAGCGTCAGACGCCTCCAAGAATGTGTCAATAATAATGGAGGTCACACCCATTATTGATTTCTTATATTTATTTATATAGTAATAACTTTATTTAAAAAAAGTTTTCATTTAATTTTAAACTATAACTTGGTATCTTAATTATAATTATGTAATAAATTCTTGTCAAAAAACTAAATATATACGTTGACAATAAGAATTGCCTTAGTTTTTATTTTCACTTTTATATTAACTACAGAAAAAATGAAACGTCATAAAATATACATTTTATACATAAAATATACATTTTGTAAGGACTAAATATTATGAATAGAGAGTTTAATGATTTTTTTAAATAACTTACAATAATTAGTAGGTTAGATTTATTTAAAAAATAAGTAATAATCAGTCAACCCAAATAACCATGTTTAGTTTTTGATTTAATTTAAAAGTTATTGCTTGTAGACGTTTTTTAAATTAAATCTTGATTTGCTGTGGCTCCCACTGATTTGGCTGAGGTCTAGATATTGGAGGGCGCAAGGGTATCTGGGCAAGTGGAATCCCATGTTAAGCATTTTCCATTGGACCATGGAATTAAGGTCACACCATCCGCTCTGTTACCATCTTCAAGACTAAGACCTACCGGCTCCAGAAGAGAGGGTATGTGGGCTGAGCTTAAAGCTTTGGCTACGATAGAGTTGATTTCTTGGTGGCGAGAATGTCGACCTGCACTAAAACGGCATGAGAGACCGTGGATTCCAAATTCACTGACTTTATCACCACATTTACATAGGTGGGGTTGGCAAAAACTGATTCCCATACGAAGGGCAACCGAGATTTGAAAGACAATATCACTCAGTAAAGTTCCAATTGTGCTGATAGGAATGGCGTGTAACCATGCTCCAGCTTCTGGGGTCATAGCTGCATAAAATCTTGCCTTTTCTTGAGTAGATTCAGGTTCGAGGAGGGAAATTAGACGGTGGATATTAAGTAAGTCCCAATTTTTTGTTTAAGGGGTCAGCGGGTTGAGGAAGTTCTAACTGGGTCCAAGCATCTTTTGCTTCAAGGTATCCATGAAAAACAGTAGTCTCGGAGGGGGAGAGAATAGAGACCATTAGTTCCTCGACTGATGAGATTGAAGATAAAAAGGCGGGCAGGTAGAGATCTTCGAGTTTACGAATGCCTAGTCCTCCAAAGTTCACTAGTAAACTAGACAGGTCATGGTGAGCAGCATCGAAATTCAGATTCGTAATTTTAGTCAGAGCTTCTTTAAAGAAATTGTCAAATTCTTTCAGGATTGCGAGATGATTGTGTAAGGGTGTATTGCGGATTAGGTAGGTTAACTTAGGAATCCCAGTGCAAGATTTCAAGAGAAAGTAAGCTGTGTGTTTGTTAAGATTCAGAATTCTTGATAAGAGCAGTTGGAGTTCGTCAAGTTTAGCCGCAAAGACGTCACTAGTTGCAGAATCAACGAGAGGGGCTCCCAGAAGTGTAAGTTGGCTTGAGGTTATTCTTATGCCGGGAGCAATCGACTGGAAATCTTGGATAACCTTTTCATTTGGTTCAGAGCAAAAGAACAACTCGCATTTTGATGGATTAATTTCTAATCCCAAGTGTTTTCCCGACGAGATAATGTGTTGGAGATCTTTTAGTACCATATCGGGAGATCCTCCTAGAGTACCATCGTCGAGGTACCACACGTTCAATTCTGATGACAGTTCCTGGATAAGATTATTAATGGCGAGGCAGTATAGTAAGGGACCTCCTGGATCGCCTGCTGGGCTCCGACTTGCGACATTATAATATTATTGCCAAAGAACAAATTAGAGCTTGAACTGTAGCAAGAATTGAAAAACGGGAACAGCTTGGGACATATTGTTAATACTTGTTGGAGCATGTTGTCTCGTTCTATTGAATTAAAAGCGTTCTTCTGGTCTATTTTAAGAATAACTTTGTCCGAATTAGCTTTAGAGTTGATGAATGATCTTGTTGAGTGAACGGCTGCTTCACAACCCGCTTTAGTTCCAAATCCTAGCTGTTTCGGTCTGAGAATTGAACCAACTAACTGAATGGCAGGCTAATTTGGCAGCTAGACGACGGTATACACATCCAACGGCGATTGGTCGAATACCTCCATCCTTCTTGCTCAGGGCGCAGAGGGATGCTCCAAATAGGATAGGAGTAATGACTGAATTGACCTCCCCGGATAGCAAAAGATTGACTAGCTTTGTTAACGAACTGACTAATTTGGCTCCCGTGTTTCCAAGACCTGTGGCAGTAAGGTCCTTGAGGTATTGAGATCGAAGACTGTCCAGACCTCCAGCGGAACCATTGTTAAAGCTTTTAATGGCTTCAAAGACTAGATCACTGGTCGTAACTAAATATTCCATTGAGTTGTCCATGGTGGGCATGGCTAAATCTCGGGAAGGACTTGGATGTTTCTTCTTTAGGGACTCCAGGGTGTCTTCGTTGAAGGGGGCAAACGAATCATTTGATGACAGAAGGGTGATAGCTTCTCTGATGTCCCCTTCATCCACCTTAGCTTGGACTTTCTTGTTAAGGTTAAATTTCGGTCGGTGATTAATGTAGGAGGAGATGCGTTGATAATATTCCGTTTGACTGCTGCCGACAGACTTAGGCCAGAGTTTTTGTCGGGTTTTTGAAGAGAGGCGTAGGGAAATAGAAGTAAGGTTTTCCATGAGTCGACATCATTGAGTGAAACACAGTTATCTATTACGTTGGTAAGCTTGGCAGAGTCTGAGATCCTAGCTGCTTTGGGGATTCGGCTTAACACTCTGACGGATGTTTTATACTTTATGAGGATTTCTTCTAAATCTTGCTCTTGGGTCGAATTGAAATCCGTATTCTGTACAATGTTTTTGTGCATGCGGGCTATGTGCGTATTTAGTCCCTTTTGGTGTAGAATTGGTGACAGTGAGGACACTGGGATCGGTCTCCTTGAGTAGATGGAGGCATAGTGTCAAGGAAACAGTCAGAATTTCCCACTTTAAAAGTCCGAAAGAAAGGCACCAAAAAAACGTCGAATCCTGCCCGGAGCGTTGCCTTCAAGGGGCCAAAACAGGGTCAGGGCGGGTCGTGGCGTCCGTGAAAATATCCAAATAATAATCCTCGCAGTGCAAGCTCCAAGATGACACCAAAAACTTAAAAACGGCTGGGTTTTTTTGAAAGTTGTCAAATAAAATGACTTACGTCAAAGTTCTAATTTTCTAATTTTATTTTGTAAACATTTCCTAAACAAAATTTTGATTCGATAATTAATCGAACTATGGTGTTTAATTAGCGATACCTTCAAATATATTCTTTAAAGAAAAAATTAAGTAAGCAACGTAAATTACCTATTTTCTAAAACGTGCTTAGTGTAATGATTCATTCTACAGTCCTTCTATAAGATAACCCCTGCTGAGACTACCTGCTGTTAGAATTGTAAATGATACCCTTAAGCCCGCTTCACAATGTGCAAACTTTTGTTTACAGAAATTGTCCAAGTTTTAAATTTCATGAGTACCTATGATAACAAATTCGAAAAAAATTGAGGATGTCTTTTTACAAGGTACGATTTGTCTATTATGTCCAAGACGTACCTACCGTTTTTGCTTTCTTATAAACTACTAACACGTGTCAGAATTAAAGAAAATTATAAAATTAATAAAGAAAATTAATAGAAGTACCGAAGAAACACAAAACTATTAGAGGTAGGTAAATTCAATTAAAGATTAATTAAAGAAGAAATGAACGGAAAACCAAAGAGCAAGTCGAGCAAGATGATATGCAATGTTCAAATCAAACTAAATTACACATAAGGACGGAAAAACAATCAGCCATATAGATATAAAAAAAAACGTGATAAATGGAAGATAGTAAAAAGCAATGATTCAAAAGTTCGTTTCGATTGAGAAAAGAAAAATTTCACCAACACAAAAAATAAATTTACAGGCAGAAAATAAATTGATAAAGGAAAGATAATTAAAGAAAGAAGAAAACGGATAAAGAGCTAAAAAGTAAGGATAAAGATAAAAAGATAAACGAGAAATAGAAGAAGTGTATGAAACTAAATGTTAGAGTAACAGTTTTCGAAAGAGGAATGGTTAACACTAAGAAAGAGAACAGAAAACAAAATTTAATGGTAAATGAAATTTAATAATTGGATGAAAATGAGAAGTGGAAAACAGGAAATGCAATTGGAAAGAAGTAGAAGAAGGTAAGAAATAGTGAAAGGAATGACAATAATAAAAGTTAAAATATTAGACAAAAAGATAAATATACTAAGGAAGTGCGTAAAAAGAAAGAAATGTAAAATAATGTAAGAGTAAACAAAAAACTGCAGAGAAAAAGAGAGTGATGAGAAGAAAATAGAGCAAGAAAAGATTTAAAACGGTAACAAATAACTATAAATTGAAGTCGGGGGAGTGAGTTAAAGAATGGAAAAAGAAGAAGAAAACGCAACGCAGGTAAACACTGATAAAACAAAAAGGAAAAATTAAGATAATTAATTAATTAAGACGAACCAATCCACAATTACACACGGTTTCGTCACCACACATACAGGTTTATACTGATTTTCTGATTACACTTAGGTATATCACAATACTATAATGAAAATGTACCATACGAATAAATAAATAAATAAGCTAGAGCTCTTTAAAGATGGCGATGTGGTGACAAAACCGTGTGCAATTGTGGATTGGTTCGTCTTAACAAAGCATTTGCTTATTCAAGGTTTAGGAAAACCACTAAAACCTAAACATGCTAACCACCTTAGTATTTATATGTAATAATATTGATTAAGTGTGTAAACTTTATTGAAGGTATAGGTATATAAAAGAACATACAATATAACAGCACAGCCATTGCATGACGACGTACAATAGACTGGTCCAAGCGCCAGTCATGACAATGACAAAAATAGCAAACACAATAATGGAAAAACAGATAATCAAGAAAGAGAACCCAACTTTAGACGTCCTTCAAATTAGTAAGCCATAATATAGCTTCGTCCGTTAAGTTATTAATGTTTACAAACCCTCCTTTAGACTTTGTTAATTGACAATCCTCGACAATGTGCAACAATCTCTGGTTTGTGTCCACACAGTCACAATTTGGATTAGAAATCACACCCCATTTAAACAACATAAAGAAGAAATATGATTATAGTAAATATATTGCCATAACGATTTATGGAAATAAAGTAGAAGGTACCAAAGAGAGGTGGAATAAGAAGAAAAATGATTTCAATAAATTAAAATATGAATACCGAAAAAGGAATGGAATATGGAGAATTATGGACGGTACAGGTATATAAACGGAAAAGGGTTTTCTTTTACAAACTATGTAACAGCGAACAAAGGATGTGTAGAGATTTTAGAGAAGTTTAGAGTTGGGAATGATCGCGATGAAGTATGAAGAAATAAGAAATTTTGGAAAAATATATAGATAATTGCGGCATCAGGCTATGGAAAACGATGTGCAGAAGGGCGCGTTAGAAAAGGTCAAAAAAAATTGAGAAAGTGTACAAAAAAGTGAAAATAGAACAAAAATTGTAAAGAGACAAAAAAGAGTTGGGATAAAGGTGAGGAGAAAGAGAATAGAGGAATATAAAAAAGGAAAGTAGAGAGACTGGAAAAAAAAGAGTTTTTGGGCGTTCAAGAGAAAGAAAAAAAAAGCTAAAGAAAAAATGTGAATTTAAAGTGGCTATTCGCAAAGTTGGCAAAGAGCGCGATGGGAAATTAAAGATGCTCTAAGTGGAGAGACAAAGAGAGCAAAACTGAAATATAGGAAAAAGACAAAGATAAGAGAGGGAAAATACAAAATGATTATCGAAGATCTAATGCGAAGAAAAACATGAACATACAATGCAGAAACGAGATAAACAAGAATAAAAAATGACAGTAGAAGTGTATAGAACAGGGAAGAATGCAAAGTGCGAGTAGAATTCAAATGAGAGAAATGCTACATAGAAGATGAAGGAAGAATGGAAATTAATTAATAACATTAAGATAAGTTTGATACAATAAGTATTACACATGATTATTAGAAACTGGATTATTTGTTAAACTATAGAAAAAATCAAATAAAAGGAACTAGAAAAGTATGAAAAGAAAAAAAACAGTAACAGAAAAAGACGTTAGATTTCTGTATTGCAAAAAACAAACACTCTTTCTCATAAAATGAAATAAGTTAATTTACGACAGAGAGATAAAAAGTGGCAATAAAAGGTTTTTAGTTGAGTATATATTAGTAGAAAGAACAAACAGAGAAACGACAATAGGTTCAAAAGTAAAAAAAAACAGTAGAATTTGGTAGGTATCACTTTGTTCAATCTAAAGTGATAGAAGATACACATCAGAAAATTTCATAGCGTAGAAATAGTAGATAAATTGGACCAAAAAAATTAAAAAACTAGAAGGATATGAAAACAAAAAGAAAAGTAATACAAAACAAACGGAAGAGATTGACATACAAGTTAAGAAAATAAAAGAAGCAATGAGAATTTGTCTAACAGACAAGGCAAGCAATATACCACATATACAGTGTGTCCATTTAGTGTATAATTGTTCGATCATGGGCTTTCAGACTACTTGTCCGAAAAAGTGTCAGCAGGCTTCCCAAATAGACGAAAAGTTGCACATGTTAAAAATATTTTCATACATATATTAAGGGAGATTCAGAAAAACGTAGTCAACCAAAGTATAAACACCCAGTATATTTTTGCGTACATTTTACCCGTAATTCATATCCTTAGCTTCAGCGGTTTTCAAATTATTCGCATTATTTCAAAATTTTCATTAGATATACGGCATCAAAGAAATTAGTGTACCGTAGAAGTTATTGTAAAGATAAAAATAATTATTTTTTAAGGTGTTAAATACTGAGTACGGCCCTAAAAACAACCATTCGCGATGCCCGAAAATATTGTACATGGCGTCAAAAAAATTTGGTTTAAACTTTGGCATCACAAATACCTGTAAACTCAATTTTTTCAAACGGAAACCACCATTTTTATGTTACTAGTGAATCCCCTTTGAGAATCAATGGGAAAGTATCTAACATATCCTACACCTGAAGTAAGCAGTTTTGGATTTATTCGATAAAAAAAAAGTAGACTACGAGTCGTGTGCCCAAAATTTCACTGCAAAACACAAATGAAACTGTGTATGTTCGATTTCGAATAATGGGAATTTCCAACAGTTTCTCGATAACTCGGAAACTATACTAAAGAATGGTGGAAGTACAAACTAACCGCTTGAAATATAAAATTATTACTTGTAGACTATTATCTTATTAACTGAAGGTATCTTGTTTAGAAACGAAAGTTGATTAAATTTGAGCTCAAAGACGGCTTTTTTCAATTTTAAATCGTTGCGCTAGGAACCGACTTATACGTCGTCAAACTTACACAAAAAGCTTTGAATTTAACATTTTTTAAGCAATTTATCCAAACTACTTTAATAATTAATTATGCCATTTTCTAAAGCTATCATTGATTCAGAAGTGGACAGTATTAAGCCAGAGACAATGTTGTGAGACCTTAATGCGTGCAATTTTATAGCGTCGCAAGAGGATATACTGATCTTCTGGGGCACCGTACATAACACTTACATCACAATACAATAATGAAAATGTACCATACGAATAAATAAATATCAGTTGCTTTAATTTTTATGAGGAATAAAAGTCAGTATTGTTAAATTTATATTTCAGTAACAATTAAGAAATTAGTAAAAAAATAACTCTGAAGTGTGTTAGCGGGTATGTTAATAAATACATTTTGGAATGCATTTAAACTAAGAAATGGCAACAGTTCACTCTGTAACAGGCAATTGATTATTATTCGCAATATCTTCATGGAAGTGATAGGTAACTTCAAATGGGAAACAATTGTACCGAATTCGAATGCATTTAATTATTACAGAAAGTGCGTAAGTGCCAATAATATTAGTCATATCGGAATTTACAACATCTAAACCTAAGAGCTACCTCTGTATTGAAAACTTTTGAAAAATTTTTGTAAATAATTGTACCTTATTTTTGGTTTTTAACCATTATTGAAGACAAAAACTTAATTTTAAAATTGATAGTTTAGACAACCCAGTACATTTAAGAAAATATACCCGGATGATATATGTTGTATCGGGAAAAACATATTTAAATTGGTGGGATTTTGTTACTGAATCAAAATCAATTAAGGTGAAACGAACGTAATGACAATAATCAGAAAAAAAAATGAGATGAAAATAGAAATTGACGGAGAAAGAACTGAACAATAAGTAAATGGCGTGTTTAATTAAAAAATATATAAATAATAGAATAATGAAGATGAATTACACACT
Organism: Abscondita cerata; assembly: GCA_030710515.1. NCBI lineage: Eukaryota > Metazoa > Arthropoda > Insecta > Coleoptera > Lampyridae > Abscondita > Abscondita cerata. The sequence continues at coordinate 527,530 of JALBCR010002337.1, forward strand.
AAAACTAATTCCATAAATATCTCAAAGAAAATAGAAAAAATGTGAAAAACGAGATATAAACAGCGAAAATGAGATATAGTCAAAAAAAATACTAAAAAACGAAGTAGATGAAAAAAAGATGCGACGGTCAGTTTATCTAGTCAAGGTAATTGAAAAAGTGCCAGTAAAGTAAATGACAAGAATAATAAAAAGGAAAGGCCAAGAAAAACGTGAAAAGAAGAATTAGACAAGACACAAGATCAAAAGAAAGAAACACTGGAAGAATAAGCAGAAGAGTTTTAATTGAGGATCAAATATCCAAATAATAATACATCATCCCCCCCAAAAGATAAGATTTTTTGTAACAATGGCAAGTTTATGTTTTTGATCTAACAACTCCATAGATTTACTGTATACTATAAAGACGATAAAAACATGAATATTGAGATCTCGGTTTTCTTTTCTGTTTTTTTAAAACTTAAAAATTAGCATATTTAGATGAGATTTAGATAATTAAAAGCACACCAGCCGGCGGTAAAATAAGTAGAAGAACTTTTGAACATTTTAACCGCCATAATCCAAAAGAGGTCTGTAAAAATTAATTACGATTAAAACGCATAGATGGCCAAGAATTTGTATTCCATTTTTATTCCCCTGCTGACAAATATTTTTAGGTTAAGAACCCAATATTTTCACGAAAAAGCGTCTAGAAGAAAATGGGAAACATAATAATAGATTTTTTCAATCTCTAATATTAAAATAGAACGACAGTGGTTAAATTAGTAGCACTCAATCCAGCGCACGTTTATTTCTAAAATGATATAAATTATTAAACTATTTAGTTTATTTTTAACAGTTTGTGCGAAATTCGACTAAAATGAGCAAACACATGTATTCGACGGCAAATCTCACCGATAAAGAATTAAAAGAGCAAGGAAATCGCATGTTTAGTTTACGTAAATACGACGACGCCATCAATTGTTACACCAAAGCTATTGTATGTTTCTATGGTGTAAACGAAACATAATTCATAACTGCTACTTTTGCAGATTAAAAATCCGGACGTCGCTCAGTACTTCACAAATCGCGCTTTGTGTCACTTGAAACTGATGCGATGGGAACAGGCTTGCACAGATTGTCGTCGTGCTCTAGACATGGACACAAGCTCGATCAAAGGCCACTTTTTTTTAGGTGAAGCTTTAGTTGAAACTGAAAATTACGACGAAGCTATTAAACATTTACAAAGGGGTAGGTGTTTGGACGAAGCATGAACTGTTACATTAATTCCTTGTTTTGTCAGCAGCTTCGGATCTAGCAAAAGAACAAAAGTTAAACTTCGGAGACGACATTGCCTCGGCTTTACGTCTGGCACGGAAAAAAAGATTTTCGGTGCTGGAAGAAAAACGAATTGCTCAAGAAATCGAATTACAATCATATCTTAATAGATTAGTTAGAGAAGATACAGAAAATCAACTGCATAAGTTGGTTAGAGAGGAACTTAACAAAGATGCTTTTGAAGAGAGAGCTAAAGAAATTGAAGACAAATGTGTACGCTGTTGTATTTAGTTCTTTCATCTGTAATGAAAGGTTTTGTTTGTAGGAAATCAATACCAACGAATTAAATTCTTTATTTATCAAAGTCGACGATAGACGAAGGGTAAGACTTTTAATATGTTTTAAAAGTTGTCTCTTCCGAGACAGTTTATAGTACTTATTTTGTTGAAGACTGGTCAAAACTTTTTTTAATCGTAGGACATTTTAATCCTACAATACTTACCTTCTTAAGCCACCACTTAATACTAAGTATCGTAATATTTATGACGATAAAAAAGACAACCGTAGTACAAATTTTTTTAATTATTTGTAAACGTACAAAATAGTGTATTAAATTAAAGGAAATATTGAAACACTAACTTAATAGTTTTTAAATTTGCTGGGGTGGGAGACACAACAAGGACATGATATTCCCTGCAGACAGACAAAGTGTGTTGTCAGGGCAAAACTGACACACAGCATATCTTGTTGTTGAGTTGGTGTTTTTTTGCTGCAGTTCTACATTTGAAATATTTTCAATCAGCAGGCAGATTGGATTGATCATTTTTCTCGAAATTCACATCCATTCCTTTTTTGATTTTGATTGTAAATTATCCACAAATAGTCCAGTGCATTTAGGAATTGACCCACCAATTTCGTATAGATTTTTTCTCTTACCCTCTTTGCACACCCCTAAAAGCAACCCTTTCTCCGCCATCTTGTATTTGGATTTTTTTTCTCGCGTTCTAATTATCGCACAGTCGGAATAATTTTTTTTGTAAATGATATAAATCGTCTGTCGACTTTGAAGAGCAATAACTTTTTTCCCGTTAAACGCATAGTTTTTTGTCAGATAACATTTTTGAAAGTATAACTTAAAATCAATCCAAAGGCATCAAGTTTATGACTGTGCGAGAATTAGAACGCGAGATATGAACATTCTAAAAAAAACACTAAATCCAAGATGGCGGAAAAAGGGTTGGTTTTAGGGGTGCGCAAACTTAGAGTTAAACTCACCAAGAAAAACCCTTTCGAATGGAGGGTAAGAGAAAAATGTATACATAAAATGGTGGGTCATACCTATAAAATGCAACCTAAATGCACTAGTGACTAGACTAAAATTTATGCAAGTGATATTGATCATTCTGTAGAAAAGACAAAGTGGCCCCTTTTTGTTTTTCTTGACACATTTCGACTTCCACACATTTAGTCAAATGTGTCTACCTCATATTTAGTCTTGTAGAATTTGACCATGGTTTCCGTGTAACACCTTATTTGCTTTATACCATATACCGACAGATGAAGTTGGCATGCTAGAAAGAAAGCACTGAATGACGACATAAAAATAACACGTGACGAATGGAAGTAGGAGATAAACAAGATATATGTTATCTATTTGACAGTTGTCATGCATTTTAGGTTAACACTGACAGGTGCGAGCGTTAATAGCACGTTTCAATCAAAGCGATGTAAGAGAAAAAAGTTCCGTCCTAGTGTTATCTTTTTCTATCAGTTTTACCAATACGAACCTTCAAAAATACTCTGAATTTTAAATTATCACCAAAAGTCAACCCAAGCCATAGATTATTAACCTTTTCTGTAGCCATGTTGATATCTTAATAAAAAAATAAATTACAGGTACTTAATAAAACAATTTTAAAATACTTACAGAAGACAGAGGCAATAGTAAACAACTTAGTCTTGAAAAAGACGTTTGTAAAAAAGCACAAAACGACAAAATAAGATAAAAACCACGCAGAACAAACCCAAACACAAAACTCAAACGAATAATTAAAATTTTAAGGTTAGCTTAGCTTGGGTTGATTTTTTGGTGATAATTTAAAATTTAGAGTATTTTAGAGGATTCGTGTTGGTAAAACTGACAGAAAAAGATAGCACTAGGGCGGAACTTTTTTCTCTTACATCGCTTTGACTGAAACGTGCTATTTAACCTTTTCATATGCTGAGTTGAAGCAATTTTTGTTATTTTTTCACATGACAGTGATAGCTCCGTCCTTGCACCTTTCCTTCTATTATGGCAACTTCAAAACAAATGTGCACGTAAATGCTGTAGATAACGATACAGGGTTGTCCAACGAAAACGTAACAGAGGAGTTTGTCCAAAAACCGCTCAATTTTATTTTGAAGGGGGGCTGCTTTTGGCGTAAGTTTTACCCTTACGTTGTTTCACCCCTTTGCGCTGTAAAAACAACTACTAAGATCTTAATAGGGATGATAGAGCGAGTGATACCTCATTTGAAACCTCTGCTTCCTTGATTTCTGCGCAGTAATTTTTTTGGAAATTTATTCATAATTAAGAATAATAAAATTTTAACTTTGATTGAAATAGTAGATTATTTTACTTGGAGTTAAACAATATAATTGTTGAGCTTAAAAGTTTGCTGGGGAGGCGTTAGCCGAGACAGCAAATTAATCGAAACAATTATATATTTTAACTCCAAGTAAAATATATTATTTTTTCTTCAAGCGTTTAGTGCTAGATTTCATGTGTTATTTTCGAGATTCTCAAATGTTATAGTGACGTTTTATTATCGACGAATCAAGTTGGTACTTTACTGTTACATTCGTAATATGATATAACCCAGGTACCAACCTCTAAAGAGTTGTGAAAACAAAAGGACTGTTCCTTTTAACGTTTAGACCGTAAATAGCGTTTTTAAGCGTCTGCCACTAGTTCGATAATATTATCGCTTGAAGAAAAAAGTAATTTCCACCACCGTTTACTTTTTACTGACGGCTGGCAACATTTCTAATAAGGGGGTGATTTACGACCTTTGATTTTTGCAGCTATCAGTTTTTAACATAAAAATGGTTTGGTTAGGTTTTACCTAGTCCAATAATACTCGACGAGGGAAGTTCAATGGTACCATTCATTTTCCTTAAATATGACCCCCTCGACCTTCAAGGGTCACGAAGGGTCAACCTGTGAAAATATTATTTTTGGACGTTTCGTGAACTGGGGTTCATTTTTAAAATACTGTTAGTTCTCAAAATTTCAGTCTTGTTCGACAATTTGGCTTAGAAATATGATTATGTGATTTTTACATTATATTTTTTCCCTTAAGTTTTTATGGACTATCACACTGAAGAAAATACTGCTAAAGAAAAGATATCACATCATACCCAAAGATGTGGGAGTTATACGACGGTTTCCAAACCGAAAATTTTAACACCCTTTTTTTTTACTTTTTCGACGAATTAAAGTTAGCACGTTATAATAAAGCAAAAAAAATTTGGTGCCGACAAAGCCGGCCGGCCGTCCGTATATCCGTGTCCGTTTTCGAGTGCCACTATGGGAATCTCGCTTATCTTAAGAGATACGAAGTTTACGACATATCGCAAAAAAACAAAAAATTACGATTTTCGTTTTTCTGTTTTAAATCAAAAACCAATTAAGCTTGTTTTTTCTAACCAAAACATTCTTTAGGCATTTTTCTTGTAGAATTAGAATATGGCGTCGACTTCTCAATACTCTCCAAGATAGCGGACTAACAACTGTCAACTTCATTTTTTCTTATGGGCGCCATTTTGAATTTTTCCATTTTTGATTATCCTTTATTTTTTCTTTACAACGATTGTACACAAATTTCATTATTGCATGTTTGAAAAAATTAAGTTTTTTATTTTGTGTTCAGAGTGCTTTGAAGAAAATATCAACGCTCTTTTGTTTTCAACTAAATTTGAGAGTTCGATCCGTCGTTTGCATTGGTCTTGATTTACTGTAGAGAAAATGCAATTTTCAAGTAAAATTATAATTCAACAATATTTAACAAAGATGAAAATAGCTAAACAATAGGTAACATCAAAACATATGTTCAAAAATCCCCCTTGTAATTGCAAGCACAATTGCACTATTTTTCTAAGATTCGCTACAGCTCTTAACACGTCTCTCCTTCTAATGTCGTGTCTGAGAGTGCTAACAATTCGGTGTCGAAGTTCATCGACGTCGGCTGGCAATGTTTTGTATATCTTATTTTTCATTGTCCCCCACAAAAAATAGTCCAAGGGGACAAGTCAGGCGACCGTGCTGGCCAACGTTCGTCGCCATTATTTGCTATTAATCGGTTGGGAAACATTTCCGACAAGCATTCCCTAACCCTACCAGCATTATGAGGCGGCGCCCCATCCTGCTGGAACCAGATCGTGTTCAAACGATTAAGAGGTAAGTTATTGTCGAGAAAATCTGTTAAAAATGTCCTCAAACAATTGAGGTACCGATCTGCACTCAAATTTTCTTCATAGATGTACGGACCTATTATTGTATCGCCCAATAATCCGACCCACACATTCAGTTCAAAACGAATTTGTGGTCGTCGTTCTTGGAATCGATGGGGTTTTCAATCGACCAGTAATGTTCGTTGTGACAATTGAACATTCCTGCATTTGTGAATTTACATTCATCGGACCATATCACGTCGTTTAGGAAATTTAGATTTTCCTGAATTTGATTATTCACGAACGTGCAGAAGGCTACCCGCCGTTCATGATCTCCCAGATGCAGGGTTTGAGAAACACGAACTTTCCAAGGGCGATATTTTTGTTTTTTTAACGTTCTCCAAACAATTTGATGCGATGGCAAATCCAGCTGGGCTGCAACTTCTTTGTGGAAGCAGAGGGATTGTCTTGCACCTAATTTACAATTATTATGAATATTTTTATATCGAAATCATGACAAATGTTTACCGCTTGCAAAATTTGTTGCTGATGTTCATTGGGCCTATCGCCATATTCTCGTCTAGGTTTTTTAAACGAACCATATTGGTCCTTTCTGTGCAGTAAAGAAAAATACCTCAAAGTAGGTTGTTGCCGCTCTGGATAACGCTGCAAATATGTTTTTAAATTTTTTATTTTTTAAAAATTTATTTTTTTTTTTTTATAAAAATAAAAAAAAAAATATTATTAATAAAAATAAAAAAAAAAAAAAAAAATAAATAAAAATTAAAAAAAAAAAATTTTTTTTTTTTATTTTAAATATTTTTTTATTTTTCTGCACTTAAGCGGTTATTTAAATGCGATGTGTAATAAATTTGTAGCATATCTCTTTGTTCTTCACATGAAAAGGGCATTTTCACGTTATAACTATCATAAACGTAAAGACAAAATTGATACAAGGTTCAAACTGTCAAAGTTTTGTTGAAAACAAAAGAGCGTTGATATTTTCTTCAAAGCACTCTGCACACAAAATGAAAAACTTTATTTTTTCAAACATGTAATAATGAAATATCATGTGTGATATATCGTTGTAAAGAGAAAAATTAACATAATCTAAAAATGGAAAAACTCAAAATGGCGCCCATAAGAAAAATGAAGTTGACAGTTGTTAGTCCGCCATCTTGAAGAGTATTGAAAAGTCGACGCCATATTCTAATTCTACATGAAAAAGTGCCTGAAGAATGTCTTGGTTAGAAAAGACAAGCTTAATTGATTTTTGATTTAAAACAGAAAAACGAAAATCGTAATTTTTTGTTTTTTGCGATATGTCGTAAACTGTCAAAGATAAGGCAAATCTGAAAACAGATTATTGTTTGGCATGAAATTGCACAACTTTGCCCTAATTTAACCAACTTCGTATCTCTTAAGATAAGCGAGATCCCCATAGTGGCACTCGAAAAACGGACACGGTGTATAAACAAGATATCAAAAAAAACAATCCTTCAATTTTTAATAATATAAAAAATTTAAACAAAATATAAAAAAAAAAAAAAATTAAAAAACAATATAATTTTTAATAAAAAAAAAAAAAAAAATATTTTTTTTTTTAAAAAAAAAATTTTTAAAAATTAAAAAAAAAAAAAATTTTTATTAAAATAATTTTTAAAAAAAAAAAAAAAAAAAAAAAAAAAAAAAAAAAAAAAAATAAAAATTTAATTTAAAAAAAAAAAAAAAAAAATAAAAAAAAAATTTTTTTAATTTATTTTTTTTATAATTATTTTTAAATAAAAAAAAAAAAAAAATAAAAATAAAAAAAAAATAAAATATTTTTAAACGCTTGTTTTTTTATTTTCAGCCAAATTGAAATAGAAAAAAAATTAAGGTTTTAAAATACGTTTTTGTCACTACTGAAGAAATTCTAGTATAACTGTAGAACATACAAAATTTAAATTTACATGCAAAAATGTCAATTTGATTCCGTATTTTGATTCATTTATATCATAATAAATTAATACACAAACATGTTTTTTTTTACTGTTTAATACTAAAGTATTAAAGTTACCATAAGAAAAACACAAGTTGTATCCCCATGAACATTTGGCAAAAATTTCATCGCAATTTCGTCAAATAGGTACAAATTAATATTTGTACCCGGTTGCATAAAGCGTTCGTAGGTGACTCTGTTTTGATTGGTTAAAATTTAAATTATATGACCATTGATAGGTATAACATTGGTAACGGTTTGGTTAACGGATAATGATGATTATAACTGGGCATTAATATATTATGCAATGAGTAATGAGATGTAAGATTGCTGTTATTTTTTTTTTATTTGAATTTGGCGCCAAAATAACTAGCAAATACCGTGGTTAACTTATGGATTATATTCAATAGATGCAATAGAAACTGAGGAAAAATAAAAATCGCAGTATTCATCATATCGGTAAAATAAGTACATAAAAACTGAAATGTTTACGGCATTTTCCTTTTTTCAACGGAGCACAAATTTTACTTTTAGTTATAAGCGAAGATTCCCCAATCTGAAATTTTTATAATTTTTATGAAAATTTGCACATGGGTCTTATTTATAATATCGTAGATCTAATTAGATTTTGGGCATAATCTAGCGAACAAAAACGGCCGTTAACCTACACAGATTTTCGATTTTTAAAATATTAAGAAAGTATACATTTTACACATTTTTACTTCAAATAAAGTTGTTTATAATTTAATTATACACTATACTTTTGTTTAAAGTTTTATCATCGGATAAGTAATTACTGAGATATAACAATCATATGACACTAATTGTTGTAACAATGTCTCCACCAATATCAGTTATACAAAAAAAAATCATATAAGAGAAAAGTTGATGGAAATTTTATTGTCTATTACTTTGGTTTGAACCTTTTTTTCAAAAACGCAGTTTTCATTTTCGCTTTGGGGAAGGTGGGCGCACGATACCTCGTTTCGTTCCGACGTAGGTAGCGTTCGTATAATTGCTACCAGTTAAAACATTGTTGGGCCATTACTGAAATGTATAATTCCATTTACAAATTCCTTCGAGACACACATTTCATTTTTAAATGTGAATTTTTGTTCCTAGAACGTATCGGATTTTTATTCCAAATCTTTATTAATTTAGGGTGTCAGGAAACCCGCTGTCATCACATTTTGGAAACTTATTTAAACTTCAGTGTGCAAAAATCAACCCACCTCACACTTTTTGAGTTTGAATGGATTGTATTTCACTTTTCAAGAATTATGTTTAAAAAACAGTATGTTATTTAAAAGAACGGTCTTTGAAAGCCAAAGTGTAAGGTGGGTCGATTTCTTTGCTCGCAAGTGTATAATGGTGCGGACTGGTTTAGATTTTGAGCATAATCTATCCAGCAAAAACGGCCGTTAACCTACACAGAATTTCAAGTTTTTAAAATATTTAGAAAGTATACATTTTTACACATTTTTCCTTCAAATGAAAGTCCTGGCGGAAATATTTATTCCTAACCAAAGGCAGAACGTGAAGATATAAATAACATTGGTAACAAAATATAACTCCGGTTACCCCAAAAGAAGTGTCTGCGTAGAAGAAAGTATACTCATGAAATTTAAAACTTGGACACCACAATTTCGGTAAACAAAAGTTTGCACATTGTGAAGCGGGCTTAAGGGTATCATTTACAATTCTAACAGCAGGTAGTCTCAGCAGGGGTTATCTTATAGAAGGACTGTAGAATGAATCATTACACTAAGCACGTTTTAGAAAATAGGTAATTTACGTTGCTTACTTAATTTTTTCTTTAAAGAATATATTTGAAGGTATCGCTAATTAAACACCATAGCTCGATTAATTATCGAATCAAAATTTTGTTTAGGAAATGTTTACAAAATAAAATTAGAAATAATTTTGATTTAAAAAACGTCTACAAGCAATAACTTTTAAATTAAATCAAAAACTAAACATGGTTATTTGGGTTGACTGATTATTACTTATTTTTAAATAAATCTAACCTACTAATTATTGTAAGTTATTAAAAAAATCATTAAACTCTCTATTCATAATATTTAGTCCTTACAAAATGTATATTTTATGACGTTTCATTTTTTTCTGTAGTTAATATAAAAGTGAAAATAAAAACTAAGGCAATTCTTATTGTCAACGTATATATTTAGTTTTTGACAAGAATTTATTACATAATTATAATTAAGATACCAAGTTATAGTTTAAAATTAAATGAAAACTTTTTTTAAATAAAGGTATTACTATATAAATAAATATAAGAAATCAATAATGGGTGTGACCTCCATTATTATTGATACATTCTTGGAGGCGTCTGCTCATTGACGCTATCAAGGTATCAATATAATTAATATTAATCGTTTCCCATGCGGTATCAATGGCTGCAATTAGTGCATTACGGTTTACTGGTATAAAATTTGGCCCTTGTTGTCTTCGGATAACAGCAAGTATTCGAGCCCAAACATTTTCGATAATGTTAAAATCTGGGCTTTTGCTGGCCAGGGTAACAGCTCCAAGTTATTTGCTTGTATCCAGTTGCGCACAACCTGCGAAGTATAGGGTCATCATATCCCGATAGTTAATTATCGAATGTTCCAAGAAAATATGTGTAAATAGTAAATGGAATCTACTAACGTAACGTTAAGTCGTTAATTATAGTTACATAACTCTCCTTTCATAAGATATAGTTCATATTAATATGCTTATTGTAAAGCTTCGTACACACCTGAACAACAAACCGAGGAACAAACAGAACAACGAACCGAACGGCAATCGGAACATTAATTTGGACGGTGCTACGTACGAATTTTAGAACAGATTCGCAAGTCCTGATTGTTCCACGAACGGTTTGCGGCGTTCCGCAACTTGTCGGTTTTTTCTCCGACATCAAAGAAAATGCGCGCGAATGCGTTTGCAGGTTTGGACGAATCTAAACAAAACGGCGAACAAACTTATGCGGGAGAATTAAATTATTTATTTTTGTCCTCCTTTTTGTGGGTTTGTTGTGTTTTAGGTAATATTATGGAGTTGACAGAAGAAAAATGTTTTAAATTAATCAGTGTTTAAGAATGCAAGAAAAAAATGATGTCCCTATTAGCATCATTTGGGCGGAAATTTCCAAAATAAAAAAAAGCGAAGTAAATTATAATTTTTACTCTTCTTTGTGCGTAAAAATTTGGTTGGCACTATCTTCTTGTTTTCCGCAATTTTCTCTTCTCAATAATAAATATATATGAACTGAAAACTACTGAAAATAATTATGGGAACCGCACAAACGTTCCGTTTGTTGTTCGGATTGTGGAAATCATAAAAGATTCGTTGTTATGTTTGTTGTTCAGGTGTGTACGAAGCTTTACAACTTAAGCAACAATTTTTTGACGAATAAAGATTAGTTTGTGATGTAATATTAGAAACACAAATTTATATCATATCAAATTTATGACAACTTAAAACCAAGAACGTGTATGTTATTGCTAAGAAATTATTAAGGAAAAAGCGCAATTGCAGTGTAAATATTTATAATTAGATATTTTCGAAAGTTTATAAGTCCTCTATTGTAATCTTAATACTTAAAGAAAATCCTGTCCATTAGCATTATAAGGAAATGGCTTTTACTTCCTTTGGGTCATATTGCTCGAAGGGTTGTTACATTGGTCATTAGAAGTATGTAATAAATAAACAATTACCTACTGTTTGAGAAGGGGTAGTGTGAACCAATAAATAAAGTAAGAAATGTAAATTCCATTTTAGTTTAAAATTTCAAGTGTTGTGAAAATGCCACCTCATCTCGGTGCTGATTTGAAAGCGCGGATTGTTTCGGAATTAGCGGCGGGCCGTAGCGTGCGTGAAATTTCACGTATGTTAGAAATACCAAAAAGCACCGTAGGGCATTACCGAGTAAATTGGAATCTTGAACACACTTTGGAAAGAGCCATCGGAAGTGGTAGACCTAAAGTATCTACACGTGCTCAAGATCTCGAGTTGTTTCATTACGTAACAGAACAACCATTTGCTACATATTCCAGGGCTATAGCAGATACACATTTTCCCGGATGCCGTATAACTGCACAAAAAAGATTAAAGGAGATGGGAATAAAGAAGTATAATGCTGCTGCGAAAGAAGTTCTCAGTGACGAAAATATGAGACGTCGTCTGGAATTTGCAAGGCGATATGTGAACGAACCTTTGGAATTTTGGAATCGAGTGATTTTTAGCGACGAAAAAACGTTCAATAGCCGCAACGATGGACCACTAAAAAGTTTTAGAATGGAAGGAACTCGTTACGAAAATAATTGTCCTAAAAACGAAGTGGTTATTTTTCTGTGAATGTGTGGGGTTGGGTTAGCGCGCGGGGTCCAGGAGTTTGTTGGGCTATCGATGGACGTCTTGATTCTGCTGCGTATTTAGATATTTTGTAAACTATTATGAAACCTTCAGTCGAAGTGTTTTATCCAGACGAAGATTATATTTTCCAACAAGTAAGTATTCTTATTTCACTATACTTTCTCCAAAAATAGTTCGGGATCTGTTGAATTAACATTTTCATAATGTATTTTTGTTGTTAAAGGACAACGCCCCTATTCATACTTCGCGGGTTGTGCGCAATTGGATACGAGAAAATAACTTGGAGCTGTTACCCTGGCCAGCAAAAGCCCAGATTTTAACATTATCGAAAATGTTTGGGCTCGAATACTTGCTGTTATCCGAAGACAACAAGGGCCAAATTTTATACCAGTAAACCGTAATGCACTAATTGCAGCCATTGATACCGCATGGGAAACGATTAATATTAATTATATTGATACCTTGATAGCGTCAATGAGCAGACGCCTCCAAGAATGTATCAATAATAATGGAGGTCACACCCATTATTGATTTCTTATATTTATTTATATAGTAATACCTTTATTTAAAAAAAGTTTTCATTTAATTTTAAACTATAACTTGGTATCTTAATTATAATTATGTAATAAATTCTTGTCAAAAACTAAATATATACGTTGACAATAAGAATTGCCTTAGTTTTTATTTTCACTTTTTATATTAACTACAGAAAAAAATGAAACGTCATAAAATATACATTTTGTAAGGACTAAATATTATGAATAGAGAGTTTAATGATTTTTTTTAATAACTTACAATAATTAGTAGGTTAGATTTATTTAAAAATAAGTAATAATCAGTCAACCCAAATAACCATGTTTAGTTTTTTGATTTAATTTAAAAGTTATTGCTTGTAGACGTTTTTTAAAATTATTTCTAATTTTATTTTGTAAACATTTCCTAAACAAAATTTTGATTCGATAATTAATCGAGCTATGGTGTTTAATTTAAATACCCTTAACATTTCCTTCACAATGTGCAAACTTTTGTTTACAGAAATTGTGGTGCCCAAGTTTTAAATTTCATGAATGTACAAGGATTCGATTTAAGCCCAGGTGAAATCTTAAAGCATCCGTCTAGAAAAGATATAAGTATGTTGACGTACTGTCGTCAAGTTCCATAGACTGATTTCCATCCTGCAGATAGTGTCAATATTCTTTGAAAAATTACTATAATCAGACCAAATCCCAGATTACCAGTTTGGTTTCAAGCAAAAGCATTCGACAGTAGAATAACTGACATCATTGAAAGTGCTCTAAAAGAAAAACAGGTCTGGTCTGCTAGACGCTGCTCAAACATTCAACAAAGTTTGGCTTAAAGGATTTATAAACTAAATAGGTACGACTTTTGGTTTATGAACCTATTCCGTTTCGATCTAGACGGGTGCCGAACCTGAATTCCTGACAATCGACTATAAAAAAAACTTAGTATATTACTTCTCGAAGACGGATTCATCGGCGCCGTTCCTGTTTCCTCTGATTCATAGATAAGGGACAAATTTCAGTAGATTTTTGATTATAAATTTCGAATATTCGTTGGCCTTTCGCCGAGCAATTTTTTTAGTTTTTTTCGTCTTTTTTTTTCGATTTTTATCTTTTTCTTTTAATTTATCGAAATTATTAAGAATTATATACGTAAAAAACAAAACGGATATAAATGCGTTTGCATGAACTTTAAATTTGTATTTGGGCCTTAAAGTCGTCTTTTTCATTGTAATTTTTAGAAATTTTTTTACGAATGCATAATTTTGAAACGAAAAACGATAATGGAAAGTAAATTATTTTCAAATTTTGCCTAGAAAATTACGAAAATGTCAATTTTTTTCTTAAATCTTTTCAACAATTTTTTTGCGTCACTCTTTGAACTATAATTTAGCGTTTTCGGAAAAACGTTTAAATATAAACTAAAAGAGGAATCTTTTGTGAACACAAATATCTTTTTATATTAACTTGTACGGTTCGTCGACAATGTGAAATTGAAAATGTGTCAATTTTGGTGTTTTTTTTTATTTTCACTTACTTCCTCATATTCAATAACTTTGGGCCCAGGAGAACTATTGATGTATAAAAGATTTTCTATCATAATCCGTCGTCAAAAGTTTGGAATTCAAAAATACAACTCTCCATTTAAACCTACTTCTAGTGTTATGTTTGAGAAGGGGCCAGACAAATAATTGACTACGAATACATATTTATCTTTGATTTTTTTTTTACATTTTTTAAATAATTTATTCTAGTGTTATACAATTTAGTCAGACAATTGAATAAAATTACACATATTTTTTTGTCATTGTCATGACTGGCGCTTGGACCGGTCCATTATATGTCGTCATGCAATGGCTCTGCTGTTATATTTTATGTTCTTATTTACCTTCTATAATGTTTACACACTTAATTAATATTATTACATGTGAATACTAGGGTGGGTACCCAGGTAGCACAACGACGAAAAATCTGTTAAAAATTTGTGACGATTTTTTCTATTCGTGACGTAAACATATCTCGGTCTCATGACGACAAAGTTATAGATTTGAATTGAAACCGCTCACTTTTTGTTATATCAAATCTCATGAAAACTTTATTTATAGAAGATAACTTTACGAGACTTAAAAACGTGACGAATACGACATATCATTACCGTCAAGAAAATGCTGTTTGTAAACGTCACTATATCTATGCTTAAAAACATAACAAAGACGATATATCGCTGCCGTCACGAATACGTTATTTGTAAACCTAAAAATTTCGACACTTATAAACGTGACGTATACGATATTTGCTAACGTCAAAAAACGTTATTCGTAAATGTGAAAACTTCGACAATTATAAACATGACTAATACGTTATATCACTACCGCCAAGAAAACGTTATTCGTAAACGTGAATATATAGAGGTCTGTAAATATGACGTGTACGACCACAAATGGCATGAGTCCGCATATTGTTAACACAAAGTAGAAAAAAATTCATTTATTGAATAGAATAATATCAAAATAATAATAATATGTTAATAAAATAATTTTATATAGTTCTTTATATGGGTATTTAAAAGTGTAGTATTCATGGTCTAGCAAGAGTATCTCCTTTCTGCTTAAGCTGCAACAAAAACGATATTTTATTTTTCTAATTTTTTCTATACAGGGTTAACATAAAGGTTGGGAATAAATTAAACTATTGAAGTCTTAGTACAAAACATTTTTTAATTTCTAAGTTACAGCGTTGATTATGGTTACAGGATGTTGAAAAAGTCATTTGTGTAAAAACTTTTGAACGCTAGAAGATAACCAAACAAAATTTTAGCCGGAGGTCAATTTGGTAGTGCCTTAATAACAGTAAACAAATGAACTTCGTAGTTTACTCAGTTGCGTATGTATTATGATATTTCCTTAAGAGTTTTTCGAAATGTAATACGCCATTGGTAAAATTTTGTTTGATATCTTTTCCTTAAATTTGACTTTTAATTTTAAACAAAATTTCTCTCTTATCTCAACTTTCCTGTAATTGAATTTTTGTATATATCAACTTACAAACGAAATTCGTAAAGCAAAACTACATATGAAAAAAAATGTTTTATACTGAGGAAACCACTGTTCCATTTATATCCCCATTCATTATGTACACCGTGTACTGTAAACAGAATTCGGCCTTTTTTTAAATTGTTTGATTAAGGCAATAATAAGATAACAACACCTATATCGAAACGTAGCCTTCCTAATTTAATTAGGTAATAAAACAATTTTTAGAAAAGTCTATACATTTACGGAAAAGTAACTTAATAATAAAATAATTACCTCAGACTTCAATCTATCGTAAGTATGTTGAAATACATACTTCACCCTAGATTCTGCTGCAGTTATTGGATATTGGGGACCGCATATTGAAGATATTATCAAGCTGATAATTTTTTTATTCTTCACTGGCTCTTTTTTATTGGAACCAGACCAGTTGCACATTTTTTGTAGTTCCAATGTGAAGCAATATTTAATTGCATTGGATACATGTACATCTGGATTTTTCCTCCAATGTGAGAAATTATGGTTTCCTAGAAATTATAATAAAAATTATATGTACATTTACATTGAGAGTATATTAACTTACAAATTGTTTTGAATTATTATTTTCACTCAATAATTGTTCGAATGAATTTAAATCATCAAGAGATGATAGTGGCAGGAGACTAGTAATTTCTTTCAATTCTTCATTCTTATTGGAAGCACTACTTGTATTGGGTCCTGCAGCTGCCGTTATTGCTGGCATTTCCTTAAGCATATTTTTTAAAATTACGAAATCTCTTTTCATATTCGTTGCAAAAGATTCTGAAAAAAGTTATGCCGTTTTAGCAAATTTAAATACATTTAATGAAAAATGTGAAACTGCAACACTTATGTTTGTACTTACCTAAAAAATTTTCAGACCAAAAACTTCTTCTGTTATTACTGATAGTTGTTGTTTAAAGGGTTCCATTTCACTTTTAATGGATGTTAGCTCTACAAATTTATGATTATAAAAAAATAGGCGTTCTTATTTTTTACCGCTTGAACAAGTGCATTGAATTAATGGCGTCAATGTCAAATCATTTAAAATTAAAGAATCATCGTTTATTCTTGTTGTTTGCGCTATTCTGGAAGTATTCCCCGCAGAGCTACTAATTGAGTTAGTTATGGTAGGGGGTTCATCGGTTAATAAACCATCACTAGTGTCTTCATCATCACTTTTTCATAACTGTCGTATTCAAAATCTGAAAGTTTGTTTGACTTTTTCGATCTCGATTCATAAGGCAAATTTTCTGTTTCTGATGAACTGTTCTCTAATAAAAGCGTACACTTCTTATTTGCTTCTTCATATGTTTCTGTAAACATACGATGGTTAGTTTTCATGTTATAAAACAAACACCAAACTCACCAAATCGTGTATTTTAAATCTAGCCACTGCATCATACAGAGGCCATTCTGGTTTTGCATCCAAGTTTTTTTTGCATACAACCTTGAAGGTTTTGCCCAAGGTACTTGATTGTTGTTCAGCCACCTTTCAGGAACAACCTCAACTTCCTTCGAAGAAATGAAATCAACAACTATAAACATCATGTAAAAACGGAAAACAAATGCAGCTAATTACTATTTATCTGCAAGCAAAGGCAAAAATTCTTATATGTACATACACGTAATAGATAAATTAAAAGTAATAAACAAACCTTAACAAAATTTTGTATGACATAAAGGGAGAAAAACAAATTTATCTTTGTGTGGAATTAGAACCATTTTGGCAATCACGTCTTCAAAGTGATATGTTTGTTGAATCGCATGAGTTTCAAATTCTAATATTCCAATATTAAAAATATTCAAATTAGTTGGCTTGTCATAAAAAGAATCAGTACGGTTAATCTCTATTGCAGTTAATGTCATAGTATCGTTGTCGACATGAAGTACTTTAATAATTTTAGAAGATTTTAAAAGCGCAACATTATTTCCTTGTTTGTTTGTTAAGATAAAATTTGGGAAATTTGCATAGTTTGCAGAAAAATGCATTTCTTTCCTAAACAAGATATCAGATAACTCATGGTGCCTTTTATAAACTTGTTGTAAAGGTTTCGGTCCAGATCTAAGTAAGGATTTTATTTTTCCTAGATGATTTTCAAATTTAAAAGCACTAAATTTATCAAGAGGTCCAAATATTTTGCATCTTCGCTTAGGTGGATAAGGTTGTGAACATTGTAGGTCATGTTATTCTTTCCATACAATGTAGCAAAATTGTTTACAAAATATAAAATTAATTCTTTCGCATAATCAATCATTTTAAAGGATGTGCTACTCACCAAAATTCTAACTGAAATACTCAAAGTCATGAAGTGCTTAAAATAAGAAGGAGATAACACAGATTTTAAACATACAGGACCAGTGTACAATAAAAATGTGCGAAATTCGGTCGCCTTCCACTTTTTATAATGAGTTAATACAGAAAATCTACGTGAAATTTCAAGCGGCAACCACCGATGACATTTTTTAAGTTATTGTTAATAAAATCTAAAGTTTTGGAATCAAGTTTACCTTTACCTGGTTTCCCATGCCAAACTGATATAATTTTTTACGACTCCCAAACATACTAAGTGCATATAATCCAAAGGAAAGGTTTTAATCATGTCTATAGGTAAATTTTCTAAAATAGTAGTTTTTTATGGTGGTTCAAATATTTTTAGATCTGAAATCTTCATCAGTACGTAGAGGAGCATTAGTTTCTAAATAAACTACGCTGGTATCAAATTGACCGCGAACTGTACATTTGTGGCATGCATTATAAGCACCATGAGAAACTGTTCCCGTAATATAAGCTCTTGCTGGAGCATCACAAATAAAGGCTTCAATTTCAACTTCATATTCACCATTATTAATTTTTACTTTATTGGCAATTACATAATTAAGTTCGTTTACGAAATTTTGTAAAAAGTCGTTCACATTTTCTGGTTTAGAGTTTCCTTCAAACAAACTAACAATAAATACTGGAGGGGATCAATATTTGAAACTGAACATAATATGGGCCAAAATTGTTTAACTGAACTGTCAGCAATAGGTAAACCATCAACATTAAATTGAAGCTTTAATTTTGTGTCCATTGGAACGCTATAGTTGTGCAAAATTTTTTGTAAACCTAGTGCAAGACCAAAATCGCAGAAATTTCCATCTCCTAAACGTCGCAAAGGTACTATTCGTGGAGTTTCGAGTAATGTTCTTGAATCTGTGGGTAATTCTGGGTGACCATTGTCTATTAGTAACCTTAGTAAATTATTCAATTGGCTATGGTTAATTTTATTTTCAACTGCGTAATTTCTTAGTTTATCTTTAAATGATAATGCTCTACTTGATTCGTTAGGTATAAATAAATTAGAATGTAATGATTCTGAATGAATATCATGCAACGGTTCAATTATTTCACTAACACAATTTTGGGATGCCTGATGTAGATCAGAATTTACTGTAGTGCTTGTAGTATTAGTATTTGTATTATCGAATACGCCTTCAATAGGTTTGTTTAATACATTTTCCTGTAAACCTTTTAAAAATAATTTTGATTCTTTCACGGCAATTTCATTTCTACGACGAGTTGACAGTCTCTTTAACTTAGGCATTGTTTGTACTATGAGGTCGTATACCTAATTCGTGTCTACAATAAACAAAATTATATTAATTGATCTAATGTGTAATTGATAATTGAAATCCGTTGAAATCATTATGACCAGCGATATCATTTCTAATTGAACCGACGGGGCGTTAAGGGATAGTCATCCAGTGAATTAAGCTTTTTCTAAAAATTGAGTTGGCATCAGCGAAAGTTAAAAAGCCAAGTCGCCTATAGTTTACGGTAATCCTGAATATACCAGCAAATTGAGTTTTGTAACAACAAATTTTTATTTTAAAACCAATGTAATAACTGCGTGATAGCTTCAAAAATTTAAACAAATCTTCAAATTTGTATACATAACTTACAGATCCATATTTTATATATTTTTTGAAACAACACATTTTAATAAAAATTACCGAAGTAAATGTGATTTTTAAAAATATTTTTTCTATTTTGCGGTTTATAACAAATTTACGAAACAAAATTACCGAATGTTTTTTTCTGCTCCCGCCCACGCCTATGAAAAAAATAACTCAATTTGCAATTGCAGTATAAACTATTGCTACCGATTTTTTAAACCCATATAAACATGATCGCGAATGAGTGATTATTTTATTACGTCCACAAAAGAAGCTTTTCCTTCGTTTTTATGAAAGAATTGGAACGAAATCAAAGTTATTTTTCCAATACCCGCAAACATCCGTTCCCGTTTTTACATGTAGGTACTTAAAACGATTTTTGACTTTGTAATTCCAGAATATATTTACTTGTAAACTACTAACCGTATCTTTTGAAAAACATTTAGTCCACGTCGCTTTAGAACAATTTTAAAACTAAGCAATTGCAATAATCAATAAAATTTAGCTAGTTTCTTACCTTTTGCTCGGAATTTTCTGAATATAGTCGCACTAGGTACGTCAAGTCAATTGCAACGAAAGAGAGATACTGAAAATAAAATTCAAAATATCGCTGATTGTATTGTCTTGTGTTGGGTTATTCGTATCCGTTTAATGTTTACAGTACGTCACATCCTACGTAAGGAATACACGCAGCATCAGCAAAAATTTTTATAGTGCGATAAAAATGGACCAAACCACAATCAACCAGCTAGGTTTCTCACTACTGGAGTGGTGACGTCAATTTATTCTTCCTTTTGAATAAAATATTTAATAGTGAATGCGTTAATTAATACTTTGTAAGATATACTTACCTGTTAACTACCAAAATCTTGTTAATTACGTCAGTTTAATCTGTACGTGTGTTTATATATGACCACATATTTATCCGTGATATGACCGAGGAGGGCAGACGCCGATTTTCCCACACCACAAAGTATAATCGTTTAGAAAATATACTAAACATTAAAGAGAATCTGAGATCATCATATTTCATTATCTTCAAAATATATGCATTTAAGTAATTTTTACCTTTCTCATTGCGGTATATGTACATAGCTTGATTAAAATCGTGACACAAATCAAATCGGGCAAGAGTAAGCTTTGCAAAAAATAATAAACATATGGGACGGGTGATAACATCATTGCATAAAATTAGAGCAATCGGTAGAACCAGGATAATACTTTTAATTTACGATTCCACCTTTAAAAGGAAGTACAAGCATTTGATCCATAAAATAATAATTGATAATAAAGTGAGATCAAGCACATCAAAACAAGGATTTTGTCGTGACGATTACGCTACTTTTTCTGATACTAAACTTTTAAGTCACTTTTTAAAATTTATCACGACTTTTTCCATCGAAACCTTAATTTTTTCGTGACTTTTTTTAAAGATTTTATTTCTTTTTATCTTGACATTAGAATAGTTTAGATCGTCCACGGTTCATCATTTGGAAGCAGTGGTTGGTCTAACGATAAATATAATTTTTTTTTTAAATTGTCTATTTGGTAAGGTCGTAGGATTGATAATGTGACATGGTACAGATCAGGTACACATTCTGTAGTGACACCACCTATTATTATGATACTAAACTTCTACCTAACTTGTCACGCGTTTAGAAACAGTGGCCTTTTTTATTCCTTGAAATCTTTTCTTTGTCGTGACATAATTTCAAAAATTCTCGTCAATCAAATCGTGACTTTTTGTAATGTTTTTTCATTTGATCGTGACACTACGGTATTTTAGATCGTCACGTTATTGAGGATGCAATAGTTGATCCAATAATATAATTATGACATTTTGATTTCTTGTGCAATCTTTAACTTCAATTTAAACAATTTAATTAATTTTAAAGTAACTTGTTAATTGATCCTAAAATTTCTTTAAATTGTTTACAGAATATATACAGATTGGGTCGTGACGATTACTCCACTTTTAGTCGTACTCAATTTTAAGTAAATATTCCACGTCTAAAAAGTGACAATTTTTTTTCATCGAAAACTTCACTTTTTCGTGACGTCCTAATTTTGTCGTCACGTTGTGCTACTTGGGTAAGGGTTGGCATGTTTAGGTTTTAGTGGTTTTCCTAAACCTTGAAGTAAAAATGCTTTGCCAAGACGAACCAATCCACTATTGCACATGGTTTTGTCACCACACTGTACAGGTTTATACTGATCTTCTGGAGCACCATACTTAACACTTACATCACAATACAATATTTGTGTAATGTACCATACGAATAAATAAATAACATATTTATCCATATACCTTTAAAATTTTTATACATGTTTTAAATAGTTTATGCTTTTTTGTGTTTATTTGATATTTTACCACAAAAGTCGAGTCAAGTTTTTTGTACTTTGATGTTTGAAGAATAGGTATAACAGGTTTGTATTCATTTATATAAGAATTACCGTTTAGGATATAACATAACTTGAAGATGACTTTCGTTTAATTTTTTTCGACATTTTTCAGACGCCTTTTAGACCTGCAATCTTAGGTTTTACGCGAAAAAGTATTTTCCATTCCTTTGAGCTTTTCCGATCGTTATAATTTAAATAACTCTTAACGGTTCTAATGCAAAACGATTCTGAAAAGGTGTCGTTTTTCAAAATTTTACCTTCTTTTGAGGACGTTCCTCATATTCAGTGACATTTTGGCCATTACAAACTTACCTCATTTTGCGTTTTACATGATTATGTCAAAAAAGTTAGTAATCCAAAAGTACGTTTTTGCTCAAATTAGTTTTTATGTATATTTGATTTTGTGAATAAAAAATGTGCGGACATCTTAACATCATGTATACTGGGTGGGCCAATGTTGTGTCTTATTGAAGTTTTATTTCTGAACGTAATATATTGACACAATTATATTCTATACTCTTTTATTTTATTTCTAAGCAGACGAGATACCACAGCCAACGCCGACGATACAGAGCCAATTGCAGCCATATCGATAATTTAAAAAAAAACACAGACTCGTCAATTTTATTTCTAAGGGGGACATGTTTTCAGCATGTCGGCATTCCAGTATTACCTCTGGTTTTAACGGAAATGACGTCACATCAAACTTTTTAAATGGCAACCCACAGTTTTTTCTGCAAAATCGGATAGACGACAAAAAATGCTTTTGAAAAAACCCCACTTGTTGCTAGTTTCTTTTGGCCGTTCGGCTAGTCTGACAGTGGTTCCCATACTTTTTTTTCTCATAGACCACTTTAAACATTTTGCTGGATCTGGTGGACCCCCTGCAGCTATTACATTTATTAACTTACTTCCAAAACCCGAAAAAAGTATATGTCTATGTAAATCTGTGTTGTGGCTATTTTTCAATCAACTATGAGTTGAAAGTTTTCGAAAAAAGGTGAGAATTTATATTGCTTTGATTATGCTGTGAGTATTGTCATTCAAGCTAAGTTTCAAAGCCAGTCAAAAAAACGTCTTCATCCAACAGTTGGATTTTCCTACTTTACTTTTTGTATTCTAAGATTGACTCACAGTACAAGAAACCAATAATCTCCCACTGCGAGTGGTAAAAAGTAAAATAAATATTTTCTTGTTTTGTAGCTATTTATTCAAACACAAAATTACTACACTTTTAATTATGTTGTTATAACAGTCTTAGTAGAATCAAAATTTAACATCAAAACTAATAATGATTCAAAACAGTCGCATATAATCAAAACTTTTGATTATATTGCGACTGTTTTAAAATAATAATCAATCAGGTTTTATTAGATTTTGTACCAGAAAAAAATGGAGGATGCATATAATTGACAGCAAATTATCAATATTTGGCTTGAGTTTAGTTAAGTATAACCGTAAATCTCCTCGCTCTGTAATATTTAATCTGCTCCGTTTTTTGTCAACAAGTTTGTTACGGCACTAAAACTGCGTTCGACAAGATATGACGAAGGAAACGCTATGAGAAATTTTTGCACAATTCCCCACAGTCCTGGATATTTTTCAGGTATTTGTGCCTGCAGCCAAAATGATTGATACCCTCTTTTGAATGCTACTTTGAGCTCCTCATTAGTGCTAAGCTCGAGTAGCTCTTCTTGCAGTACCACATTTTCCACTTCAGTTTCATCATATGGATTTATTATCCATGGTGGTATATCCATCGACAGAATGTCTTCAAATCTGATTTTAAAATCATCATACAGGGCAATCAAATGTTGAACATACGTCTGAATATCTTCGTCGAGGCATTCTACCTGCGATAAATTTGGAAACTGGGAAAATTCACGTCGACCAATATTTTGCTTCATAAGTTTCAGTTTACCAAGAAAAGCTGAAATTTCACTCTTTGTTTTTATCAAATTGAGGCTGTCCCCTTGTAACTGTAGGTTGAGGTCATTGAATTTTTGAACAAATCTGTCAAATACGCAATGTCTGCTTTGAAATTCATGAGGTTTTCTTTTAAACAGGATCTTTAGTGTTCAGAAACTCTAAAACAGAGTCGAAAAGCAAATAGAATCTTGATAGACATGCACCTTTCGACAACCAGCGTACTTCGGTATGTAGCAGCAATCGTTGGAAGTCCTCATCATTTTCTTCGCACAACTGTGCAAATAAGCGCGTATTTAATGCATTGCTTCTTATTTTGTTAACTGCATTAATCACAAATTGAAGCGCTTGGTGCAATCTATCACTCAATTTTTTTGCTACTAGATGTTGTCGGTGGATGACACAGTGAATTGCAATTACCTCTGGTATAATCCTTTTAAGATGACTTATAAACCCACGATATCGCCCGACCATGGCAGGAGCTCCATCTGTTGCCACCGAAATAATGTTTGTGAATGCAATTGATTTTTCCGTAAAAAATCATTCAGAACATTAAAAATTGATTCACCTTTAGTGTCAGTCTTCAAAGTTTTCGCGAATAGTAACTCTTCAAACATTTGTTCGCCTTTGATAAATCGAACATATGCCAATAATAATGCTTCATTGCCAGGTAAAGTTGACTCGTCCAGTTGAATAGAAAAATGAGTTGTTTGCAGATAATTACACAAGAAACTTTCAACATCAGAGCTCATTTCATCAATACGTCTTTGTACAGTGTTGTTACTCAAAGGAATTCTTTTAAGTATGTCAAATGAAGATTTGTGCAGGACAGTTTTAAGACCTCTTCAACAGCAGGCAAAATTAACTCCTCTCAATGGTATGCGGTTTCCCAGATTTTGCTATAAGTAATGAGATATTGTAAGATGCCCGCAAGCCATCGTCGTTGCTTTCAGACGTTGAAGCGAACATACTATGCACGGTGGGTCTCTTTTCATACTTTTCCTTCAATGTTTGGAAATATTTCAAATCCTTACCTATTTTGTCAGGATGACACCTTCTTAGATGATCTTCCAGCTTCGATGGTTTCATAGAGTCATTGCTCAAGACTTTGTTGCATAAAAGACACATGGGCAATCGCTTGTCTGTATTTGATGGAAGAAAACCAAATTTCAAATATTCAACACTGTACTGTCGACACTTCTTCTTAGATTCAGCCATGTTTCGTATCAATTACTTACCTGTAAATATGAAAAAAATGTTTGTTAAGTAATCTTAAAATGATTTAACAAACATAATAGAAGTGGCTTTTAAGATACAAGTTGCTAACAAATAGATAGGTAGGTACTTACTTTTCCAACACTGGCAAACAATAATATCAATTCACTTTAATTTTCAAAAGTCTGAAAACTACTTCCGTCACTGGTGAACACTTATATAGATACACTTTCTTTTTGAAATTCCGGAAACAACTGAGTAATGTTTATCATTCGCATTCGTATTTATATTAAAGAAAAAATCCAACAAGTTCATGCAAGTTCAGACACGACTTTAACTAGGCGGGCGGGCGGCGCGGCATCGGCGAGTCTTGACACGCTCTTTCTGAATATGGAATATGCAAGTTCTTACAAAAACAATTGCTGAGCTTCTTATAATATTGTCTTCCTATATTCATAGGAGAAGTCAAGCTTCTTATAATATTGTCTGCCTATATATATTATTGTCTCCCTTATTCATAGAAGTCAAGTCGGGTCACCTAATACATTTTTATAGACCCCCGTTAACGAGTTGTGGACCCCCAATTTTTTTCCACGCAAGCGTAGACCCCTATCGGGCTCCCGTGGACCCCTGGGGGTCCACCTGGACCACTTTGGGAATCCCGGGGCTAGAACAACCGTACAAAAACCCTTAGCGGGTCTTCATATGATTTCGCGGATTTGTCATTTAAAAAAAACAAAAGGTATTGCAGTAACAATTTAATAATGCAATTGAAAAGATATCCTCATCAGAAATAAAATTGACGGGTCCGAGTTTTTTTTTGTAATTATTGATGTGGCTGCAATTGGCTCTGTTTCGTCGGCGTGGGCCGACGCTGTATCTGGGAGATGGTTTAGAGTTAAAGGGCTTTGAAGCAAAAAATCAACTTTTTTTTACAAAATAATTTAAAAAAACCTAAGAACAATGGTGAAATCCGCATGTAACTAGGCCCAATATTTTCAATTTCGGCTGAAGCAGCGCTTGACGTCATTCTGACACGAGACTGGGAATGTTGCAGGCGATTGCATAAGCGAGAAAGGTATCAAGTCGTTATAATTGTGCAATAATAATGCTGAATTGTTGTGTTTTTGGCTGTAATAACAGTCTTAAAACTCCTTCTTTACATCATTTTCCAAGAAAAGCCAAGGAACCTCATCGATACAAAGCGTGGAAAATGAGAATAAATAGAAAAAAAATTTCACCTAACCACGACCAGGTAGTATGTAGCGTTCTTTTACGGAAGAAGATTTTGAACATCGTTATATAAAAGAATTATTACCCAATAAGAAGGTTAAAAGAAGACTGAAGAAAACCGCTATCCCTTCACTTCTATTGTGTGGTATTGTGACTGACAAAAATTTTCGCGAGTTTTTAAATTTAGGGAATTTTGAAGTGTAATTGCTAAGGTGGCAATATTTTCATTAAACTTTGGTTTAAATACTAGTTTAAGTTTAATTAGTGCATTTATCATATGTTTCATTAAAAAAATGGGTGGAAATAAAAATAAGTAGATAAATAAATCTACTGAACATTAGGTACGATTTAAATTAATGCACACCGAACGTAATGACAGTCTGGACGTTATCAGTGTTACCACCGTTCGGAATAAAAATTGTTCTATTTCTATAAAAGAACTCAAATTTCTATAAAATAACTCATTTGGGTGCTTGTATAGCTCTGTAAGCGACCTAAAATAGAAAAATATTCTTATCTGTTTGAAAGTGAAGGTTCCGACGAATCTGTACTTTCAGTGACTTATTAACGGATGATGACAGTAGTGGCAGTGAATATGACAAACCAAGACATCAGCAGGAAAGTGAAGCACGAGAAACTAACGATGGTGAAGATCATGCTACGAAGGAGGACAAAGTAAACTTTAGTACGTTATAGTAAAAATAAAAACATTGAAGAATCTATTTAAATTTTGTAATTCACTAGTTACAGAAACAACAAATTTGCAAAGGTCCGATCTTATACGTGAGGTATAAATGCCAAGCACACTGTAACAAGTGGGCTTCTTGTGAAAATCCACCCAAATTTCTTGTTCGATTATGTGGAGCTTTATTGATAAACGGTATAAATTTTGTTCCTATTGCTAATTTTGCCAAAACCGCGAATCTGCTATTTCTCTCAAATTCCACATATTATCTGCACACATAAAATCGTAGCCCGGTTTGTCTGTCTGTCTGTATGTCTTCTCCGAAACGGCCGAACCGATTTCGGAGATCGATACGTCAAATTATTCAGGAGGTCCAGGCGCTGATGTTAGGCGGGGTCACACGTTGACCTGACCTTTGACCTCTGACCTGGAGCAGGTCACCTCACGTCTTTAATTTTTAGGTTTGTCTAGATTAGGCCCATTTTCCGAATGGGTTTGATTACTAGTAAAACTATATAAATTAATATTGCACCATCTTTTGGCTATATTTCAACCAAAAGTTGGTGCAATATTAATTGTATATGTATGATGAAGCCAAAGAAAATAAAGAACTATGGATTGGAGGTGAAGGACAATACGATTCTCCTGGTTTTAGTGCGAAATATTAGTTAGTTCATTATGGATGTTAAGACAAACAAAATCCTCGATTTTGTACTGTTGCAAAGAGGATTAGTAGACGGTGATTTAGAGAAAGCTGCACTTGCGAAAGAGCCCTAAGTGTAATTACTTCAAAATTGTCGGTAAAACTGTTTTTATCGGACAAATTATCCAAACATCCATCATGAATTTGTTGTTTGGCATCTGTCTAAGAGTCGGATTAAAAAATTAGGTAAAGCCAAAAAGAAGTCGAGACTTTATCCGAATGGAATCGTGCAATAACAAATCATTTGTGGTGGTCAACAGAGTCGAGCAAAGGAAACCCGCCAACTCGTGGTAGAAAAATTTACCTCTTTATTAAACCATATTTGTAACATTCATGAGTGGACCAACGAAAATGGAAAGACTAAAACTTGTGGTTATCCAGTTTTAACTGAGACTGAGGAACGCGAAATAATATGGATCAGATTTGGTTCTTCGGATTATCAGGCAAAACATTTCTGAACGATTTAAAGCATACCTCACACTATTGTACCACAAGCTCCTTGAAACGTTATCATAATGTTAGCTTAAATACGTGCCTAAAAGAATACATTGTTCGTGTGATGGTACGTATATCCGCTCTACCTTGGCAATTTTGGATCGCAATATTAATGTAGGAAGACAAATTGTCGGTAGTGATGTGCAATTTTCAAAAATGTCCAAGAACTGGCACTTTAAAAATAAATATGAAAATAAAAGTTTACAATGGAAAACCGAACCTTTAAATCAAATCGTGAATTATAATCCTACCATTGACGAACTCAAAATCTTAAATTTCGAAGTGGCTAGAAATATTTATAAAATTCAGAAACCAACTTTGATGGAAGCCAAAGAAAAACATTTATCTCTTTTACGTAAACAAAAACAATAATAAAATAGAACCTCTTATTCTTTAATCTTGTAAGATTATATTTCAATGTTTGAATTAACTAGTTTTTACTTGATAATGATACAGTAGTACAATTAAAATACAGGTTGTTTCTAAATTGATGCGAAATATTCAACAGGGTAATTTTCAGCAAAAATTAAGGGGGACTTTCATATAAAAGTTTTGTTCAAAACCACTTTCCCTCCAAGTTACAACCCCTTAAAGTTAGGGGGAAACGGTTTTTATTTAATATGTCCACTATGGAAGAAGTTAGAAGAATGAAATTTGTCAAATAATTGATGCTAATACAGTGACATTTTTTGTAACCCTGCAAAGTTTATACAAGGGGTGAAAAAATTAACCCTTATAATATTTTGCCTCAGAACTTTTTAATGCGTCTACATTTTCCTACTTAGAAATTTTATTTAAAAAGACGGATTCAAACTGCAACTTTTTCATGTCTTTGCTATTTCTCGTAAAGTTCTTAGTTTGATCACAAAAAAAATTAAAACATTACTCATTCCTTTTTCGCATACATTCAGAGGGGTTATCGTTTGTTTAAAAAAATGAAGTAGGCCGGTGTCAAATGATGTCATAATGACAAATATTTGTCTAGGTTTATTGTCTTAGTTTTCTTCGTGACATTTTTAAACTTTCGAGAACTGAAATCAATTACATAAATAAAATGGCAAACTATACAAACGCAAAAATGGCAGATATGCATTTCGTATATGGCCGTGCTAATGGAAATGGATTAAGAGCTCAGAGGCTTTACGCTGAATTATATCCACAACGAACATTACCCCATCATAGTTTATTCGCGCGTATTCATCAACTTCTTCGAGAAGAAGGAAACTTTTCAAGAAGTACTGTCGATTGCGGACGTCCTCGAGAGGTAAGAACTGTAGCACTAGAAGAGGCTGTTCTTAACTTAATAGAAGAATCGCCCGAAACAAGTACGAAAAAAATTTCCCAACAGTTAAATGTGAGTAATTCCACAATATTTAAAATTTTGAAAGAACAAATCTTATATCCCTACCATACCCAACGAGTTCAAACGCTTTTACCTAGAGATTTTCTACGTCGTTTAATTTTTTGTCAATGGATGCTTCAAATGATCATACAAGTTCCGCAATTTCTATGTCGCATTTTGTTTACTGATGAGGCAAACTTTTCCCTAGAATCTATCCGAAATTTCCATAATAATCACATATGGGCCGAAGAAAACCCACACGAAATTGTTGTTCCTAATTTACAACATTTTTTGACTAAATAAAAATGCCATTATTTACTTCTGCACACTGTTTTAAGTACTTACGAAACTCTCCAAGAAACCAGGACAATAAAACTGTTTATCATTATGACATAATTTGACACCGGCCTACTTCATTTTTTGAAACAAACGATAACCCCTCTGAATCTTTGTGAAAAAAGAATGAGTAATGTTTTATTTTTTTGTGATCAAACTAAGAATTTTACGAGAAATAGCAAAGACATGAAAAAGTTGAGGTTTGAATCCCGTCTTTTAAATAAAACTTCTAAGTAGGAAAATGTAGACGCATTAAAAAGTTCTGAGGCAAAATATAAGGGTTAATTTTTTCACTCCCTTGTATAAACTTTGCAGGGTTACAAAAAATGTCACTGTATTAGCATCAATTATTTGACAAATTTCATTCTTCTAACTTCTTCCATAGTGGACATATTAAATAAAAACTGTTTTCCCTAATTTTAAGGGGTTGTAACTTGAGGGAAAGTGGTTTTGAACAAAACTTTATATGAAAGTCCCCCCTTAATTTTTGCTGAAAAATTACCCTGTTGAATATTTCGCATCAATTTAGAAACACCCTGTATAAATTATAAAGGATTATGGTGTACCAATTATATCTATTTTAAAGCAACAATCCTTTAACACTTTGGAAAACAAATACAATAATCTTAAGTTTATTTTATTTTGTTTATATTTTCAAGTAACTGTATTACAAAAATATTAAATTTCTTCGTCATCATCTTTGTATTTTTTAAACCTGTGTATATTCCGTCTATTTCTGGAAAACTTTCACGCATCTGAGTAACTACACAAGCAGGAACCACACCACAATTCTGTTAAAATGTCCAACAGATGTCCAAGAATTCACCCAGGAGACAAAATTTCGGCGCCATAGTTTGTTAGATACCTGGAAATACTTCTATAAATGGAAATACTATAAACCAGTTTATATTGTTCAGTCTTTCATTATCACTTTCACGTCCTACATTTGCTTTTCGACAATTTTCATCCTCCATATTCTTAATTTCATCTTTGGAGAATTTAGGTTCAAACCCAAATACCATTACAGGTAATTAGCCAAGATGTAATTGATCTAGTAACACTTAAACCGTTGGTCGTAGACAAATGCGGTTTGAAAATTTGTTCTTATTGTGGCGTTTAAGGTGTATACTCTATAGACGCCGGGTTGAATCAGAGAAAGAATTTGGACGATTCGGTTTTCTTTCTCTGATTCAACCCGGCGTCTAGAGTATACACCCTAAACGCCACAGTGGTGACCCCGACGTGATGGACATGTTGTCGTTGACGGGCGGCGGTTGGGGCGGCAGCGAGCGTAGCGGACCCAGTGGAGGTCGTTTTCCCGTTCATGACGTAGCGTAGGTATACAAAAATTTTGCGATTATACCTGATGTTGTTGCCGTGTTTCTCCTTGTTGATTGTTTGTCTTTCTCTGATTTAATCACGTCGGGGGTCACCACTGTCGCGTTTCCTAAACGCCACATTATATTCTTTTCTACTACAACTTTGATTTTTACTTCACACCCCCTTTAAGCACGAAGATGAATACTAGACTTAGACGTTAAAAACAGGTGTGTCTCAAGGCAGTGCTCTAGGATCTCTGCTGTATACAAACGACTTGCCATAATTAGAAGAAACAGTTGTTGTCTATGTTGAATACATTCAGTTGATCAAAATCAACCAAGCACTGTTAGAAAACTAGAAAACTGCAACAAGCAGACTGGACAATGCAATAAAGATTAAGCTTAATGAACGCATCCTCTAGATATAAATACAACAATTCCGTAATCGATGAACGCAAAATATCTTGGCATGAATTTGGAGTCAAACTTAGGTGGAAAGAACATGTTAAGAAGAAAAGATCCGGATACAGGGGACATTATTGGCTGGTTGGAAGAACATCTAAACTCTCAATTGGGGCTGTACCACGGAATCTCACATTGAGTGTATTTAAACATTCCAGAATAAAGAAGGTTTTTCGGCAAACATGAAACCATCACCACCACGTAAATGCAGAAGTCTTAAACTGGTGGGCAGCCAACACCAAGTCCGAAACAAACCATTCGATCTTGTGTGGCGTGTTGTGTGTAAAATCAGAACATAGTGTGCGAATGCAAAAGTCAACAAAGGAAACTAAAAGATATCGGAGGATAGACACAAAGGTGTGCTATGAATAAAAAAAACTTAAATTTTATTTCTTAAATTGTAACAATTTTTAATAGTAATAGTAAATTACAATAAATGCAAAACTTAAACGAAATAGAACAGGTAATGTCAGGTAGTCACATTAATTTATGTTTGAATAGTAAGTTAGTTACTCCGGTTACGCCTTCTTACGGTAGATCTATCCAATGTTCAGAACTTCTTCATTTTTGACAAACTAAATTTTTTTTGTAGAAAAGAGAAGTACCAGACTATCTATGTGGCAAAATTAGTTTCGAAATACTGCAAGAACCTGTAATAACACCTAGCGGAATCACTTACGAGAAAAAAGACATTGAAGAACACTTACAGGTATTTGATTGTACATTAAGTGCCGCTCTAGACGATTAACGTACTTTTTCTAGCGGGTCGGTCATTTCGACCCAGTGACAAGAGTGAAATTAACACAAGACCAATTAATACCGAACTTCGCGATGAAGGAGGTCGTAGATTCGTTTATTCAAGAAAATGAATGGGCTTTGGACTATTGAATGCGGGTTAGTTGTTTCACTGTTATTCGGGCACCAATATTTGTTGCAGTTTTTTTTTCAATTTAAATTTTATTGCAATCGCTTTGGTGGGTATCTTTTTTAAAAACCTACGTAGTTCGACAAGAATGATTTTTTTGTTTGGAGGTTACGATAGTGGATTTTAGTTTCTAAGTCCTAACGTAAGTCTGATTATTGTTTTTATTTGTACTTGTGTACGATTAGTTAAGGTTAAATTTGATCTGTATTTTTAAGAATATATACGTTTTCTTCCAACAGAGTTTAACAAAAACTTTTGGTAACAAACAGTTCGATCAAAGTACAGCGATTCCGAATTAAATAATTGTAATTCATAATACTGGCTGCCACTTTTTCACCAAGCATAACCACCGCTGCGTTAGGGTTAGCGCTTAGCGACGAAGGAATCACCGAATCATCTGCTACGAACAACTTATTAGTTCCGTGCACTCTAAAGTCGTAACCGACCACCGAGTATTTGCTCGAACTACCCACTCTGCAAGTACCTACTGGGTGATAAGAGGTTATCGTCACATGTCTCACATAACACTCCCAATACAATCGCGTATCGAATTCTAAGCTCTCGCAACCGGGAAATTTCATAGAATTTAATTTAGCGCCTAAACGTTGCATAGGATTAGTGGAAATTATTTTTTTAATCAATTCGACACCTTTTAGCAGAACATCCACGTCGTAAGGATCCCTTAAATAATTGGGATTAATAATCGGGGGACCAAATAGATTGTTAACGTTTAAGCGTACCGTTCCCTTACTTTTCGGATGTAGAACGATGGGTAAAATCGAGACAACGTTTTCTCCAACAAGATGAGCAAAATATTTTTCCCAAACCAAATTCGTAAATCCACCCGCCTGAACTAAATGTCTTCCGCCGTCGGATGACGCTCCTATTGGAAGAGCCATTAATTGTAAGTCCGGTCGGTGGGAATCGGTAGTACGAAGTACTCCCATTGCTTCGCATCCGACACTAGTCCAAAAACCGGACGATTTTACAAAGTAGTCGTAAGCGGTAAACAACGACATCATATTCGGAGGATTGATGCCTAACGAAGTATTCAGTAAAACCAAGTCGGCACCCGTAGTCACGTGATCTTGTAAATTGTCTCCTACCGGTAAGTTCACTTTTGTTCTAACGCCCACTTCGCTTAAATGTTCTTTGGGTCCCACTCCGGAGAGCATTAACAACTTTGGTGTTCCAATAACGCCCGCGCTTAATACGACACCTTTTCGGGCTCGAACTTCGTACTCCCTTCCAAGATATGTGTATCTAACCCCGTACGCTTCGAAGTCGTTTTTAAAAAGTACTTCGTCAACATGCGTGTTTGCTTGTAGCACGAGATTCGGTCTATTTTGCAGCAAAATATTATGAGCCGGAGTCCAACGCATTCCGAATTTGACATTGACTTGAGGACGCATAAATCCTGAAAGGAAATTTTTTTCAATTGTTTCGTTTCGTGATACGGTGTTCAAGTACCTGTGCTGTAACGTCCGTTGATGTCACGAACTGGGTACCCTAGAATTTGAGCAGCATCTAAAAACGCTGACGCCAGAGGAGTTTCTGATATTTGATCGTTAACTGTTAGATGGCCTCGAGATGAATGATGCTTAGCTAGAATAAAATATACTGTTACGTGATTGGAACAAAATAAATTCTTCGCGTCTGCGACCCAGCGATTTCGGATAATTAGACAATGCGACCGGAAATGATGCGACAACTCGAAATCAAAGGAACAAGAAAATTCTATATCTTCGTGAAATGATATAGGGGATTAAAATGTAGGCAAGGTACTCTGGGCGGAGAAGGGGTTGAAACAAGGTGTCCGTGGTGATTCTTTCTTTTGTCGAAAACAAAAAAAGTTTCAAAAATTTAAAAAATTTTTGCTGTCGAAAAAGTATTAAATAAATATTTTTGTGATTTTCTCATAGAGTTTCAAGAGGGAGAAAAAGCCAGCCACCCCTAAAATTTGTTTTTTTCTGAACTTTTTTCCTGTTTTATATTTCATTATTTAAAAATTGATTCTTTCTAAACAAATAAGCAGGTCTCTTGTATTTCTTCCGAAGGATTATCCGTTTTTGAGAAAAAAAATGTTTTATCAAGTTTATGGTATGAATCAAGTGGGTTGTTTCCTTGTTCCCCACTTTTACTTAATGTCTCACCTTTTAATCTTTTAAGTTCAACTGCACTCAATAAGTTGAAAC
Organism: Abscondita cerata; assembly: GCA_030710515.1. Classification (NCBI taxonomy): domain Eukaryota; kingdom Metazoa; phylum Arthropoda; class Insecta; order Coleoptera; family Lampyridae; genus Abscondita; species Abscondita cerata. Next base: position 562,328 of record JALBCR010002337.1, read on the forward strand.
CATATGAAAACTTTTTTATTATCGGTTTTTGAAAAAAAGTTATTCTTGATAAAAAGTTCTACATGGCCCAAAACATAAAATGCAACCATCAGATATTAGTTCTTTTAAACCGTATATGAGGTTTGTACAAAATATGAATTTTGCTCAAGAGTAAAGTACTATTATTCTTTACAATACAGAAGACTGCTATAATGAAAAGTTGTTTTGAATTAAAAGTTAATGTTTTTGAACAATCTTGCAATTTAAATACGTAATGAATGCATAATAATTATTTTTTAGAAATAGGAAAATCCACACAAAAATATTTAGTAAACAAACATCACATATTTATACAGAAATGAACATAATTAAATTTTAATTATGTTTCTTCTCTTTGTAAACATTTTATTGTTCTTTTCTCAAAGTCTTTTATTATTGTCCGTAGGTATCATCTGACGTTCAGTGTCAGTGCATCTTATATTAAGTTAAATGTATCAAGTCAGAATAAGTAAAACGGAATGATTTAGTAAATAATCACTAAACTTGGATTTTCATGCTGACTGGAGGTAATTTCTGTCACTTTTAATTGAAAACAACTTTTCATCACAACATTCTTCTGTATTATAAAAAATAATGGTACTTTACTCTTGAACAAAATTAATATTTTTGATAAACCTCGTATACAGCTTACAAAAATTGATATTTGATTTTGAACGTCACAAAATGTAAAACATCTAGTTGCCAATGCTGTGTAATGGTAAAATAACTTTATCATATAAGAAACTGAACACACACCACAGGCAGGCACGCAGTTACGTAACTTCTGAGTTATGTGTAAATTTTAAAGGCAATTTCACATCTGTCAAACATTCTTCAAATTTTGGGTTTAACTTGTTTCCGTCATAGTGTGAAACACTATCATTTGTTTTTGAGAAACATTTCATCATTGAAAAGCAATATGACAAAATAAAAACCAGGCAGAGCCAAACTTATTTGATCAAATAAATCTGACGTTTGATTTAAACAATGATAGATGTAAACGCGCTTAAGAAAGTATAGGAAAAATTCGAAATTAATGAAAGATATGGTGAAATCGAAAAATAATTGAAATAAAAATTGACGAAGATATTCCTCGAGCAGCTACCTATTCAAGATATGGAAAAAATTGGTTGACGTAAATTTTGAGAAGTTGCCTCAAGTAAAAGAGCGATAAGATGGTAGAACTACGACGAGGTCGGCAATGTTCGACAACGTTCTGCGAAACCCAGTAAAGACGAAAGTGAAACAAAACGCTAACGGAAGATACGTACATCGATGGATGCTTCACCCAGGTATTGGTTGATACAAGTTTTGCCCGTCCCGATATAGTGCAAGATCGCGGAAAAACATGGCTAAAAGTATGAATCAATAAGTACTGGTACCTGATGACACTGGCTAGATCTTGGCAATTGACGTAATCACAAAGAATTAAATTGTCAAATCAGGCAGTTCCAGTTTTGGATGGATATCTCCGACCAGAGTATTTGTAGAAACAACTGAGGTTGAATTACTGGTTAAGAACTTGCACCAGTGAAGTATTCAATATTAGCCTCTGCCAGGTTCAAAATTTGGTTCTCAACATTGAACCTAAATAGTGGCTACTAGCAGGTCCAAAGACCTTGACGAAACTGTCTTTACATTTCGAAATAGTTTGTGGCAGGTCACCATCATGCTTCTCGGTTTGTGCGACAATCCCTCTACGTTTGATGACCACTGTCTTACGTGGAAACGCAATTAAAAAACACCCACCGAATCTCACTGAACTACACGTAGTGCGAATCTGAAATTGATCCCAAAGAACAAATAAATTACCCATGTATCTGGAAAGGTCTTCTATCTTTAGGAACCGCGGATATTTCCGCCTATCCAGTGTGTTATACAAATTGTATAAATAAATTAGTGCTGTCTATTACAATACTAGTATTCGAAGGAGAAGGTAATTGTTGTAGTACTTACTATCACTCCGGTAAGTTCCTCGATAATCTTCCGACTTTTTAAAATACTGCAGTATATCATAATCGTAGTCGTACTCTTCGGGATCTTGAACCCAATCTTTAAATTCGTCCGGATGACCTCTGACGTACAACATATTGTTTAACCGCCCAGTTCCACCAACCACTCGACCTCTTGGCCAGTTGCTTGCCTGTAAAATTTATAGTAGGAATAAGAAATGTTTGGTTAAGAATAATGAAGTTACTTGATCTTTAAAGGCTTTGGCCGCGTTTTCTTGTGGCGCCGTTCTGTATTTCCAATCGATTGAAGACAGTTGAAACAGTATCCCAACTGCCGGGATATCAAACCAGCTTGTGCCTCGAGGTCCTGACTCCAAAACCAACACGGTTACGTTCGTGTCCTTCGAAAGTCGCAACGCGACCGTGCTTCCGGCAGATCCACATCCAACTAAAACACTTATGTTCAAAATTTTTTAGAGATAATGTATGTTATTAACAATTTTGAAGGTTCAAACAGGACAGACCAAATAGTGTCAGGATTAGTTTAGATCCTGTTGTACCTTTTTCTTCCATTTTGCCACTTCTTCTAGTTTTACAGTTAAGTTACATTCTGAAAAACTGGACCCTACTTTGTTTATCACACGACACTTACTCACATATTCGGTTAGCGCGATGCACTTATGTTTTCAAAACAGCTCTCTTTTGTCTTGGATGGTGGTTAAATTCTGTGTGGCATAATGTGAATTAATCCGCGGATGTTTGCTGTTCAGATGCCTAAGGAAAGTCTGTAGTGCTGACTCTCCATGGCTCTATACTACGTAACGAAACCAGCGCCTTGGTTTTAGAGAAAAGCTTCTTATGGTAGTTTCTTCAAAATATTTCAAATATAAATTGTCTGTTACTGGGATTAATAAGCTACCCATTGCAGTAGTACTACACAGAAATATGTACTAAAGTAAGCACGTGATGAAAAAGTTCAGTTATACATCTTTGGTAATGAGTTTAATGGTCTATTCTATAGGTACCATGGTGAATAGTGAAACTACATCAACACTCACTAATAGGTCCCCAGGCTCCGCTTCTAATGTTTCTAATTTTTTGCACAAAACTGACGAATCCCGATGATCCAATGGAACTCACTAGGTCTTAAAGGTGTTCTTAACGATAGTCGAATTTTTGATTATTGTACAACAGTCGCATTTTTTTTATCTGCCAAAAGTATCACAATATCGTTGTCGAGGTGATTGGTGTTGCTTTTTCCGAAAGCTCCAAATGAATTCATTCACACATGAGCAGTCAAATGTTACCACCAGGAATACAACGTAGCAGATCCAGAAGGAACTTCAGTGAGAGACTTGAAACGAGTTCTTCGACCACGCCACTGAGGACGTTTTCCGCGGCAAGAAACGAAATGTCTGGAGGAAGAAGAAGAAGAAGAAGAATAAGTTCCAATAGACCACGACTCAATAGCCGGAAAAATCATTGTTCTTGTTTTTCTAGCATGCTTTTTTTGCGTTATTTTTTATTTCAGAAACAGGAAAGTTTAAATTTTAATGAATTTTAAATCTGTTTAATTTTCAAGTGATTTTCCCTCCTAGTACAAAAACATACAATAATAAATATATTGCAGTGATCTCAAGGTTGTTATAATGCATAAAATTTTAACCATGTGTATTGAATAGTATTACAACACTTATTGTTCGTATATGCGATGCGCCATCTATAGTAGGGAATATAGTCGATAGCACGCATTTGCACAATAGTGAATTTACACTCGAGTGCTCTCACTCCTGAATACAAAAAGGCGAAACAGCTTTCGAGTGATACTGTGTGTTTGTTTGCTATTGTACAACCTCTTGACAACTTTACAGCAGGCGATTCGAGATTGTCATTTTTGCCAGCACATGTGGTAATTGAAAAATCGACTATGTAACTGCTAACACATCTGTCGACAAAGCTGCCTTTACTGCAAATTGCATTTTTGTACGTGTTATGTTACACATGTCGACACCTACGTGTCGCAACACTTATTCTTCATATTAGGATAAACTTGTGTATTGTATAGTATGAGGATTATAAATCGATATTAGATATACATGCTAAAACGAAGTGAAAGTGGGACGATTACGTTTTTGAGCAGCGAACGATGAAAGGTGAAGTTAACATGATGCATCGAACAATTATATATAAAGGTTGATTTTATACTAAAATGTCTATTAAGCCGCTTTATATTAAGCCCAAGTATTGTAGTAGTCATCTTGCGCATCATAGGAATTAAGTGGAATAAAAATAAAACCAATGGATAAATAATAAATAAAGTGCATCACGAAGTAATTAACAAATAAAGCATTAATGAAAAGTAAATATTATGAAGAGTATGGAAAATAAGCATCAAGGTTATCACAAACATAGTCCTAAAGTAAGAATTTTAGCTTCCACGGCCAGAGTCATTGCTGACACAAAAACGTCTTCCGGGATTGGACCGTGTCGAAAAGGTAACCGCCCGTAGTTTCCAACGTTTCGCCACCTATCGTAAGAAAGTTCAAGGTAGACAACTAAAAGTCAGGTAATCAACTTGTCTACCAATCCAAATTCTAGACTAAAAAAAGTCGGAATAATTTGGGAATTACTTTCGTATATATATATATATATATATATATATATATATATATATATATATATATATATATAGGTATATATAGAAGAGAAAGTGTCACAGGTCGTTAACCTCGACGCCGATTGGTTCAAAATAGGAAAGGGAGTAGGGTTAACGATGATAGGAATCCACAAAGTGGAAAGTTTGAAACCACGGTCGCTATTGAAATTGTTCGGATGCTTAATGATTTCTATGGACTCCCTAATTTTTCTATTGAAAAAGAAAGATTTCGCAATCAAAGCGGAATTATTAAAATCTATTTTGTGACCACCGAATAATGGAAATGATACTCAGCCACGGCAGACTTGGAAGAGGAGAAAAGCTGGAATTGTTTCTGAAGTGGTAGAAGAAATCTCTTTTAAACCTTGATGACTTTTTAGATAACTTGTTTGCTATAACAGTTTGCAATGAGAGTATTAATTAGCAGTTCCAAATTGAGATTGTCAGGTTGACATAATAGAAAATGACCTAATTCACCGTTGGGTTTCAGGGTGACCAAATACGTCAAGCAAATGGAGACAATGATTTTCTTCAATTTTCATATGAACTTGATGTCAGTATGTTGATTATTGAGATGGTCAAAAAACATCGGCGACCATGGGGCCAAATGATGAATGTATCATCAACGTACTTAAACCATATTTTCAGTTTCAAAGGCGAAGTATCTAAGGCAATGGTTTCAAAGGTTTCCATAAAAATGGTGGCGAAACGTTGACAACTACGGTTACCTTTTCGACACGGTCCAATCCCGGAAGACGTTTTTGTTTCAATATAGTCATAAAGGTCATCGTTCAAAGTCACTGAAGGTTGCACCTATTAAAAACCGCGTACTTTATTTGAAAAGCCAAGATCCTGGGATAAAATTATAAATAAAAGAGTTAATAGGAGTCTCATGTTTAATAGAAGTTAATTGCAATTATTTTGTAAAATACTGAATTGTAATCACCGCAACATGTTGTAATAAATTGTTTTTCTCCAAGCGTCACAAAAGTATGATATTTTTGAACTGTCAGAAGTCTCTAAAGTTGACATTTTGTGTACTTAGCAACAAAAGTATCCACTTTTAATCCTAGAGCTAAACTTGTCACTTTTAATCCTTTGAGCTAAACCAATAATTAATAGTTAAATGTAAAATTTCAGTTGAAGAAAAAGTAGAATGTTTCATTCGGATTAAAAGTGCTTTTTTGTGATTCGCATTTTGCTCATCACAAAGTGTCACTTTTAATCCTAATAAAACAAACTAATATTGCGCACAAAAACCAAGAAAATTTATAAAGGGTGTTCAAATAAAAAACTGATCTGGTTTGGGCTTGGAATTTACTTTGGCATTTGATAGTAGGCCGCTGATACAAAGTTTATAAGGTTAGAGTTAATTTTTAGGTTATATTTACATCACTTCGGGTAATTTTCAAAACTCACACCGCTCATTTACTGGTGAAATAGTTCAGTGCTTTAACCGGTTTATTATTATTATTTACGGTAAGGGGTGAATTTTTAAATGGGATGAAGAGGTGAAAATCAGTGAAACATAGTTGACACAACCTATAAGTTTTAACTGTTTTTTATATTTTTAATGTAAAGAACCAGTAAGGACGCCGTTGTCGGATCACTATCATGCAAGCAAAGATATCGAAAAAGATCTCTACCTATAGTATTCCTGAATCTTAATAAGTAAAGCAAAAGTAAGGTTAACCGCAATTATTCACCGAAGTTCCAACTCAAAAACTCGGTAGTTCCGGTTTCGATCTTACGCTCAACCGGTTAATTTAGAAACACATCGGTAAATTGTACCATAACGAAATCGATCAGTTTAGAAACATCAGTGCCGAACCGATTTAACCCGGTCTGGAAACCGGTTAGTTTTGAAAAACGCTCGTTTTAATGCAGAATTCCACGTCACCACGCGTTATTTTATTGTAAAACGGCCTGCGCAACCCAGTTTTTTTTATTTGAACACAAGCAAATAAGGTTTAATTACGCCGTGTACTGGGGTGCGTTCAAAAATTACGCACTAGGTATTCATGTGGATCCAAGATCGTTCAGAATTTAAAAAATGCTTAAGTGTGTAACACTTCGTGCCGTTCATAAATTATCGTGTATGCATACTGAGTGTGCACACTTCACATTCCAGTTTTGGCTTGGGTAACTATGTGTACTAAATGGATTGACATTGTAGAAACGTTAACTTAACCTAATTCTAAAGAAAAGTTTTAGTATTCTGTATGGTGTTATGATACAAATGGAGCCTAGAAGATTATTTCTTCAAAACTTTCTATTTTTATGGATTAATGCGAAGATATACTAGAAAGTGATAGTCACAGTCGTTGTGCGCACTTCAGCGTTCAGAATTGATGTTGATTAGAATCAATGAATTGACGCGCTCCAAACGTTTGACAGTCACTATGTAAAGTGCACACTCCCACCTGGTGTGCAATATCTGAACGCACCGCTGTATATCGAACAATACACCCTGTACAGTGAAGAAAAAGGCGGGAAATTCAAAAACAACTTTACCTATAACGTAATCGAACTCCTTATCGATATTATGCAAACTACTCCATAAAAAACCAGCACCAAATTCCAAATATTCTATTAAATAAATGTACACGCCAAACAAATACAAAGCGACCGAATACAACAATACACTTAAAAACATGTTGAATTCCATTATTATCTATTAAAAATATGCGGATTTTCTTTCCCGAATTGATTATAAAATAAAACAAGCACGCCAGTGAACTGCAACACAAACGTAAACAAACAAAAATTTGAGGTTAACTTCACTACAACAAAAAAAAATTTTTTAGTAATGATTTCTCAATATGATTTAGAACGTAAGGCAGCCAAAAAATTACAAAACCTTTTTATGTTACAGCTGTTAAATTTGAACGAGTGTCGTAAATTGAAACATAAATTTGAACTTGACATTAAAAATATCAAACACGAAGTACCTACACATTTTGAAAGTAATGTATTTGTTTGAATGTATTAATTTCAGTTAGATATATCGGCTCGAAATGACTTTGTTGAAAGTAATGCTGCTGTTTTACATTTGGAGTATCTAACGAGACAAACTGAAAGTATTACTGACGAGGTAGAAAATTATGTGGAAGGGATTTGTGGTATTGAAGAATTGAATAAACATGTTAAACAAATTAATACGATGAGTCTTATGTGCCGATATGCTAAAATTGTCAAACGAATTGAAAAGCTTGGGTATTTGACTTATTAACTTTTATTCGAGTATATTTTCAGCAACACGTTTTAGAGGTGAATTACACCAACACCTGAGAGATGCAACTGGTACATCAAAAATGATTACCTATTAAAACTGTAATTTAAAGAAAAATGTAAAAAGGGGACCCCCTTGACTTGAGAAAATAATTTTTATCTGTGACGCACACTTTCCTAATTTACTTGTAGTTGTAAGAAAGTTTGGTGTAAATTTCTCTCGTCACAAAATAATAAAATAAATATTTTGAATAGTATCTCGGTCTAAAGATCATACTTTTAAGTTGGTTCACATACACATATAGTATGAGTATCGTCAGAATAAAGTCACTGACAGAAAGTTTTGAGTCAAAACTGTTTGATTATTACTTTTCTGTGTACAATCTGTTTTAAAATTGATATACATTCTGTTCTAAATTAAGTGCGCACCATTGGTAACTTTGTTATTCGTGGAGATACAAAGTCAGTTAAATTAGCAAACTAGTAGCTTTTTTTCCGCTGGTTACGATGATGAAATCAAAAAACAATTGAATGTAACGTTTAAGAGAAAATGAGGAAAATGTTTTTTTTTAATGGAACACCCTTTACATTTCTTACTGTAACAATCGCAAATCACCCACAGAACAAAAAAGGTCATATGCAATATTGGCCTAAAATTGAAAATAAGCGAATTATCAACATATTTTTCTTTTAGACTACTTGGCCGCGAAATAAGATTCAATTTTACTTTTTTAGGTTCAAATTAGTATCAATGCTCTTCAAAATGCACCTTAAAATGTCGAGATATGCCAACATATTTACTTCTACTTCTTCATTTATAATAAATTGTTTTTGAGTTCTAGTTTTCACAAAAATTCTTTCTTCTAAATTTTCTGTACAATTTTAGAAAATATCTTCTGTCTGGTTGATTACGTTCAGGATACAGTTGGCCATATTATTCCAATGCTTGGAGACTATTTTTTCTCGACACAAATGTATGTTTCTAACGTGTCGCATTTTTTTTAAATATGAGTGAATGGCATTTTGAAATCTTAATAACTGAACTGACGTTTCCGGAAAAATAACTTCAAATGTAAATTCACATTCACATAAGTTATTTTATTAATTTGCTTTTTTGACATAAGATTAACTTGACGCACTTGACTTAAAATGACACATTTAATGAAGTTTTAGTATTAGGCATACATAGCCTACTGGTCTAAAATAAAAAAATGTATCAGAGACATTATATCTCCTGTCAAGAAAAAATAGTCTCCAAACACTGAAACAATATGGCCAAATGTATCTTAAACGTAATCAACCATACAGAACATATTCTTTAAAATTGTACAGAAAATTTAGAAGTAATGAAAGAATCTGTAATCGATTGACCATGATTAGTATTTTATGATAAACATAAAATTGTGTGAATTTGACATAGCCCAATAAATTTTCAAATAATTGTTGAGGGTTTGTTGTAGTTGTGATTTCAATTATGCCGGTACTGCAATTTTTTGCAAAAATAATTCGGTCGTAGAAAAAATATTGTGTGCAACGTGCACTTTTTGCTTTCTCACTCTAATGCCGAACCCTGTATATAGTGGTACAAACGTGGGTACAAAGAATGAGAGAGGAAAAGCAAAGATAAGATGTGAGGACCAAAAGCATGTAGAAGTAGTATACAGGGTATCCCAACGAAAACTTGACCACTCTATAATGTGAAAACTATAAAGTATTTTGAAATTCGCCGAGACACGTCGATTTTTGTTCTTGAAGGGAGCCTTTTGGACAGTCAAGCCAACTCGATATGTTCATCCCTCTAATGCCTAGCCACTTCAACTTTAAAATTTCAAATGAGACTACCCCATTTGTGGCACATCATTTTAAAACCCTTTTCATTGCAAATACAATGACACTTCGTTTTTATAAATCGGTTGAGATTTGACTGAATTATTGATACAAACGAAAGTTGACAAACCCAAATATTCGCCACTAAACAGTTTTTTATCGGCTACACACGACCAGATTACTTACATATTTTTATTGAAATGTCTATCAGTTTACAAAAAAAGTCAGAAATGAAAGAAAAAAGCTGAAGCAAATAATAGTCAGATTTATTTAATGAGTTGCTCAAAATGACCCCCGCGCTAGCTTGCAAACAATAATACAGTCTGTTTTCAAATTCTTTTCGAACATTATTGAAGACATCCGCAGTTATTAATTGGCATTCTTCTACAATTCTCTGACGTAACACTTGTAATGTTTCAGGCTGCGTGGCGTACACTCGTGATTTTAAATGGCCCCACAAAAAAAAGTCTAAAGGGGATAGATCCGGAGATCTTGGTGGCCATTTTGTTGGAAGGTTATTTCATTTTCTAGTAAATTGTCGTCACTTTCTAAAATCTCTGTTATCCTAGGATCAATTGTATCTTCTAATAATTCTAGATAAATGTTTTCATTGAGATTACCTTGAATGAAAAATGGTCCAACAATATGGTCGCCCAAAATTCCAGCCCAAACATTTAATTTTTGAGGAGTCTGAGTATTAAATTCCCTAATCAAATGAGGATTAACATTACTTCGCCGTTCAACATAAATGTGCATTCGTCGGAAAAACATGTACCTATTGTAGAAAAGATTTGGATTCTGTAGAAGTTGTTCACTAAAGTATTCGGAAAATTCGTTACGGCGATCAAAGTCATCTTCATGTAACTCTTGAACCAGCATCATCTTAAATGGATGAAACTTGTATTTTTCAAAATTCGATGAACACTGGAACGGGATACGCCGGAAGCTTGAGATACAGTTGTAATCGATTGCTTATTGTTCATCTGTACATGACCCAAAACTGCCACTTCAAGTGCCTTATTTCGAACTGGACCAATTACTTCACGTTTCTTGTTTAAAAGCGAACCCGTTGCAACGAACTTGTCAATCAGTTGTTTAACGTACTGGGGCTTACATTTATTTCAGGATGATTTGCGTTAAAAATTCTTGCTGTAGCTTTAGCGCAATCATTATTTCGATAATAAATTGCAACAATTTCTACTCTTTCCGCGACTAAATAAACCATTTTTAAAACACGTTAAAACTTTCAAGATCAAGCTGAAATTAACGATTTTTTGGTCACAAGCAAAAAACGGCGACTTTTTTGTGACATTATTTTGTTATTCAGAGGAGATCTGATTTTCTATAGACTTATTATAAACAAAAAACAATTAGTATGAGTGGCGAGTATTCCCGTACAAATTACTACGCGTAAATTGGTTTGTCAACTATTCGTTTGTACTGATAATTCAGTCAAATCTCAACCGATTTCTGAAAACGAAGTGTCATTGTATTTGCAATGAAAAGGGCTTTAAAATGATATGTCACAAGTGGGTAGTCTCGTTTGAAATTTTAAAGTTGGGGTTACTAGGCATTAGGGGGATGAACATATCGAGTTGGCTTAACTGTCAAAAAGGCTCCCCTTAAGAACAAAAATCAACGTGTCTCGGCGAATTTTCAAATATTTTAGTTTAGTTAGTTTTAGTTTTCACGTAATAGGGGGGGTCAAGTTTTCGTTGGGATACCCTGTATAGGAATTAGGTTTCTGATGGTAGAAAAAGACATATTGCAGTGATTGTATGATGTCATAATTGTAATATACAGAGGGTCACTGGTAATTGGATACATTCCTTTGGGGATCTGATAGAACAAGAGGTAAGGAGTAAATTTACTTAAATTACTCCTTACCTCTTGTTCTATCAGATCTCCAAAGGAATGTATCCAATTACCAGTGACCCTGTATAGATGTAAATATTATAGAGTAGTAAGATAAAAAGATATATCTAGCATGTAAAGAAGATATATCGATTGTAGTGCGTACGTGATCGAGTGTAGTGAGAGACGCTCTCGGGCAGTAGAGAATGACGGACGTGAAATTTTGAGTCCGCGCAATAAACAATGTATGCGCAATGTTCTTCGAATTTAAAAGAAGTATTGTGGATATAAATAATACACCCAGTTATTAACAAACAGTATTAATATAAAAACGAGTTAAATGCTGCGTACCGTTGATAAAGCCTGCGAAGTAGTTAGCCTGCAAAGTAGTAGCAGTGACTATATATCCTAGACTTTCAACCGCTTTAATTGGAGACCAATAGCCCTAGATGTCGTGTGCATGTTTACGGAATCTTTGTTATATATTTCAATAATTAAACACACCATTAAACGAATTGAAATGAGTTTTTTAATAAATTTTAATGTTCATTAAATGCTTTATGGTTACGCCACGGTAAGTGGCGATGTGACGACTTTTATTGGTCCCACGACATCTATCGGCATTGGTCCCCAATTGAAGAGGTTGAAAGTCTAGGATATATAGTCACTGGTAGTAGTAAATAAAAAGCAAATGAGGATGCGGTTTGTTGTAAGCCCGCGAATATTAATGAAAAAGAAAAAGAGGAATGGAAGGTGGTCAACACAACGTAAAAGAAAGTGGAAACGAAGAAGAGATGAAAAATATAGAGTACTGAATAAAGTTAAGAGGATAAAAATCATAAAGCTACGATGAAAGAAGATAACAAACAACGAAAAATGGGAAAAAGAAAAGACCAAAACTGAAGATGATAGTGGAAGATGAAGATGGCACAAGATACGAAAAATGTGGGAAGAAGACATAAACTGGAAGTTAAAAAATTAATGAGAAAGAGTAGAATTGAAAATGAATTTGAAATAGAAATTGGCAAGAAATAGGACATGAATGAGGTATAGTTATTGGAAATGAAAATTAAGATCAGTATAGAATTCTGTGAATATAATAAATAAGATATAAGAATTCATAAAGTAAGCAAAATTAGTATTGAAAAGAAGTTATAGGTTGGAAGGAAGAGTTATTAGTAAGAACAGTTGTTTTGAAAAAGTTTTTGGTAGGAAGAGGGCTGAATTAAATAAAGTAATCAAAAAGAGTTGAAAATATGTAAGAAGATATGAAGAGAAAATGAACAGAAGAATAAGAAAGAGAACAAGATTTAAAGAAGATTATTTAGTAATAATACAAAGTTTAAGAGAAGGAAGAAGAAATAAAAATTGATGTGCAAAACTAATATGGACCCATATATAGAACCATAGATTGAATAAACGAAGTAATTATTGACAACCTATGAATTAAAAAACATTGATAGTGACAAAATAAGAGGTAAATTTCATGTAATTTGCAAAATAATTATCTGTGTATATCTTTAATAATTATGTATTTTTATTATTACGAACAGTTACATTTGGTTGGTTGATAAGATATTTGCAAAGTTAAGACATATTTCGTTACACAGAAAGGAATTTTTATTTGAAGTTCGAAAAATTTAAAATAGTATTTCAAATTTTATCACACTTTAACGGGGGGATTTATGGAGTGATTGTATGATGTCGTACTTGTAATGTATAGATGCAAATAGTAGTCTAGTAGTAAGATAGAAAGATATTCTAACATGTAAAGAAGATATATCGGTTTTTGTGCGTACGTGATCGAGTGTAGTGAAAGTGGGGAAGAGGGAAACGCTCTCGGGCAGTAGAGAATGATGGACGTGTAACTTGGATCTGTGCAAGAAACAATTAATGTGAAATGTGCTTTACCTATGAGAAGAGTTGTAGTTAATTAACCCAGTTATTAATAAAAAAACGTTGCGTATTATTGTAAGTCTACAAACTAGTTACCCTGTGAAGTAGGTAAATAAAAAGCAAACAAAGCTGCGCTTTTTTGTAAGCCCGCGAAAGTGTTGTAGCCTGCGAAGTAGTGTAAATAACTGAAGACAAAATGGAAGGATAAAGAAAAGTTCCGGAAGAAGTCAAGTTTCGAGAGGTCATTTCCCGAGACCGCACAAGGTCGCACGTACACGCTCGCGTCGAATAGTTAGCAGGTTAGTTAAGTTAGCATATAAAATTTGTGTATTAAAAATTATATAAGATTTTAACGAGGTATAAATATCGCAAAGTCGTGCACGTAACGCTATTCATGAGTAGGTACATTGTATTTGCAAAAGTTATTATTTTATATATATAGTATAATTAAAATTTTGTTACATTTTAAACCACGTTATTGTTATTGAGAAACCAAGCCCTTCTGAGATGTTATCAACTAAAGAATTAAACAAAGTCAGTTTATATTCTCACAATCAATATTTTTCTACATAAAATGCATCATCGCAATATGGACGGCATAGACAGTTAGCGGTAATCGACTGATCTATCAAAAACCGCTCCTCTGATTGAATTAATAACTAATAAATGATGCGGCAAATTAAAAAACCCCATCCAATTTTAATTTTAGAATTATTTTATTTTTGAAACACCCTGTATAAGTGGTACATTATTGTCGCTGCGGTCGTAGTTGAGGCTGTGGTTGAGTGACAGTTGAGTCACGTCGATCTCAAAAATGCTCCACAGCAAAATAAACCAACGTTTTGTTTGTGTAGGAAAATAACAATAAACCCCACAAATCTCCCCTAATATCAAAGATTTGGAAATGGTACTGTGATGGTACCTTTAAAATTTACATTAAATAAATTAAATCAGTGTGTATTTATTTACAAAAAAAAACCTTAAATTTAATTAATGCAATTAGAAAAAACAATGAAGCCTTTGAACTTCAACACAAGCTTTAGACAAACAAAATTTTAGGTTAGGTGCCACATCAGCTCAATTAAATAAATTCCGCAGTTTAAAAAAATAATGATTTCACAAGATAAATTAGAACGTAACGCTGCAAAAAAATTACAAGAGGTTTTTGGTTATGATCTCATAAATTTAAACAGGTGCCGAAAGTTAAAAAGCAAATTCGAACTTGACATCAAGAATATTGAGGATAAAGTATATCGAAAAATCTAATAATTTATTACTAATCTATCATTGCATTATAGTTAGATTTAAACAATCCTGAAAATCATGTTCATCATGTCATTTCGAAAGCCAACAAAGCATTAGAACACAGCGAACAGATTGGGGAACAAACTGAAATTGTTTTGAATGAAGTTGCAGATCATGTGGAGGAGGTAAATAATGTCAAGCAAGAACTTGATAAATACTTCTTGCAACTTAACATAATAAACAGCATTTATCAATACACAAAAGTTATTAAATGCATTGACTCGCTTGGGTAAGGCTATCGTAAGTTATCTATTGTGTTAAAAACAATACTTTTTAGAGAAGAATTGGAGAAACATCTGGAGAACAAAGATGACGAGCAATGTACGACAGCATTCGCTAACTTAACCGAAATTGCACGCCACTTAGTAAATACACCCGCCTTGCATTTACGTAAACATCTTAAAGAATCTGTAGGCTATTGGCATAACATCTTGAGAATGAAATTTTCAAAGTACGTATTTATTATCCCGATTGATTTCGATGCAAACGATTTTAATTTCAGAGAGTTTACTCAAATATTGGCTTTGGTTAATTGGCCTTTTGTTAGTAGCAATAGTTTCAATGAAGAATGTTTAACTGAAGCCGTTAGAAAGAAATTGTACAGCGTTACGGAATGTTTGTTACAAATTGATTTGCCTGAGGAGCTGGTGCCGGCCCAACAGGGAATATTTTCGGGATTTCAACATTTGTGTCTGCCGGTACAACTTTTGATTGAACCTTTGAAGAAACGATTTTTATTTCACTTTTACGGTTCGAGGAAAACAAATAGGATTGATAAACCAGAATGGTATGTTTTTCGTTCACAATTTTGACTATTTTGTTTCTTGTGAGTTGAAACGATTTATTGTTGAGTTTGTTTTATTGTATAAATATACAGTGTGTCTACTTAAGTTGGAACCATATGGAAAACTTTTTTATTATCGGTTTTTCGAAAAAAGTTATTATTGATAAAAGTTCTGCATGGTCTAAAACTTAAAATACAATTATCAGATATCAATTTTTTTAAGCCATAGGTTTGTCAGAAAATATGAGTTTTGCTCAAGAGAGTACCATTATTTTTACAATACAGAAGAATGTTATTATGAAAAGTTATTTTGAATTAAAAATTATATCTTAATATGAAATTACAGCCATTTAGCATGAAAATTCAGGTTTGGAGATAATTTACATTTTACCATTGATTATAAATTATGATAAGAGGGATAAATCATAATACTGAATTGATCCCTCTTATCTTTTAAAAATGTAATAACCTTTCCATTTGTTAATGTTTTTGAACAACCTTGCAATTTAAATATGTAAGACAATAGACCTTCTCTTTGTAAATATTTTATTATTCTTTTCTCACTCTTATTACTGTCATATCACTCTGACATTCAGTGTCAAATATTTCATATCAGTGCATCCTAGATTACGTAAATGTATCAAGTCAGAATAAGTAATGGAATTATTATAGTAACTAGACAAAGTCAGCATGCTACGCATGCGTTAAGTCACAAAAATAAATTAGTTTCTAAAGAGCAGACAGTCATGAACAATAATTAGCACTTACATTAACATTCATCAGTTGAGTAATCAATATGAATGCAGAGTATGTACTCCATGTGAATTCGTACAAATGAGTCGAGAGTATTCGGGTGTGCGCTCGCAACGAATCGAGAGTAGGTGAGGACGCACAAACGACATAACATATTAATATAGAAGATATGGATGTAGTCCGAATAGAAATTATTTATTAAAAAATATTTAGAAGCGGATTTATTGGCTCGACCGCTTTAACGTAATACAACAAAGTTTATTTAGGTGAAATTGACTGTTTGGTTCGCATAACGCTCGCAGTTACGCGTGTGTGAGTCATCAAGTTCGTGCATACGAAGATTTTTTGGGTGAAATTGAATCCTCTACAGTTAAACCATTCGAAAATTTGCAAAATTACCAATATTTTGATTTTTATTCGTGTTTTTACGTAATATGGTTCCGGAGTTATAAAAATTACAGTATTCGTATAACAATGTAAAATTCCTTAAAACAAATTTTTAAAATGATAAATTTTTTAAACATTATGTGATAGGGTCATAAAAGGAACGTTTTTTTAAATAATAATAATAAATTTTTTTTTAGTTTTCGAATGAAATTTTGTCGGAAATGTTTTTCGCTTATAACTTTTGAAAACACGCGAGGTCTAACAAAACTGAAACGGCCAAAAATTTTATTTCTTTATCCGCGTATGATGTTTTTGAATTTTGAAAATCGGTCCGTAAATAAGCGAGTTGTGGTCAACTTACGGCTCAATTTATTTGAAATTTTTTGACTATTTTTAACATTTTTTTAACCTCGAAGATGCCCTCGTACAAAAAAATCTAAATCGAAAAATAAAGACACATCTTTCGTAAACTCGAAACTTTTTTCGAAATGAAAATATCTTAAGCCGTTCTAATGTGAGACGAATTTGAAAAAAGGTTGATTTTCGTATAGATTTGAAAATGAATCGAGAGTAGGTGTGCGTTCACACTAACGACATAACATATTAATATAAGATGGCAATCTTACTCTGGTATGACGTAAAAATTCATACCAATCTAACACCTAAAATTTTTGTTTGTATATATTAATTATTTGACAATTAATAGTGTAATGAAAGTTGCCAAGTTTTTCCTGTGTTAAATGTTGACAGTGTTGCCGGATGTTTATGAGCATTTGAATCTGTCATAAAATTAATTTGTGTTGTTTATCTTTGAAATGCGCATATGTTAAACACTTACTTCCTTAACAACAGAAAAACTGCACCAAAAACTTTACTCGGACACGTGTTTCAGTAGCTAAGCTATCATCATCAGCGATACCGATACTGGTTTTGGTTCAGTTTTTTGCTGTTTTTCTTTTGTTAAATACACGCTGCAGTTAGTGTTCCTTTCCTTTGACTTACTTCCTTTATATGTGATATTTATTAAGAAAAAAACGAAAAGTAAAAGAAATTATTAAAGAAGTAGTATAGTAATGCCGTTTCTGGCCCACTTTTGGCGCGAAATTTGAATTTCGGTCGTCGTCGGCAATGTTCTGGAAGCTTCGTGAGTAAGTCAAGATGGCATCGTTGATGCTCGGTCGTCGTCGGGGGCGTGCGCGCTTGTACGTGTGCAGTCGGTCGACGTCGGCAAGATGCCGTCGTTAATGCTCGGTCGTCGCCGGATATGTTCGGCAAGGGTCGTAAAGTCACAAACAATACGATTCCGGATCGTCGGTCGTTGTCGTCAATGTTCCTGTTCTTGAGTTGGTGGCAAGGGTCGTAAAGTCACCAAGAATTCCGGATTGTCGATCGTCGTCGGGTTCGTTTGGCAAGCTTCGTGAGTAAGTCAAGATGGCGACGTGGGTGCGGTCAGCCGCCGGCAATGTTCGAAAACGTTCGCGATTATTAGTGGGAGTGGGAGAATTAATACTACTTAGGCCTCGAACGTCAATGCCATTTAATAAGCTACATCTGAGTCTAATTTCATAATTATTTAAATCGGTATCAATTGTAAGAATAAGGTGCACCATTTATTAGTTAAATAACATTTATGCACTTCTACACCAATTAAAAAATGCATCTTTGCAGTATCAGGAATGCGCGACCTTGTATGCTATCAATTCTCCGACAGGAAGAACGCAATAACATAAAACGTTATTTAATTTGTTCCTAATAATCCAATTACATCCATAAAATTGATTAGATTTAATTAAAAATACGCAATTTTATTAACGGTTTAATTGAATTATTTAAATTAATAAGAATAAACTTTAATACCAACAACAAGTAATTTAATTGATAAGTCGATAAGTTATTTTTACAGACGAGAAAAAGCTACAATGTTGCTGGAGATAAGAATATGCCTTTGTACTATAAATATATTTTATTCAGTTGCTATCAGTAATATGTCGTATTTACATTTTATTGTGTATGACGGCATTTCACGCGTAAATTAAACCCCTAAGGGGTGTTGTTTTCACCTTTCAGACTGGCACCATTGGAAAAGTTGAAAAAATTAGAAACTTTTTAGATGTTGAATTATAATTTTCTGCCAAAAGCTCCAAAAGTGTTTTTTTTTTAATTATAACCTATAAAATTTACTTAAACAAGCATAATAAGCTGTGCGCAACTTCGACAACGTTTTTGTCAAATACGTCACTAGTTATAATGACGTGCAACCAAAGTAAATTGCCATTACTATAGTAAATACAGCTTACAGATAAAAACAAAAGCCTTGAGAAGGCGTGGTTGGTACCGTCGTTATTTGCCAAGTTGAGATATGGTTATCCTATATAAGAAAAGTGGCGTATTTTTTCCAGACGTCGTAGAGAGTTGAAATTCGGCCTTGCCTTCAAACCAACGGGAAAAAACGAACACCGGAAATTTCCATTCAGGGGGGGGGGGCGTCTCCTTCCGCCATAGGTCTAGCATTATTAAATTCATGCATTAAAATTTGCCCGTCAATCGACGTTGTTTTAATCTAGTTTATATTTCCCACAACGAAATTATGGTTTGGATCTAATATTTTTCTGATTTTGCTTTATTTTATTGTTCCAGGTATTTTACGAAAGTCTTAACATGGATAAGAGACCACA
Organism: Abscondita cerata; assembly: GCA_030710515.1. Classification (NCBI taxonomy): domain Eukaryota; kingdom Metazoa; phylum Arthropoda; class Insecta; order Coleoptera; family Lampyridae; genus Abscondita; species Abscondita cerata. The sequence goes on from JALBCR010002337.1 coordinate 581,666, forward strand.
CAGATTTTGTAGAAAAATGGATTCAGCCAGTCGTCGATAAAATGGGTCTATTTTACATAGACGTGAAGGTATTGTTTATCCCGCAAACCTAATCGCCTTTTTCTGAAATATTGTTTAGGTGGAGTTAATGCGCGGCTTAGTTCAATTAGCTATCGAAAAGTTAAACAGCGAATTGTTCGACACGCAAATCGACGAATTCACGTTCTCTCACTGCATCGACGAGGCCTTGGGTTTTGACAAAGAACTCAAAATAAACTACAGCTATCCAAACAGCCAGCCCTCAGTCTTTTTCGTACTCACCCAAGCGCCGATATTCGTCAAGTGGTTGGCGATGGAAAAAAAGTGTAAGAATTTGTACCTACCCAACGACAATCTAATATTGATGAATATTCAGTTGCTCTCGAGAAAATGGACGCAATGCTATCTGACACCTCGAACGACTACATCCTAGTACCACCTTCGGAAAACGAAGATTTTAAAATAATGCCTGCAGGGGAAGTTTTTATAACGTTGCTGCAAACAATTACAGAACGTTACGAATCGTTACCCCAACCTGGTCATAGATTACAATTCTTGGACCTACAGTTGGAATTGTTGGATGATTTTCGCGTGAGGCTCTTGCAATTAGTTAGCAGTGAAGACAGTAACAATTGCAGAATTGCAATTATAGGAAATACTACATTTTACATTGAAAATGTACTGATCGATTGGGGTCAAATGTTGGTAGGTAACTTAAGCGATCATGTTTGAAAGTACTAATAAAATCGTTTCAGAATTTTTTAAATTTGTACTATTATAGAAATCAATCTGCAACTCCAGATTCTAGGAAATTTAATTCTTCGGATGTAGATAACCTCTTAACTGTTGTCGATACAGATACAGTTTTCAATGAAACTCTCTATGTACCGGCACGTCAAAATTGATTTGCTGTTTACTTAGTCGATTGTATTATCACAAAAGTGAAATACAAGAGTAAAAATTATTTAGCAGACAGGTACGTATTTTTTAACTTTTTTTTAAAAAGAAGTCGGTTTTGTGCCGTAGATTGTAGGGTTTCCGAGTAATAGGGTAGGGAAAAAAAAAAGAAATTATATTCTTAACTGTACCCCGTTACAGGAAGCTCAGACAAATTATTACGGAGAGTGGCTGGGATCAGGTAATCAACTAAGTACTAACACCAAAATAAAAGAATAAAGGTAGGCACCGCTAACTTTACTTACACTGTAAACGACTGGTCGGGCGAGTGGTATCCTATTTTTTACATGACTTGTACACTCATGAAATTTAAAACTTGGACACCACAATTTCTGTAAACAAAAGTTTGCACATTGTGAAGCGGGCTTAAGGGTATCATTTACAATTCTAACAGCAGGTAGTCTCAGCAGGGGTTATCTTATAGAAGGACTGTAGAATGAATCATTACACTAAGCACGTTTTAGAAAATAGGTAATTTACGTTGCTTACTTAATTTTTTCTTTAAAGAATATATTTGAAGGTATCGCTAATTAAACACCATAGCTCGATTAATTATCGAATCAAAATTTTGTTTAGGAAATGTTTACAAAATAAAATTAGAAATAATTTTGATTTAAAAACGTCTACAAGCAATAACTTTTAAATTAAATCAAAAACTAAACATGGTTATTTGGGTTGACTGATTATTACTTATTTTTAAATAAATCTAACCTACTAATTATTGTAAGTTATTAAAAAAAATCATTAAACTCTCTATTCATAATATTTAGTCCTTACAAAATGTATATTTTATGACGTTTCATTTTTTCTGTAGTTAATATAAAAGTGAAAATAAAAACTAAGGCAATTCTTATTGTCAACGTATATATTTAGTTTTTGACAAGAATTTATTACATAATTATAATTAAGATACCAAGTTATAGTTTAAAATTAAATGAAAACGTTTTTTTTAAATAAAGGTATTACTATATAAATAAATATAAGAAATCAATAATGGGTGTGACCTCCATTATTATTGATACATTCTTGGAGGCGTCTGCTCATTGACGCTATCAAGGTATCAATATAATTAATATTAATCGTTTCCCATGCGGTATCAATGGCTGCAATTAGTGCATTACGGTTTACTGGTATAAAATTTGGCCCTTGTTGTCTTCGGATAACAGCAAGTATTCGAGCCCAAACATTTTCGATAATGTTAAAATCTGGGCTTTTGCTGGCCAGGGTAACAGCTCCAAGTTATTTGCTTGTATCCAGTTGCGCACAACCTGCGAAGTATAGGGTCATCGAATGTTCCAAGAAAATATGTGTAAATAGTTAATGGAATCTACTAACGTAACGTTAAGTCGTTAATTATAGTTACATAACTCTCCTTTCATAAGATATAGTTCATATTAATATGCTTATTGTAAAGCTTCGTACACACCTGAACAACAAACCGAGCAACAAACATAACAACGAACCGAAAGTCAAACAGAACGACAAACGATCTTTTATGATTTCCACAATCCGAACAACAAACGGAACGTTTGTGCTGTTCCCATAATTATTTTCAGTAGTTTTCAGTTCATATATATTTATTATTGAGAAGAGAAAATTGCGGAAAACAAGAAGATAGTGCCAACCAAATTTTTACGCACAAAGAAGAGTAAAAAATTATAATTTACTTCGGTTTTTTTTTATTTTGGAAATTTCCCCGCCCAAATGATGTTAATAGGGACATCATTTTTTTCTTGCATTCTTAAACACTGATTAATTTAAAACATTTTTCTTCTGTCAACTCCATAATATTACCTAAAACACAACAAACCCACAAAAGGGAGGACAAAAATAAATAATTTAATTCTCCCGCATAAGTTTGTTCGCCGTTTTGTTTAGATTCGTCCAAACCTGCAAACGCATTCGCGCGCATTTTCTTTGATGTCGGAGAAAAAACCGACAAATTGCGGGAACGCCGCAAACCGTTCGTGGAACAATCAGGACTTGCAAATCTGTTCTAAAATTCGTACGTAGCACCGTCCAAATTAATGTTCCGATTGCCGTTCGGTTCGTTGTTCTGTTTGTTCCTCGGTTTGTTGTTCAGGTGTGTACGAAGCTTTACAATAAGCATATTAATATGAACTATATCTTATGAAAGGAGAGTTATGTAACTATAATTAACGACTTAACGTTACGTTAGTAGATTCCATTTACTATTTACACATATTTTCTTGGAACATTCGATAATTAACTATCGGGATATGATGACCCTATACTTCGCAGGTTGTGCGCAACTGGATACAAGCAAATAACTTGGAGCTGTTACCCTGGCCAGCAAAAGCCCAGATTTTAACATTATCGAAAATGTTTGGGCTCGAATACTTGCTGTTATCCGAAGACAACAAGGGCCAAATTTTATACCAGTAAACCGTAATGCACTAATTGCAGCCATTGATACCGCATGGGAAACGATTAATATTAATTATATTGATACCTTGATAGCGTCAATGAGCAGACGCCTCCAAGAATGTATCAATAATAATGGAGGTCACACCCATTATTGATTTCTTATATTTATTTATATAGTAATACCTTTATTTAAAAAAAAGTTTTCATTTAATTTTAAACTATAACTTGGTATCTTAATTATAATTATGTAATAAATTCTTGTCAAAAACTAAATATATACGTTGACAATAAGAATTGCCTTAGTTTTTATTTTCACTTTTATATTAACTACAGAAAAAAATGAAACGTCATAAAATATACATTTTGTAAGGACTAAATATTATGAATAGAGAGTTTAATGATTTTTTTAATAACTTACAATAATTAGTAGGTTAGATTTATTTAAAAATAAGTAATAATCAGTCAACCCAAATAACCATGTTTAGTTTTTGATTTAATTTAAAAGTTATTGCTTGTAGACGTTTTTAAATCAAAATTATTTCTAATTTTATTTTGTAAACATTTCCTAAACAAAATTTTGATTCGATAATTAATCGAGCTATGGTGTTTAATTAGCGATACCTTCAAATATATTCTTTAAAGAAAAAATTAAGTAAGCAACGTAAATTACCTATTTTCTAAAACGTGCTTAGTGTAATGATTCATTCTACAGTCCTTCTATAAGATAACCCCTGCTGAGACTACCTGCTGTTAGAATTGTAAATGATACCCTTAAGCCCGCTTCACAATGTGCAAACTTTTGTTTACAGAAATTGTGGTGTCCAAGTTTTAAATTTCATGAGTGTACTCGCTGTTCAAATCCATGGTCAAAACATTAAATTCTGAATTAAGAAAGGAGAAGGAAATACATGTGTTATTTTTGAGGAATACATAAACTAATGGCGGTTGATCATATAATCATCGTCCACGGACAAATGTAGCTAGGGATATGATGCCGTTTCTGGACCAATTTTGGCGGGAAATTTGAATTTGTGCGTGGATTAAAATTTTGAACGTGGTGGGGGTTGCGTGGTCATGTACCGTGCGTTCGGGCGAGATTGTTGCAAGGATAGGGAGCTTTTGTGTAAGTTTGGGGCAAGAGTGGGTAGCTTTTGTGCTAGTTAGGATTAAGAGTGGAAGACCGTTCGAATCGATCGGAAACGTTTACAAACGTTCGAGGTTCGGTCAGAATCGATCGGGGATTTCTGTAGCCGTTGTTGGTTAACCGCTGAAGCGTTTGACCGGTTAACGGCTTCAGCTGTTTATAATTCAACAGTTACCGGTTATCCGATCAAACGCTTCAGCGGTTAACGAACAACGGCTACGGCGATCTCCCCATTCGGCCTTGAACGCCCCCGATCGATTCCGAACGATCTCAAACGCTCTCCCAAACTTATACATAAGCTTCCTACCCACCCTTACACCGATCTTGTCCGCACTGCGCATGACTACGCGCCTCCCCCTCTCCCTTCACGTTCAAAATTGAAATTTCCCACTACAAATTCAAATTTTCCGCCAAAAGTGTTTAATTATAGTTCCGTCAGATTTTGTTTTTTTACATTAGATTGAATTATACAGCGTATGCCAAAGAACAGAAATGACGTCATCGATGTCATGCAGAATTAGAAATTTTTTAATCTTCTATTTTTGAATTTGTTTATGTTTTTGAATGTTCTACAGGTCTCCAAAGAAGACCTGGTAATCTGGATGGCAACTCAAGTATTTTTGTGCTACCTATTCAACTATTTGGAAAAATTCATCTAAATAATTTTTTTTTAAATTTTTGTTTAAAATAATTTTTCTTTACAGTTTTCTTACGTAACAATCGTGCTTTTTTACCTTGTCATACGGAAAAATGTTCTTCCTAATTCTAAATAAATGTATTTGACACGCACTGTATATTTCAATCGTACTTGATGAACTCCAAAATAAAAATCGTCTTACTGTAGATGCGCACGTAGATAAGTAGTATCTTTCCTGGCTCACTTTTGGTGGGCAATTGGACAATTACTAACACAACCGTGTCAACAATAAACTTTTAACGTTCGCATTTCATTGCCTACTTAATTTTTCGAGTGGTAGACAAGCATGCATAGCTAGATTGCAGAGAATTTAATCGTAATCGATCTGGCAAAACATATATAAGGTGTTGCATTTGATTTGATTAACTCATTCATCATTTTCGATTACAAAGTTTGACATTTTTTTTTCTCATACCCTGTATAATCGATGTCAACTTTTAAATCATGGACTGTTAGGGTCGTTACCGTCCTAAGCTTATGCAGCGTGCACGCTAAATGAAACATCTTTCTATTTTTTGTTTCTATTTAAAGTTGCTGATGTGGATGGCGATGACATTATTAAATTTCAAATATGTATTATTTAAACCAAAATCTCGTAGGTATAATAAAAATCAAGAACACTTGTCATACTCTGTACATTCGCACGAGAAAAGGTCAGATAAATTATGTCCGAGGCTCAGTTCTTCTTAAAAATTTTATGCTCGATCTTTTCAATGGTTTTAATATTGTACTACTACTAGGTAATAATAGCGACTGTTGAAATATCTATTATACGTAAAAAATGTCATATTTTCAATTTCGGTACAATGGAACATCAGATTTATTTACCCATTTTGGGATCAAGCAATCATTCTTAATGTAATGGGTATTTTTAACAGACATTTTTTTAATACATCTAGACGGTCGTGGACTCGCACAACACTTTATTGTATTTACTTAATTATTAACAAGTGTCTCAACGCCTTCTTAGATGTTAACTAATGATTCAAAGTATTTTTTTTAATTTCAGATTTAATTATTTATGTTATTTTTAACACAAAAGACATATTTTAGTTTTTATCCATTTTTGAAATCTAGCAATCAATTCTTAATGTCAAAATTATGACAGTCAAATTTCTTTGATATATCTATGCGGTCGTGGAGTTGCTTATTTATCATTAAACTGTACGCCTTCTTAGATGTTAACTAAATAATTTTTTGTGCAGTTTTATTTATTTATTTGAATTATTTTTAAGACAATAGTGAAAACCCTCTGTTTAAATTCTAAGGTCGGTAAGATCTAAGTTTTCAACTACTTTTGCCGCCATTGTCGTAAAAATTATTTCCAATATACCATATCTTCTATTTCAGAAGCCACAGTTGCGAAACTGAATGCAATTTCTAATTTTGTATTTTGGTTTCGGCTTAAGACAACGATATTTTGAATGTTTATACGATGTTTCGCCCCCATTTACCCTTTTTTTATAAAATGAATGTTGAAAAGAAAAAAGTATTAAAGGTATTAAATGGAACAGCAATCATTCTTAATGTATCACATAAATGTCAAAATTTTGACAGCAATTTTTTTTACATCCAGACGACTGTGAGCTCACTTATTTACCATTAACTATATTAACGTGTACATATTCCAACGTCTTCTTAGATATTAACTAAATAATTCAATTTGTTTCAGTTTTAGGCTTTATTTGTATTATTTTTAAGACAATAGGATTTCTCATTCAATCAGTATATCAACATGTTTTCATTTAAAAATTCAGTTTTGGACGAAAAACTCTTCTGTTCAAATCCCTAGCTCCTTACGGTCTAAGTTTTCAACTTTTTGAGAAACCGCTATTGCCGTCAAAATGATTTCCAATATACCGGATGTTCCATTTAAGAAACCTCACGCACTTGCAAAACGGAATGCAATTATTTCTTTTGTACTAATTTTATATTTTGATTTTGGCTGAAGACCACTGTTTATGCGATGTTTGACCTCCGTTACCCGCCAACTTTTAAAATGATTACTAGATTAGTACATAATGCAAAATATTTCAAATAAAGTGCAAGTCGGTTATAACGAACTACAAGGGACTTCAGAAAGAGTACGTTATAAACGAAGTTCGTAATAAACGGTGATGATAATGGATTTAAAATTTTATTTAAAAAAATAACCTATAACCCACATAGCAATGTTACATATTAAAAATGTTTTAGAGATATCTAAAATGAAACTTAGGATATCTCAGAGAGGTTCTATTTTGTGCTCAAGATATATGAGACATTTTAGAGACATCTTAATGTCCGCCTTGTAGACATCTCAAATATATCTCCACAAGACATATCTGATATATATTTGACATAGTGTTTATATGTCTCAGAGATATCTTTTTTGAACTTGCGATATAGATGAGATTACTTTGAAACATTTTATGGCTTCTTTGAGATATTACTGAAACTTAAGGAAATAAATAATAGTTATGCATATATCTAAACATTAAAAAATTTAATTAATATCTTGTTATAAAATAACAAATACTACCAACAGTTATCTGTAAAAAAGTATCTTCGATATTATAGATTCATTACCCACGAACATAACCTTAAGAGAGCCCTCGATTCTTGGAAACTTTTTTAAATATTAATTTGTTTGAGTTTAGATAAATTTGACAAATGTTCACTTATACACAGTATGCACAACTTCTCAAAACTACTCACAATTAAGCCATAAATAAACGTTTTATAAAATCAATGTGTGTTTTGTTTACAACGCCACAACCTTTCTTTTCCGCCCGCACGGTTAAAAAAGGATAAACTATAACGAAAACAAAAGAATACACATTTTTTTGGTTTATGGAACAATAATTTTTATGGTATATACTGTGGATAGAGCGTGTGCGCAAACAAATTAGATTGCGTGTTCAACGCGTGATCCCGCGTGCTGTCACAAATTACCATTGCCATTTCTTTTTACCTAAAGTTTTCATAAAATTATATCTAAGACGTTTCGTAGATATACACAATTTCCTGAAGTGTTTGTGGAAAATGTGATATCTCTGGGACCAGCGATAGATATTTAACATTTAATATGCTTTCTATATTCAATTGAGTATCTCTCAGATATATCTCATAAATTTCTCATTTTTTCTGAGATGTTGTGATCAATTTGAGATTAGTTTGAGATATCTATGATACATTCGATGCTATGGGAACGTATGGCATATAAAAGACTACTTAACATTTGCATGTAGTGATATACAGAGCGATCAAAAAGTAAAAAATTGTTGGTAGTAGGTACTACAAAAATTAATTGTTGTTGACATACAGCATTGACTTACTAGACTTATTATTCATATAAAAGCTCTACGCATCTGTTTTATTATATCTACACTAGACAAAACCAGCATGCTACGCATGCGTTAAGTCAAAAATAAATTAGCTTCTAAAGAGCAGACAGTCATGAACAATAATTAGACTTACATTAACATTCATCAGTTGAGTAATCAATATGAATGCAGAGTATGTACTCCATGTGAATTCGTACAAATGAGTCGAGAGTATTCGGGTGTGCGCTCGCAACGAATCGAGAGTAGGTGAGGAGAAACGACATAACATATTAATATAGAAGATATGGATGTAGTCGAATAGAAATTATTTATTAAAAAATATTTAGAAGCGGATTTATTGGCTCGACCGCTTTAACGTAATACAACAAAGTTTATTTAGGTGAAATTGACTGTTTGGTTCGCATAACGCTCGCAGTTACGCGTGTGTGAGTCATCAAGTTCGTGCATACGAAGATTTTTTTGGGTGAAATTGAATCCTCTACAGTTAAACCATTCGAAAATTTGCAAAATTACGAATATTTTGATTTTTATTCGTGTTTTTACGTAATATGGTTCGGAGTTATAAAAATTACAGTATTCGTATAACAATGTAAAATTCCTTAAAAAAAAATTTTTAAAATGATAAATTTTTTAAACATTATGTGATAGGGTCATAAAAGGAACGTTTTTTTAAATAAATTTTTATCTGTTATAATTTAGAAATTATGGCCGTTTTAGTTTTCGAATGAAATTTTGTCGGAAACGTTTTCGCTTATAACTTTTGAAAACACGCGAGGTCTAACAAAACTGAAACGGCCAAAATTTTATTTCTTTATCCGCGTATGATGCTTTTGAATTTTGAAAATCGGTCCGTAAATAAGCGAGTTGTGGTACAACAATTTTTTTTTGACTATTTTAACATTTTTTAACCTCGAAGATGCCTCGTACAAAAAAATCTAAATCGAAAAATAAAGACATTGTAAACTCGAAACTTTTTCGAAACGAAAATATCTTAAGCCGTTCTAATGTGAGACAATTGAAAAAGGTTGATTTTCGTATAGATTTGAAAATAACGAGTAGGTGTGCGTTCATAACGATATTAATATAAGATAATTGCATTTTCAAATGCTTGCTTTGAATATGTTACACAAAAGTTAACTGGTGTTAAAACGAAAAGAATAGAAAATCAAGTGTAAATACAACAAAATAACAAAGTAAAACTTCAATGACACGAAATGACAACAACAACAACGTACTGCACAGTACTATTTCAGTTTAGCCAGTATGTATTTTGTAAGAATTTTGTAAAATTAATTGCCAACTGTTTTCTACTTTATGATCTCTCTATAGAAACGGTTAAACACATGAAAAAGATTACGCTACAATCAAGAATATGCATTTTACGTATAATAGTAGTAACTAGGCTTGGAATTTTCTTTAACATTTGATAATTTGTTTGACAAAGTAGTCAGCTGATACAAACTTTAGGTTAGAATTCAAGAACATTCATCTGTCAATTTTTAGGTTATATTTATATCACGTTTTAATGCAGATTTCCACGCGTTATTTTGCTATACTTTTTGTTGCACCCTAAAAATAACTAAATTAATTCAAGTTCAGTTTTTATTTTAATATTCGTTAAATAAAAGAAAAAGTCCATAATTTTTTTTGTTTCAGTTTAAGCAAAACTGTTTAAAACAAAACTCGCCATCGTTATTAAACAAAATTTGCTTAGTCCTCACAGTCTGCGTTTTTTAGTTACTTTCCGTCTGGCTCGACAGATAAGAAAATACCAAAAAAATAATAAGTGACAGGTGACAACACTGACAACTGACAAATAATAACATATCTGGTTATGATGAAACATAATACATATTAGTCTCAAATTGTAATACAATCCCAAAACTTACAAAGCAACACAACCTCTTGTACAACATCTGTCAGGTCAGGATACCAACTGTCAAATGTTATACCCCCACCCCTCAGAAATTTGCGGATCCGCGTAAATTCTTGACTGGAAGTGAATTTTCCCGCCTCCTAAATTTTAGATTTTGCGTCATCGCGAAAATGTCAGTTGTGTTTGATTTTGAACTAAATCAACCAATCACACGAAATCCGCTGCTGTGAATACGGACCTTTATGGAACTTCGTTGGGACCGCTAAAAATGGTACGTTATATGAGGCGATCTTTATATGCAAGGATGTTACAGGCGACTTAAACTGTACATATTATAATTATGAGCAAATTTTATGTTTCTTAACATTTTTAATTCATGAGGATATAACCCTATATTTTTTATCTTTTGGTGGGGGTGCTATGATCGATCATGTGCCATTCGCTCCTAGTAAACTTGCAGATTATTTCCTACTACTCGGAAACCCTTCCATTTACTTGACGAGGTTGTTGAATTACGTTCTCTATTTCAGTTGGTTCCGCATGGAAAAAGTTAAAGATATGCGTAGTCATTCCCTAACACCCTCAGCGTGTCCGATATTCGAAGTTCTTGCATCAAGCTTACACGAATTGGAAAAGTTTCTGACAGGACGTCTATTCACCATAGTATGGCGAATAGTGGCGAAACAACTGGACATACTATTATTTGAAAAATTAGTTTTATCAAACAGATTCAATGAAGGCGGCGCGGAACAATTAAAATTCGACATCACGCGAAACTTATTACCGTTATTTGCCCAGTACACCAACCAAGCCACACGTCTACTTTTCATAGTAAGTCGAACCATAATCGAATTTATTCCAATAAAACTTAAAATCATTTAAGCTTACACGACGCTTGTATTTTACTAACCCTCACAAAGGGTTCGGCGTTATTGTTAAAAGACACTTTAGTTTCTTTGGAGGGCGCTACCGGAGTGGAAGATAAACGAGGTCAGGCCCTCAAAGAAATCGGTATAATTTCCATGCAACCACACGAAGCAGTTAACGTATTAAACCAAAGAAACGACATCGTCCACGTTTTCCAAATGCCTACAGTTGATTAAGGCGGTCGTTACCAACTTATTGTCTGTGGCAGATAAATAATTTTGTTTTTCTTTTATATTTTATTTATATTTTCTCAATAAATTATTTGTATAAAAACGGAAAAGCGCGTGTTTTATTTAAATTAGCTTTATTCGAAGCAATGACATTGAAAGATAAGCCATCAGACACGTGCGCCTTTCAGTAAAATATGGACACCAACAAGTAAATATACCGCTAAATTCGAGTTTATTCTTTCAAATCGTTGTGTTTTAGAGAGGTGTTAAAAAATTTGTACGAAGGCATTGATCAAGCATTTATATTCACCCAATTTGAATGCCAAAAGTTAGAAACGTACGTGCAAAACGTGATTAAACTAGGAAATGCTGGTTTTTATAAACAACATACCGTCGATAGGGCTCTGCTGAGAACCAAGTAATTATTTTTGCTATCGACCCGATGGCGAATTCGAATAATGTGTTTTTAGGTATTTTTTTGGAGAACGCTACACTTATGGACCGCAGATGTCGCAGAAAGGTTTGGGAATGGAACGGTTATATCCGCCGGGTATGGTCGATCCAATACCGTTCTGGTTGTATTTATACGTAATTAACCCTCTGATAGCGGCTAATGTGGTACAAGCTGACTTTATTAACAGCGCCGTTATCAATGAATATCAACCAGGCGGTTGTATAGTTTCTCACATCGATCCGACACACATTTTTGATAGACCCATTATTTCTGTTAGTTTATTTAGCGATTCCGCGCTTTGTTTTGGTTGCAAATTTGAATACAAGCCCATACGCTCGAGTGAACCAGTTCTGCGACTTCCACTCCCAAGAGGTGTGGTGACGTCGTTGAGGTAAGTTTTCGCTTAAAAGTTTACGTACATAACTCGATTTTAGTGGTTTCGCTGCTAATAACATCACACACTGCGTACGTCCAGAAGACACCCCCCAGTTACAGAGCCGTTATACTCTTAAGAAGGGTGCTGCCTGATGCACCACGTCTGTTACAGCTGAGCACGTTGTTGACCGACTCGTCCTTCAACTTAATATCAACGAGCACTTTAAAACGCAAACTGGAGTTTGAAAGAGTTCCCGACATAAACAATGACATCCTGAAGAAAGCTTATCAGAAATATTCCAAGGCGCGTAAGAACAATAAACGAAACGTCCACGGAGGAGTATCTAAGGTTGTGGGCGCAAGGAAAACGTATTTTGCCGATAATAAAAGATACGAAGATAAACCTTATAATGTAAATTTAGAATAATTTATAATAATTGTTTTAAATAATTCAATCTGTGATAGATTTTTGGTAATGTTTGTATATTTGTAATTGAAAAATTTAAGCACTCTGTAAAAGGCAACGTAACTTTTTTTGACAAAAAGTTATATGTTGGAAAATAAATAAAATTGTTTTTTTTTAATTGTGACTGACTGCGACTACATGATACAAAAACGTAGGCTTTTCATTAGGAAATATAAGAGCAGAGACGACTCAATCTTGATACCTACGTCTGAATTTCAACTTTCAAATTAACAATGAGGCTAATGTTTTAGTTTTTTTAACAATTTAGAGGAAATGTAGATATAAAGTTTATCGATTCTTCGATCATAAATACCAAACTATGCCTAAGGATCTCAAAATTTGCCTGCTGTAAATTCGCAAGATATTTTAAAACTGCAAACAAGAAATCACTCGATAGCCGTTTCGTCTTTTTGGGACTCTTCAGAAGTGAGAGAACTCGAATTGTATGCGGTTGTCAACCAAATGCGATTTGAGATCGATTCTTTCAACTAATGCTTAGTTGACTGAAGAATCGACTACTTGTATTCTGCTTACACCATATTTATCGGCAAAATTTTTGATTTTGTCAATAGATAAATATATTCTTTATTTGTTATATATAACAAATGGTTCGATTCTCCTTACACTTACAAAAACAGCAAATTGTTTAAATTAACTCATTATTTATTTGCACTGAACCGTGCTATTATTTTTCACTTGTATCTTCTTCCCACTTTGTAAATATACCAGCATCTGTTCTGTAATTATTTCTTTGTATCTTTCGTTGTACTTTCCGTCTTTTATTTTTGCCCTTCTTTTCTGAATTTGCTCTTCTATGTCTCTTCTTTTTTCTTGCCCGTGTTTTATCCTTTGTTTCTTCACCTCTCTCTAACATTCATACAATCTTTCGTTTTCCTTGTTTTTATTTATATCTTCTTCATACCTCATCGCCCTCTTTGCTGTTTGTATTCTTAATTTTTCCAGTTTTAATTTCCTTTTTTTATGTACCCATATGTCTCTTTATCTAATCCTGGAGTTCATTTCTAATACTATATATATATTTTTTCTAGTTGTTCCCATTACTTCTATCCCCATATCTCAGTTCCATACACATCATTACGGTGTTCGCTAGTTTTTTTAATAGCCATTTTCTTTTTCTAAACACCTGCTCTCCTATTCCCCACACTTTTGTCCCAATATTCTATTTCCCTTTCTTATCAATTCTCTTCCCTATCGCTACTTCATCTTTGTTGTCGTATCTGATCCTATACCCTAAATATCTCCAGTCATATCTGTTTTTATTTCCCTCTATCCACTTTTTCTTTTTACTCCCCCCTCTCTTTTTTTGGAATATCATTATTTTAGATTTTACAACATTCACTTTTAACCATTTTTGACCAAACATGTTTTCATAACCCCTATTACACCTACCTTCTTTTACTACTCCCTCTCATATATTTGAAGGTTTTTAAGTACATCTTCTAAATACATTGCAAAAAGATTTGGACTAATTGGGTATCCATTCGTAAATTTCTATTGCTTCCACTAGTTCTTTACTTATATTTTTAACAAAACTTATCAAGATATTCGACTTTAAAGTTCCAAAATATTTTATGCGGTGCTCTTTACTGTAAAATATATTCTGTAAAACATTTTCAGGTTTTTCGACTTTATAAATCGAAGTTTAAATAATTATTTTCAAACATTGTTTAAGTACAAATATTTATAATAATTATAGTTTGTTAACTTTAAGAAAAATGTCATATTTTAAGTTTGGTCTGAGCCGTATATTCTTTTTTTCTTTCTGAGTTTCTTCCATAGTATTTGGCTATTTACATTGTCAAATGCCGCCTTTATATCCAGGTACTACCTCCTTCCTTTCCTAAATCCCGCTTGCCAATCAGGTATTATCTTTTTCTTGTATTTACGTACATATTTTGTATCCGTCATTTACTATATTGACTCCTTTATAGTTTCTTACTTCATTCTTTTTCTCCTTTTTTGTAAATCGGACATATAATTATTTTACTTCACTCCCTCTCCTCTCCATAATTTTGTAAAAATAATCCTCAAACGTTCTCTCATCTTCTCTGCTGTGTATTTCCATTGCGCTCCCTCTGTGCTTCGTCTTTCCTTTCTGCCTTTCTATATTCACTTATTTATTCATTGCCTTTTGTACTCCTTATTATTTTCTAATCTCTCTGCCTCTTAACTTTTTTTTCCTTTTCCATTTCTACATTCTTTTCGATTTTGTTTCTCTTATTCTAACAGTTCTATATGCAGTATATATTCAATCTATTTTTGTCATCTATCCTCATTCCTGAATTTTTGCTCTTGTTTCTTCTTCTATTCACAAATTTTCACGCTTTTCATTCTGTTTCTTATGTTATTAACGTTTTCTTTTTACATTATTTTCTAAGGTTTTCTTTAGCTTCCTCAATTCTCATGTCCTTTTCTCCATCTTCTCCTCTTTTAACTCTTTCTTTATCTTCTCAAAGTTTCTGTTCCACCATTCTTAATTCTTCCTACTTTCCTTTTTCCTTAGTCTGTGAAATCACAAAGTAATAGCAGTAATGAATGTTTTTAATTTTTTATAGAGAAATAAATTGAAGTTACGTCCTTTTCATTCTAACACAAAATAAATCCGATTTTAGAACCATTTAAATTAATCAAAATCATGTTTCAGATCACATCCCAAACTGACTGATTAAGCGCCTCTAAACTAACGTGATGCCGTGATGTTGATATTGGATGAGAAAATCCACATAAATAAAATTTTTAAAACCCTGAGAATGGAGAGTATGTATATTTGCTTCAGCAGAGTGATAGGAAAAATTTTAGAGCAAAAGTGCCGGTGATAATTTCATGTCATCTGTGCATTAAACGTGATAATGTACAGAAAAAATTGGTTCCCCCCTAATCGACCAAGCCCATCATAAAAAACTTGAATCTATTAGTTGTGGTTCGAATATTCACACAGATTTCCAAACAAGACCTGTTTTTTTTCAATTTTTATTGCAAAAATCGAAATTTGATTTCAAAGAAACTACAAATTAGAAACGAAAGATTACTACTCCCGTAATTGTATGCAGGTTGCAGCATTCTATTTTTACTAAGTCAATGGTAGGTCATCCATCAACTAGTAGTTGTAGAGGTTATAATTTCAAATCGAATTTAATTAACTCGTAGTTAATAGAATTAAAAGATGACAGAAGTGAGTAGATTAACAATAGGCCCCAAAGCGGGAATGAATTACCCAATCGATGTTTTATATTGTGGTAATTGTAGTATGCCAATTGAGGTTAGTTTACAAAATGACTATTGTTCAATCTTCTGCTAAATTCTTTCTTTGTTAACAGTATTGCGAATATTATCCGGAATACGAGAAATGTAAGCAATGGCTAGAACGTAATATACCTACAGAATTTGAGAAAATTAAAGTTAGCGATGATAATACCGAAGGAGCCGGAGATGAAGAAAAGAAACGACAAAAACGAGGTGGTAAAGGCATGATGAAAACCAAAAAGAAAGAAGATGGACCAAAACAAATCTGCGTTTCTAGAGCACCTAGAGGAAAGAAAAAATCTGTCACTGTTGTCACAGGAATGAGTAGTTTTGGTATGGTAGTTTGTGAACATTCGTTGAATTCATTTTTAACACCGGTTTTGTTCAATAGGTATAGATTTAAAAGTTGCCGCAAAATTTTTTGGTACTAAATTTGCTTGCGGTTCTTCTGTAACTGGTGACGATGAAATTGTCATTCAAGGTGATGTGAAAGATGATTTATTTGATGTGATTCCGGAAAAGTGGCCTGAAGTAAGAGTAACGAAACTGTTTTTAGACGCAACTAATAATTTTGTTCCAGATTGATGAAGATTTAATTGAGGATCTTGGTGATCAAAAACGATAACTTAGGTAGTTGCTATATTTAAATATATATAATGCCGAAAGTTAATGTTTTACTGTACAATGTTAAGTTTATATTGTAACTATAAATTTCATTGCTGATTATTGTTTATATTTCAATAAAGTGTGATTTTGAATATTTCACAATTCTTCAACTTCCTCATTTTCTTCGACCTTTTGCACATGTGGAAAGTGTTCAACTATTATTTCTAATAATTTTTTAACTTGATCTTCAGTTAGTCGTTCTTCGCTCTCCTCAATCATCTAAATAACATCACCCAAAGTTCAATATGGTTTTTCAAAACAAATACAACTTACTAGTTGAATTTCAAGTGCTGTTGTTGGAGGCGAGTTGATCAACATCAGTTTCTCACTTTTATTAAGATTGAATGGTTCTAAAGCTTTCATACATGCAACTATACTTTCGGGTGTTTGTTGGTTACAAGGTGTGTTTTCTAAATATCGTAAAGTTTCATAAGTTATTGTAGCTAATTGTCCCTGTCGCTTGTCTTTTTCTGCCTTCTTTAAGTTTTTGCAAATGTTTCATTACCTCAAAATTGCTTAATTGAGCTGAATTTGAATTTGTTCTGTAAAAAAATACTGAAAATACGCTCAAGTAATTTTTAAAACTTACATCTCCATTATTTTGAGGTTAAGTACTGTACGCGCATGCGTTCGTAAAAAACGTAGGTGGCGTGTAAGGTGTAATCAATAACCAGTGGCGGCTCGTGATTATTTAAAATATTAAAAACTATGAGTAGAATCACTGAAAGTATGCAATTGCGTCATCACGGATGTCACAATTTTTAAAGTTGCACAACGACTCCGTAACTATCTTTTGCCGTTAAATAGAAATTGTTATTGCTCTACAGTATACAAATGTATGTGTATACATATTTATATATATCGTTTATCTACTATTGAATACATGTAACGCAAAATAGTGTTTTTTACAATAAAAAAAATATAATAGGGTTTTTTGTATTCTTTAGGTTAGTATGGAACAAGTACAAGATTGCCAAGTTATTTGTTTATCTCTTTCGTAACGTCTATTTTTTTTAGTGCAATTTATTTTCGTTATCTTTAGTTAATTTGCTCATTAGTCAGTCTATTTTACTTATTTATTAGTTCTTTTTATTTAGTTTATTTGTGTTTCTTATCTGATTTGATCATGCCAAAGCCACTTGAAGAGCAGTCAAAAGAATTTGTCAGTCGACTTTTTACCTTTAAATTGTGTTTCAGGGGTAATTATTTTTAAATACAACACTATCGATGAATATAAATTAAATTATTTTAGAAAGTTGTTAGTGACGCTTACAGTTAAGTGTATCTACTGTTTGTA
The DNA here is from genome assembly GCA_030710515.1 of Abscondita cerata. Classification (NCBI taxonomy): domain Eukaryota; kingdom Metazoa; phylum Arthropoda; class Insecta; order Coleoptera; family Lampyridae; genus Abscondita; species Abscondita cerata. Next base: position 599,691 of record JALBCR010002337.1, read on the forward strand.
AAATACCTGCTGCCAGAGAAATAAACTAAAACAAATTTTTTAAAATGATCAGAGCATGAATTATTAAAAAAATCTAGAAAATTGCCTTTTGATTGTTGATGCAACTTTACCACAGTTTGGTACAAATAACGATTACAACATTAATATGGAAGAAAGTACAGAGACAAAGATGGCTTACACAAATAAATAAGATGAATTGTGATTTGAATTTATTAAAACATCAATTGCTTGCATTAGTGCAACAAGAAAGTTAAATTTAATTGAATACATGTTAATATTAGTTATGTTATTTAAAAGCATAGTTTTAATA